>OX326958.1:49220155-49820155 GCA_946800325.1 Luzula sylvatica
TGTTAAATTTGGTGAAAAGTTATGTAGTAAAAGATATGATACAAATGATCTAAAAACACGTTATTTGAACTTCTCAACGCATTCAAATCTTATTTTGAATCGAAAAACAAACTTCCTTAGTGTTTGTTAAATTTGGTCCAAAGTTATGTAGTAAATGATACGATACAAATGAACTAAAAACACGTTATATGAACTCCTCAAAGCGTTAAAATCTTGTTTTGAATCGAAAACAAACTTTTTTTAGTGTTTGTAAAATTCGGGGAAAAGTTATGTAGTAAAAGATACGATACAAATGATCTAAAACACGTTATTTGAACTCCTCAAAGCCTTAAAATCATGTTTTGAATCGAAAAACAAACTTTCTTAGTGTATGTGAAATTTGGTTAAAAGTTATGTAGTAAAAGATACGATACAAATGATCTAAAAACACGTTATTTGAACTCCTCAAAGCGTTAAAAGCTTGTTTTGAATCGATACAGAAACTTTCTTAGTGTTTGTGAAATTTGGTGAAAAGTTATGTAGTAAAAGATACGATACAAATGATCTAAAAACATGTTATTTGAACTCCTCAAAGCGTTAAAAGCTTGTTTTGAATCGAAACACAAACTTTCTTAGTGTTTGTGAAATTTGGTGAAAAGTTATGTAGTAAAAGATACGATACAAATGATCTAAAAACAGGTCATTTGAACTCCTCAAAGCGTTAAAAGCTTGTTTTGAATCGAAACAGAAACTTTCTTAGTGTTTGTGAAATTTGGTGAAAAGTTATGTAGTAAAAGATACGATACAAATGATCTAAAAACATGTTATTTGAACTCCTCAAAGCGTTAAAAGCTTGTTTAGAATCGAAACACAAACTTTCTTAGTGTTTGTGAAATTTGGTGAAAAGTTATGTAGTAAAAGATACGATACAAATGATCTAAAAACAGGTCATTTGAACTCCTCAAAGCGTTAAAAGCTTGTTTTGAATCGAAACACAAACTTTCTTAGTGTTTGTGAAATTTGGTGAAAAGTTATGTAGTAAAAGATACGATACAAATGATCTAAAAACACGTTATTTGAACTCCTCAAAGCGTTAAAATCTTGTTTTGAATCGAAAAACAAACTTTCTGAGTGTTTGTGGAATTTGGTGAAAAGTTATGTAGTAAAAGATACGATACAAATGATCTAAAAACACGGTATTTGAACTCCTCAAAGCGTTAAAATCATGTTTTGAATCGAAAAACAAACTTTCTTAGTGTTTGTGAAATTTGGTGAAAAGTTATGTAGTAAAAGATACGATACAAATGATCTAAAAACACATTATTTGAACTCCTCAAAGCGTTAAAAGCTTGTTTTGAATCGAAAAACAAACTTTCTTAGTGTTTGTGAAATTTGGTGAAAAGTTATATAGTAAAAGATACGATACAAATGATCTAAAAACACGTTATTTGAACGCCTCAACGCATTCAAATCTTGTTTTGAATCGAAAAACAAACTTTCTTAGTGTTTGTTAAATTTGGCGAAAAGTTATGTAGTAAAAGATACGATACAAATGATCTAAAAACACGTTATTTGAACTCCTCAACGCATTCAAATCTTGTTTTGAATCGAAAAACAAAATTTCCTAGTGTTTGTTAAATTTAGTGAAAAGTTATGTAGTAAAATATACGATACAAATGATCTGAAAACAGGTTATTTGAACTCCTCAAAGCGTTAAAATCTTGTTTTGAATCGAAAAACAAACTTTCTTAGTTTTTGTGAAATTTGGTGAAAATTTATGTAGTAAAAGATACGATATAAATGATCTAAAAACACGTTATTTGAACTCCTCAACGCATTCAAATCTTGTTTTGAATCGAAAAACAAACTTCATTAGTGTTTGTTAAATTTGGTGCAAAGTTATGTAGTAAAAGATACGATACAAATGAACTAAAACCACGTTATATGAACTCCTCAAAGCGTTAAAATCTTGTTTTGAATCGAAAAACAAACTTTCTTAGTGTTTGTAAAATTTGGGGAAAAGTTATGTAGTAAAAGATACGATACAAATGATCTAAAAACACGTTATTTGAACTACTCAAAGCGTTAAAATCTTGATTTGAATCGAAAAACAAACTTTCTTAGTGTTTGTGAAATTTGGTGAAAATTTATTTAGTAAAAGATACGATACAAATGATCTAAAAACGGGTTATTTGAACTCCTCAAAGAGTTAAAATCTGGTTTTGAATCGAAAAACAAACTTTCTTAGTGCTTGTGAAATTTGGTGAAAAGTTATATAGTAAAAGATACGATACAAATGATCTAAAAACACGTTATTTGAACTCCTCAACGCATTCAAATCTTGTTTTGAATCGAAAAACAAACTTTCTTAGTGTTTGTTAAATTTGGTGAAAAGTTATGTAGTAAAAGATACGATACAAATGATCTAAAACATGTTATTTGAACTCCTCAACGCATTCAAATCTTGTTTTTAATCGAAAAACAAACTTTCCTAGTGTTTGTTAAATTTGGTGAAAAGTTATGTAGTAAAAGATACGATACAAATGATCTAAAAACACATTATTTGAACTCCTCAACGCATTCAAATCTTGTTTTGAATCGAAAAACAAATTTTCTTAGTGTATGTTAAATTTGGTGAAAAGTTATGTAGTAAAAGATATGATACAAATGATCTAAAAACACGTTATTTGAACTTCTCAACGCATTCAAATCTTATTTTGAATCGAAAAACAAACTTCCTTAGTGTTTGTTAAATTTGGTCCAAAGTTATGTAGTAAATGATACGATACAAATGAACTAAAAACACGTTATATGAACTCCTCAAAGCGTTAAAATCTTGTTTTGAATCGAAAACAAACTTTTTTTAGTGTTTGTAAAATTCGGGGAAAAGTTATGTAGTAAAAGATACGATACAAATGATCTAAAACACGTTATTTGAACTCCTCAAAGCCTTAAAATCATGTTTTGAATCGAAAAACAAACTTTCTTAGTGTATGTGAAATTTGGTTAAAAGTTATGTAGTAAAAGATACGATACAAATGATCTAAAAACACGTTATTTGAACTCCTCAAAGCGTTAAAAGCTTGTTTTGAATCGATACAGAAACTTTCTTAGTGTTTGTGAAATTTGGTGAAAAGTTATGTAGTAAAAGATACGATACAAATGATCTAAAAACATGTTATTTGAACTCCTCAAAGCGTTAAAAGCTTGTTTTGAATCGAAACACAAACTTTCTTAGTGTTTGTGAAATTTGGTGAAAAGTTATGTAGTAAAAGATACGATACAAATGATCTAAAAACAGGTCATTTGAACTCCTCAAAGCGTTAAAAGCTTGTTTTGAATCGAAACAGAAACTTTCTTAGTGTTTGTGAAATTTGGTGAAAAGTTATGTAGTAAAAGATACGATACAAATGATCTAAAAACATGTTATTTGAACTCCTCAAAGCGTTAAAAGCTTGTTTAGAATCGAAACACAAACTTTCTTAGTGTTTGTGAAATTTGGTGAAAAGTTATGTAGTAAAAGATACGATACAAATGATCTAAAAACAGGTCATTTGAACTCCTCAAAGCGTTAAAAGCTTGTTTTGAATCGAAACACAAACTTTCTTAGTGTTTGTGAAATTTGGTGAAAAGTTATGTAGTAAAAGATACGATACAAATGATCTAAAAACACGTTATTTGAACTCCTCAAAGCGTTAAAATCTTGTTTTGAATCGAAAAACAAACTTTCTGAGTGTTTGTGGAATTTGGTGAAAAGTTATGTAGTAAAAGATACGATACAAATGATCTAAAAACACGGTATTTGAACTCCTCAAAGCGTTAAAATCATGTTTTGAATCGAAAAACAAACTTTCTTAGTGTTTGTGAAATTTGGTGAAAAGTTATGTAGTAAAAGATACGATACAAATGATCTAAAAACACATTATTTGAACTCCTCAAAGCGTTAAAAGCTTGTTTTGAATCGAAAAACAAACTTTCTTAGTGTTTGTGAAATTTGGTGAAAAGTTATGTAGTAAAAGATACGATACAAATGATCTAAAAACGGGTTATTTGAACTCCTCAAAGCGTTAAAAGCTTGTTTTGATTCGAAACACAAACTTTCTTAGTGTTTGTGAAATTTGGTGAAAAGTCATGTAGTAAAAGATACGATACAAATGATCTAAAAACATGTTATATGAACTCCTCAAAGCGTTAAAAGCTTGTTTTGAATCGAAACACAAACTTTTTTTAGTGTTTGTAAAATTCGGGGAAAAGTTATGTAGAAAAAGATACGATACAAATGATCTATAAACACGTTATTTGAACTCCTCAACGCATTCAAATCTTGTTTTGAATCGAAAATAAACTTTCTTAGTGTTTGTGAAATTTGGTCAAAAGTTATGTAGTAAAAGATACGATACAAATGATCTAAAAACACGGTATTTGAACTCCTCAAAGCGATAAAATCTTGTTTTGAATCGAAAAACAAAGTTTCTTAGTGTTTGTGAAATTTGGTGAAAAGTTATGTAGTAAAAGATACGATACAAATGATCTAAAAACACATTTTTTGAACTCCTCAAAGCGTTAAAAGCTTGTTTTGAATCGAAAAACAAACTTTCTTAGTGTTTGTGAAATTTGGTGAAAAGTTATGTAGTAAAAGATACGATACAAATGATGTAAAAACATATTATTTGAACTCCTCAAAGCGTTAGAAGCTTGTTTTGAATCGAAACACAAACTTTCTTAGTGTTTGTGAAATTTGGTGAAAAGTTATGTAGTTAAAGATACGATACAAATGATCTAAAAACATGTTATTTGAACTCCTCAAAGAGTTAAAAGCTTGTTTTGAATCGAAACACAAACTTTCTTAGTGTTTGTGAAATTTGGTGAAAAGTTATGTAGTAAAAGATACGATACAAATGATCTAAAAACACGTTATTTGAACTCCTCAACGCATTCAAATCTTGTTTTGAATCGAAAAACAAACTTTCTTAGTGTTTGTTAAATTTGGTGAAACGTTATGTAGTAAAAGATATGATACAAATGATCTAAAAACACGTTATTTGAACTCCTCAACGCATTCAAATCTTGTTTTGAATCGAAAAACAAACTTTCCTAGTGTTTGTTAAATTTGGTGAAAAGTTTTGTAGTAAAACATACGATACAAATTATCCAAAAACACGTTATTTGAACTCCTCAAAGCGTTAAAAGCTTGTTTTGAATCGAAAAACAAACTTTCTTAGTTTTTGTTAAATTTAGTGAAAAGTTATGTAGTAAAATATACGATACAAATGATCTGAAAACAGGTTATTTGAACTCCTCAAAGCGTTAAAATCTTGTTTTGAATCGAAAAACAAACTTTCTTAGTTTTTGTGAAATTTGGTGAAAAGTTATGTAGTAAAAGATACGATACAAATGATCTAAAAACACGTTATATGAACTCCTCAAAGCGTTAAAATCTTGTTTTGAATTGAAAAAAAAACTTTCTTAGTGTTTGTAAAATTTGGTGAAAAGTTATGTAGTAAAAGATACGATACAAATGATCTGAAAACAGGTCATTTGAACTACTCAAAGCGTTAAAATCTTGATTTGAATCGAAAAACAAACTTTCTTAGTGTTTGTGAAATTTGGTGAAAATTTATGTAGTAAAAGATACGATACAAATGATCTAAAACACGTTATTTGAACTCCTCAAAGCCTTAAAATCATGTTTTGAATCGAAAAACAAACTTTCTTAGTGTATGTGAAATTTGGTTAAAAGTTATGTAGTAAAAGATACGATACAAATGATCTATAAACACGTTATTTGAACTCCTCAACGCATTCAAATCTTGTTTTGAATCGAAAAACAAACTTTCTTAGTGTTTGTGAAATTTGGTAAAAAGTTATGTAGTAAAAGATACGATACAAATGATCTAAAAACACGTTATTTGAACTCCTCAAAGCGTTAAAAGCTTGTTTTGAATCGATACAGAAACTTTCTTAGTGTTTGTGAAATTTGGTGAAAAGTTATGTAGTAAAAGATACGATACAAATGATCTAAAAACATGTTATTTGAACTCCTCAAAGCGTTAAAAGCTTGTTTTGAATCGAAACACAAACTTTCTTAGTGTTTGTGAAATTTGGTGAAAAGTTATGTCGTAAAAGATACGATACAAATGATCTAAAAACAGGTCATTTGAACTCCTCAAAGCGTTAAAAGCTTGTTTTGAATCGAAACACAAACTTTCTTAGTGTTTGTGAAATTTGGTGAAAAGTTATGTAGTAAAAGATACGATACAAATGATCTAAAAACACGTTATTTGAACTCCTCAAAGCGTTAAAATCTTGTTTTGAATCGAAAAACAAACTTTCTGAGTGTTTGTGGAATTTGGTGAAAAGTTATGTAGTAAAAGATACGATACAAATGATCTAAAAACACGGTATTTGAACTCCTCAAAGCGTTAAAATCATGTTTTGAATCGAAAAACAAACTTTCTTAGTGTTTGTGAAATTTGGTTAAAAGTTATGTAGTAAAAGATACGATACAAATGATCTAAAAACACATTATTTGAACTCCTCAAAGCGTTAAAAGCTTGTTTTGAATCGAAAAACACACTTTCTTAGTGTTTGTGAAATTTGGTGAAAAGTTATGTAGTAAAAGATACGATACAAATGATCTAAAAACGGGTTATTTGAACTCCTCAAAGCGTTAAAAGCTTGTTTTGATTCGAAACACAAACTTTCTTAGTGTTTGTGAAATTTGGTGAAAAGTTATGTAGTAAAAGATACGATACAAATGATATAAAAACACGTTATTTGAACTCCTCAAAGCCTTAAAATCATGTTTTGAATCGAAAAACAAACTTTCTTAGTGTATGTGAAATTTGGTTAAAAGTTATGTAGAAAAAGATACGATACAAATGATCTATAAACACGTTATTTGAACTCCTCAACGCATTCAAATCTTGTTTTGAATCGAAAATAAACTTTCTTAGTGTTTGTGAAATTTGGTCAAAAGTTATGTAGTAAAAGATACGATACAAATGATCTAAAAACAGGGTATTTGAACTCCTCAAAGCGATAAAATCTTGTTTTGAATCGAAAAACAAATTTTCTTAGTGTTTGTGAAATTTGGTGAAAAGTTATGTAGTAAAAGATACGATACAAATGATCTAAAAACACATTTTTTGAACTCCTCAAAGCGTTAAAAGCTTGTTTTGAATCGAAAAACAAACTTTCTTAGTGTTTGTGAAATTTGGTGAAAAGTTATGTAGTAAAAGATACGATACAAATGATGTAAAAACATATTATTTGAACTCCACAAAGCGTTAGAAGCTTGTTTTGAATCGAAACACAAACTTTCTTAGTGTTTGTGAAATTTGGTGAAAAGTTATGTAGTAAAAGATACGATACAAATGATCTAAAAACATGTTATTTGAACTCCTCAAAGCGTTAAAAGCTTGTTTTGAATCGAAACACAAACTTTCTTAGTGTTTGTGAAATTTGGTGAAAAGTTATGTAGTAAAAGATACGATACAAATGATCTAAAAACACGTTATTTGAACTCCTCAACGCATTCAAATCTTGTTTTGAATCGAAAAACAAACTTTCTTAGTGTTTGTTAAATTTGGTGAAAAGTTATGTAGTAAAAGATATGATACAAATGATCTAAAAACACGTTATTTGAACTCCTCAACACATTCAAATCTTGTTTTGAATCGAAAAACAAACTTTCCTAGTGTTTGTTAAATTTGGTGAAAAGTTTTGTAGTAAAACATACGATACAAATTATCCAAAAACACGTTATTTGAACTCCTCAAAGCGTTAAAAGCTTGTTTTGAATCGAAAAACAAACTTTTTTAGTGTTTGTGAAATTTGGTGAAAAGTTATGTAGTAAAAGATACGATACAACTGATCTAAAAACACGTTATTTGAACTCCTCAAAGCGCTAAAATCTTGTTTTGAATCGAAAAACAAACTTTCTTAGTGTATGTGAAATTTGGTTTAAAGTGGTGTACTAAAAGATACGATACAAATGATCTAAAAACAAGTTATTTGAACTCCTCAACGCGTTCAAATCTTGTTTTGAATCGAAAAACAAACCTTCTTAGTGTTTGTTAAATTTGGTGAAAAGTTATGTAGTAAAAGATATGATACAAATGATCTAAAAACATGTTATTTGAACTCCTCAACGCATTCAAATCTTGTTTTGAATCGAAAAACAAACTTCCTTAGTGTTTGTTAAATTTGGTGAAAAGTTTTGTAGTAAAAGATACGATACAAATGATCTAAAAACACGTTATTTGAACTCCTCAACGCATTCAAATCTTGTTTTGAATCGAAAAACAAACTTTCTTAGTGTTTGTTAAATTTGGCGAAAAGTTATGTAGTAAAAGATACGATACAAATGATCTAAAAACACGTTATTTGAACTCCTCAACGCATTCAAATCTTGTTTTGAATCGAAAAACAAAATTTCCTAGTGTTTGTTAAATTTAGTGAAAAGTTATGTAGTAAAATATACGATACAAATGATCTGAAAACAGGTTATTTGAACTCCTCAAAGCGTTAAAATCTTGTTTTGAATCGAAAAACAAACTTTCTTAGTTTTTGTGAAATTTGGTGAAAATTTATGTAGTAAAAGATACGATATAAATGATCTAAAAACACGTTATTTGAACTCCTCAACGCATTCAAATCTTGTTTTGAATCGAAAAACAAACTTCATTAGTGTTTGTTAAATTTGGTGCAAAGTTATGTAGTAAAAGATACGATACAAATGAACTAAAACCACGTTATATGAACTCCTCAAAGCGTTAAAATCTTGTTTTGAATCGAAAAACAAACTTTCTTAGTGTTTGTAAAATTTGGGGAAAAGTTATGTAGTAAAAGATACGATACAAATGATCTAAAAACACGTTATTTGAACTCCTCAAAGCCTTAACATCATGTTTTGAATCGAAAAACAAACTTTCTTAGTGTATGTGAAATTTGGTGAAAAGTTATGTAGTAAAAGATACGATACAAATGATCTAAAAACACGTTATTTGAACTCCTCAACGCATTCAAATCTTGTTTTGAATCGAAAAACAAACTTCCTTAGTGTTTGTTAAATTTGGTTCAAAGTTATGTAGTAAAATATACGATACAAATGAACTAAAACACACGTTATATGAACTCCTCAAAGCGTTAAAATCTTGTTTTGAATCGAAAAACAAACTTTCTTAGTGTTTGTAAAATTTGGGGAAAAGTTATGTAGTAAAAGATACGATACAAATGATCTAAAACCCCCGTTATTTGAACTCCTCAAAGCCTTAAAATCATGTTTTGAATCGAAAAACAAACTTTCTTAGTGTTTTTTGGTGAAAAGTTATGTAGTAAAAGATACGATACAAATGATCTATAAACACGTTATTTGAACTCCTCAACGCATTCAAATCTTGTTTTGAATCGAAAAACAAACTTTCTTAGTGTTCGTGAAATTTGGTGAAAAGTTATGTAGTAAAAGATACGATACAAATGATCTAAAAACACGTTATATGAACTCCTCAAAGCGTTAAAATCTTGTTTTGAATTGAAAAAAAAACTTTCTTAGTGTTTGTAAAATTTGGTGAAAAGTTATGTAGTAAAAGATACGATACAAATGATCTGAAAACAGGTTATTTGAACTACTCAAAGCGTTAAAATCTTGATTTGAATCGAAAAACAAACTTTCTTAGTGTTTGTGAAATTTGGTGAAAATTTATGTAGTAAAAGATACGATACAAATGATCTAAAAACGGGTTATTTGAACTCCTCAAAGAGTTAAAATCTGGTTTTGAATCGAAAAACAAACTTTCTTAGTGCTTGTGAAATTTGGTGAAAAGTTATATAGTAAAAGATACGATACAAATGATCTAAAAACACGTTATTTGAACTCCTCAACGCATTCAAATCTTGTTTTGAATCGAAAAACAAACTTTCTTAGTGTTAGTTAAATTTGGTGAAAAGTTATGTAGTAAAAGATACGATACAAATGATCTAAAAACATGTTATTTGATCTCCTCAACGCATTCAAATCTTGTTTTGAATCGAAAAACAAACTTTCCTAGTGTTTGTTAAATTTGGTGAAAAGTTTTGTAGTAAAAGATACGATACAAATGATCTAAAAACACGTTATTTGAACTCCACAACGCATTCAAATCTTGTTTTGAATCGAAAAACAAATTTTCTTAGTGTTTGTTAAATTTGGTGAAAAGTTATGTAGTAAAAGATATGATACAAATGATCTAAAAACACGTGATTTGAACTTCTCAACGCATTCAAATCTTATTTTGAATCGAAAAACAAACTTCCTTAGTGTTTGTTAAATTTGGTCCAAAGTTATGTAGTAAAAGATACGATACAAATGAACTAAAAACACGTTATATGTCTCCTCAAAGCGTTAAAATCTTGTTTTGAATCGAAAACAAACTTTTTTTAGTGTTTGTAAAATTCGGGGAAAAGTTATGTAGTAAAAGATACGATACAAATGATCTAAAACACGTTATTTGAACTCCTCAAAGCCTTAAAATTATGTTTTGAATCGAAAAACAAACTTTCTTAGTGTATGTGAAATTTGGTTAAAAGTTATGTAGTAAAAGATACGATACAAATGATCTATAAACACGTTATTTGAACTCCTCAACGCATTCAAATCTTGTTTTGAATCGAAAAACAAACTTTCTTAGTGTTTGTGAAATTTGGTAAAAAGTTATGTAGTAAAAGATACGATACAAATGATCTAAAAACACGTTATTTGAACTCCTCAAAGCGTTAAAAGCTTGTTTTGAATCGATACAGAAACTTTCTTAGTGTTTGTGAAATTTGGTGAAAAGTTATGTAGTAAAAGATACGATACAAATGATCTAAAAACATGTTATTTGAACTCCTCAAAGCGTTAAAAGCTTGTTTTGAATCGAAACACAAACTTTCTTAGTGTTTGTGAAATTTGGTGAAAAGTTATGTAGTAAAAGATACGATACAAATGATCTAAAAACACGTTATTTGAACTCCTCAAAGCGTTAAAATCTTGTTTTGAATCGAAAAACAAACTTTCTGAGTGTTTGTGGAATTTGGTGAAAAGTTATGTAGTAAAAGATACGATACAAATGATCTAAAAACACGGTATTTGAACTCCTCAAAGCGTTAAAATCATGTTTTGAATCGAAAAACAAACTTTCTTAGTGTTTGTGAAATTTGGTGAAAAGTTATGTAGTAAAAGATACGATACAAATGATCTAAAAACACATTATTTTAACTCCTCAAAGCGTTAAAAGCTTGTTTTGAATCGAAAAACAAACTTTCTTAGTGTTTGTGAAATTTGGTGAAAAGTTATGTAGTAAAAGATACGATACAAATGATCTAAAAACGGGTTATTTGAACTCCTCAAAGCGTTAAAAGCTTGTTTTGATTCGAAACACAAACTTTCTTAGTGTTTGTGAAATTTGGTGAAAAGTTATGTAGTAAAAGATACGATACAAATGATCTAAAAACACGTTATATGAACTCCTCAAAGCGTTAAAAGCTTGTTTTGAATCGAAACACAAACTTTCTTAGTGTTTGTGAAATTTGGGGAAAAGTTATGTAGTAAAAGATACGATACAAATGATATAAAAACACGTTATTTGAACTCCTCAAAGCCTTAAAATCATGTTTTGAATCGAAAAACAAACTTTCTTAGTGTATGTGAAATTTGGTTAAAAGTTATGTAGAAAAAGATACGATACAAATGATCTATAAACACGTTATTTGAACTCCTCAACGCATTCAAATCTTGTTTTGAATCGAAAATAAACTTTCTTAGTGTTTGTGAAATTTGGTCAAAAGTTATGTAGTAAAAGATACGATACAAATGATCTAAAAACAGGTCATTTGAACTCCTCAAAGCGTAAGAAGCTTGTTTTGAATCGAAACACAAACTTTCTTAGTGTTTGTGAAATTTGGTGAAAAGTTATGTAGTAAAAGATACGATACAAATGATCTAAAAACACGTTATTTGAACTCCTCAAAGCGTTAAAAGCTTGTTTTGAATCGATACAGAAACTTTCTTAGTGTTTGTGAAATTTGGTGAAAAGTTATGTAGTAAAAGATACGATACAAATGATCTAAAAACATGTTATTTGAACTCCTCAAAGCGTTAAAAGCTTGTTTTGAATCGAAACACAAACTTTCTTAGTGTCTGTGAAATTTGGTGAAAAGTTATGTCGTAAAAGATACGATACAAATGATCTAAAAACAGGTCATTTGAACTACTCAAAGCGTTAAAAGCTTGTTTTGAATCGAAACACAAACTTTCTTAGTGTTTGTGAAATTTGGTGAAAAGTTATGTAGTAAAAGATACGATACAAATGATCTAAAAACACGTTATTTGAACTCCTCAAAGCGTTAAAATCTTGTTTTGAATCGAAAAACAAACTTTCTGAGTGTTTGTGGAATTTGGTGAAAAGTTATGTAGTAAAAGATACGATACAAATGATCTAAAAACACGGTATTTGAACTCCTCAAAGCGTTAAAATCATGTTTTGAATCGAAAAACAAACTTTCTTAGTGTTTGTGAAATTTGGTGAAAAGTTATGTAGTAAAAGATACGATACAAATGATCTAAAAACACATTATTTTAACTCCTCAAAGCGTTAAAAGCTTGTTTTGAATCGAAAAACAAACTTTCTTAGTGTTTGTGAAATTTGGTGAAAAGTTATGTAGTAAAAGATACGATACAAATGATCTAAAAACGGGTTATTTGAACTCCTCAAAGCGTTAAAAGCTTGTTTTGATTCGAAACACAAACTTTCTTAGTGTTTGTGAAATTTGGTGAAAAGTTATGTAGTAAAAGATACGATACAAATGATCTAAAAACACGTTATATGAACTCCTCAAAGCGTTAAAAGCTTGTTTTGAATCGAAACACAAACTTTCTTAGTGTTTGTGAAATTTGGGGAAAAGTTATGTAGTAAAAGATACGATACAAATGATATAAAAACACGTTATTTGAACTCCTCAAAGCCTTAAAATCATGTTTTGAATCGAAAAACAAACTTTCTTAGTGTATGTGAAATTTGGTTAAAAGTTATGTAGAAAAAGATACGATACAAATGATCTATAAACACGTTATTTGAACTCCTCAACGCATTCAAATCTTGTTTTGAATCGAAAATAAACTTTCTTAGTGTTTGTGAAATTTGGTCAAAAGTTATGTAGTAAAAGATACGATACAAATGATCTAAAAACAGGTCATTTGAACTCCTCAAAGCGTAAGAAGCTTGTTTTGAATCGAAACACAAACTTTCTTAGTGTTTGTGAAATTTGGTGAAAAGTTATGTAGTAAAAGATACGATACAAATGATCTAAAAACATGTTACTTGAACTCCTCAAAGCGTTAAAAGCTTGTTTTGAATCGAAACACAAACTTTCTTAGTGTTTGTGAAATTTGGTGAAAAGTTATGTAGTAAAAGATACGATACAAATGATCTAAAAACACGTTATTTGAACTCCTCAACGCATTCAAATCTTGTTTTGAATCGAAAAACAAACTTTCTTAGTGTTTGTTAAATTTGGTGAAAAGTTATGTAGTAAAAGATATGATACAAATGATCTAAAAACACGTTATTTGAACTCCTCAACGCATTCAAATCTTGTTTTGAATCGAAAAACAAACTTTCCTAGTGTTTGTTAAATTTGGTGAAAAGTTTTGTAGTAAAACATACGATACAAATTATCCAAAAACACGTTATTTGAACTCCTCAAAGCGTTAAAAGCTTGTTTTGAATCGAAAAACAAACTTTTTTAGTGTTTGTGAAATTTGGTGAAAAGTTATGTAGTAAAAGATACGATACAACTGATCTAAAAACACGTTATTTGAACTCCTCAAAGCGCTAAAATCTTGTTTTGAATCGAAAAACAAACTTTCTTAGTGTATGTGAAATTTGGTTTAAAGTGATGTACTAAAAGATACGATACAAATGATCTAAAAACAAGTTATTTGAACTCCTCAACGCGTTCAAATCTTGTTTTGAATCGAAAAACAAACCTTCTTAGTGTTTGTTAAATTTGGTGAAAAGTTATGTAGTAAAAGATATGATACAAATGATCTAAAAACATGTTATTTGAACTCCTCAACGCATTCAAATCTTGTTTTGAATCGAAAAACAAACTTCCTTAGTGTTTGTTAAATTTGGTGAAAAGTTTTGTAGTAAAAGATACGATACAAATGATCTAAAAACACGTTATTTGAACTCCTCAACGCATTCAAATCTTGTTTTGAATCGAAAAACAAACTTTCTTAGTGTTTGTTAAATTTGGCGAAAAGTTATGTAGTAAAAGATACGATACAAATGATCTAAAAACACGTTATTTGAACTCCTCAACGAATTCAAATCTTGTTTTGAATCGAAAAACAAAATTTCCTAGTGTTTGTTAAATTTAGTGAAAAGTTATGTAGTAAAATATACGATACAAATGATCTGAAAACAGGTTATTTGAACTCCTCAAAGCGTTAAAATCTTGTTTTGAATCGAAAAACAAACTTTCTTAGTTTTTGTGAAATTTGGTGAAAATTTATGTAGTAAAAGATACGATATAAATGATCTAAAAACACGTTATTTGAACTCCTCAACGCATTCAAATCTTGTTTTGAATCGAAAAACAAACTTCATTAGTGTTTGTTAAATTTGGTGCAAAGTTATGTAGTAAAAGATACGATACAAATGAACTAAAACCACATTATATGAACTCCTCAAAGCGTTAAAATCTTGTTTTGAATCGAAAAACAAACTTTCTTAGTGTTTGTAAAATTTGGGAAAAAGTTATGTAGTAAAAGATACGATACAAATGATCTAAAAACACGTT
Source organism: Luzula sylvatica (assembly GCA_946800325.1). NCBI lineage: Eukaryota > Viridiplantae > Streptophyta > Magnoliopsida > Poales > Juncaceae > Luzula > Luzula sylvatica. The sequence continues at coordinate 49,234,961 of OX326958.1, forward strand.
ATTTGAACTCCTCAAAGCCTTAACATCATGTTTTGAATCGAAAAACAAACTTTCTTAGTGTATGTGAAATTTGGTGAAAAGTTATGTAGTAAAAGATACGATACAAATGATCTAAAAACACGTTATTTGAACTCCTCAACGCATTCAAATCTTGTTTTGAATCGAAAAACAAACTTCCTTAGTGTTTGTTAAATTTGGTTCAAAGTTATGTAGTAAAATATACGATACAAATGAACTAAAAACACGTTATATGAACTCCTCAAAGCGTTAAAATCTTGTTTTGAATCGAAAAACAAACTTTCTTAGTGTTTGTAAAATTTGGGGAAAAGTTATGTAGTAAAAGATACGATACAAATGATCTAAAACCCCCGTTATTTGAACTCCTCAAAGCCTTAAAATCATGTTTTGAATCGAAAAACAAACTTTCTTAGTGTTTTTTGGTGAAAAGTTATGTAGTAAAAGATACGATACAAATGATCTATAAACACGTTATTTGAACTCCTCAACGCATTCAAATCTTGTTTTGAATCGAAAAACAAACTTTCTTAGTGTTCGTGAAATTTGGTGAAAAGTTATGTAGTAAAAGATACGATACAAATGATCTAAAAACACGTTATATGAACTCCTCAAAGCGTTAAAATCTTGTTTTGAATTGAAAAAAAAACTTTCTTAGTGTTTGTAAAATTTGGTGAAAAGTTATGTAGTAAAAGATACGATACAAATGATCTGAAAACAGGTTATTTGAACTACTCAAAGCGTTAAAATCTTGATTTGAATCGAAAAACAAACTTTCTTAGTGTTTGTGAAATTTGGTGAAAATTTATGTAGTAAAAGATACGATACAAATGATCTAAAAACGGGTTATTTGAACTCCTCAAAGAGTTAAAATCTGGTTTTGAATCGAAAAACAAACTTTCTTAGTGCTTGTGAAATTTGGTGAAAAGTTATATAGTAAAAGATACGATACAAATGATCTAAAAACACGTTATTTGAACTCCTCAACGCATTCAAATCTTGTTTTGAATCGAAAAACAAACTTTCTTAGTGTTTGTTAAATTTGGTGAAAAGTTATGTAGTAAAAGATACGATACAAATGATCTAAAAACATGTTATTTGAACTCCTCAACGCATTCAAATCTTGTTTTGAATCGAAAAACAAACTTTCCTAGTGTTTGTTAAATTTGGTGAAAAGTTTTGTAGTAAAAGATACGATACAAATGATCTAAAAATATGTTATTTGAACTCCTCAACGCATTCAAATCTTGTTTTGAATCGAAAAACAAACTTTCTTAGTGTTTGTTAAATTTGGTGAAAAGTTATGTAGTAAAAGATATGATACAAATGATCTAAAAACACGTGATTTGAACTTCTCAACGCATTCAAATTTTATTTTGAATCGAAAAACAAACTTCCTTAGTGTTTGTTAAATTTGGTCCAAAGTAATGTAGTAAAAGATACGATACAAATGAACTAAAAACACGTTATATGAACTCCTCAAAGCGTTAAAATCTTGTTTTGAATCGAAAACAAACTTTTTTTAGTGTTTGTAAAATTCGGGGAAAAGTTATGTAGTAAAAGATACGATACAAATGATCTAAAACACGTTATTTGAACTCCTCAAAGCCTTAAAATCATGTTTTGAATCGAAAAACAAACTTTCTTAGTGTATGTGAAATTTGGTTAAAAGTTATGTAGTAAAAGATACGATACAAATGATCGATAAACACGTTATTTGAACTCCTCAACGCATTCAAATCTTGTTTTGAATCGAAAAACAAACTTTCTTAGTGTTTGTGAAATTTGGTAAAAAGTTATGTAGTAAAAGATACGATACAAATGATCTAAAAACACGTTATTTGAACTCCTCAAAGCGTTAAAAGCTTGTTTTGAATCGATACAGAAACTTTCTTAGTGTTTGTGAAATTTGGTGAAAAGTTATGTAGTAAAAGATACGATACAAATGATCTAAAAACATGTTATTTGAACTCCTCAAAGCGTTAAAAGCTTGTTTTGAATCGAAACACAAACTTTCTTAGTGTTTGTGAAATTTGGTGAAAAGTTATGTCGTAAAAGATACGATACAAATGATCTAAAAACAGGTCATTTGAACTCCTCAAAGCGTTAAAAGCTTGTTTTGAATCGAAACACAAACTTTCTTAGTGTTTGTGAAATTTGGTGAAAATTTATGTAGTAAAAGATACGATACAAATGATCTAAAAACACGTTATTTGAACTCCTCAAAGCGTTAAAATCTTGTTTTGAATCGAAAAACAAACTTTCTGAGTGTTTGTGGAATTTGGTGAAAATTTATGTAGTAAAAGATACGATACAAATGATCTAAAAACACGGTATTTGAACTCCTCAAAGCGTTAAAATCATGTTTTGAATCGAAAAACAAACTTTCTTAGTGTTTGTGAAATTTGGTGAAAAGTTATGTAGTAAAAGATACGATACAAATGATCTAAAAACACATTATTTGAACTCCTCAAAGCGTTAAAAGCTTGTTTTGAATCGAAAAACAAACTTTCTTAGTGTTTGTGAAATTTAGTGAAAAGTTATGTAGTAAAAGATACGATACAAATGATCTAAAAACACGTTATATGAACTCCTCAAAGCGTTAAAAGCTTGTTTTGATTCGAAACACAAACTTTCTTAGTGTTTGTGAAATTTGGTGAAAAGTTATGTAGTAAAAGATACGATACAAATGATCTAAAAACACGTTATATGAACTCCTCAAAGCGTTAAAAGCTTGTTTTGAATCGAAACACAAACTTTCTTAGTGTTTGTGAAATTTGGGGAAAAGTTATGTAGTAAAAGATACGATACAAATGATATAAAAACACGTTATTTGAACTCCTCAAAGCCTTAAAATCATGTTTTGAATCGAAAAACAAACTTTCTTAGTGTATGTGAAATTTGGTTAAAAGTTATGTAGAAAAAGATACGATACAAATGATCTATAAACACGTTATTTGAACTCCTCAACGCATTCAAATCTTGTTTTGAATCGAAAATAAACTTTCTTAGTGTTTGTGAAATTTGGTCAAAAGTTATGTAGTAAAAGATACGATACAAATGATCTAAAAACACGGTATTTGAACTCCTCAAAGCGATAAAATCTTGTTTTGAATCGAAAAACAAATTTTCTTAGTGTTTGTGAAATTTGGTGAAAAGTTATGTAGTAAAAGATACGATACAAATGATCTAAAAACACATTTTTTGAACTCCTCAAAGCGTTAAAAGCTTGTTTTGAATCGAAAAACAAACTTTCTTAGTGTTTGTGAAATTTGGTGAAAAGTTATGTAGTAAAAGATACGATACAAATGATGTAAAAACATATTATTTGAACTCCACAAAGCGTTAGAAGCTTGTTTTGAATCGAAACACAAACTTTCTTAGTGTTTGTGAAATTTGGTGAAAAGTTATGTAGTAAAAGATACGATACAAATGATCTAAAAACATGTTATTTGAACTCCTCAAAGCGTTAAAAGCTTGTTTTGAATCGAAACACAAACTTTCTTAGTGTTTGTGAAATTTGGTGAAAAGTTATGTAGTAAAAGATACGATACAAATGATCTAAAAACACGTTATTTGAACTCCTCAACGCATTCAATTCTTGTTTTGAATCGAAAAACAAACTTTCTTAGTGTTTGTTAAATTTGGTGAAAAGTTATGTAGTAAAAGATATGATACAAATGATCTAAAAACACGTTATTTGAACTCCTCAACGCATTCAAATCTTGTTTTGAATCGAAAAACAAACTTTCCTAGTGTTTGTTAAATTTGGTGAAAAGTTTTGTAGTAAAACATACGATACAAATTATCCAAAAACACGTTATTTGAACTCCTCAAAGCGTTAAAAGCTTGTTTTGAATCGAAAAACAAACTTTTTTAGTGTTTGTGAAATTTGGTGAAAAGTTATGTAGTAAAAGATACGATACAACTGATCTAAAAACACGTTATTTGAACTCCTCAAAGCGCTAAAATCTTGTTTTGAATCGAAAAACAAACTTTCTTAGTGTATGTGAAATTTGGTTTAAAGTGATGTACTAAAAGATACGATACAAATGATCTAAAAACAAGTTATTTGAACTCCTCAACGCGTTCAAATCTTGTTTTGAATCGAAAAACAAACCTTCTTAGTGTTTGTTAAATTTGGTGAAAAGTTATGTAGTAAAAGATATGATACAAATGATCTAAAAACATGTTATTTGAACTCCTCAACGCATTCAAATCTTGTTTTGAATCGAAAAACAAACTTCCTTAGTGTTTGTTAAATTTGGTGAAAAGTTTTGTAGTAAAAGATACGATACAAATGATCTAAAAACACGTTATTTGTTAAATTTGGCGAAAAGTTATGTAGTAAAAGATACGATACAAATGATCTAAAAACACGTTATTTGAACTCCTCAACGCATTCAAATCTTGTTTTGAATCGAAAAACAAAATTTCCTAGTGTTTGTTAAATTTAGTGAAAAGTTATGTAGTAAAATATACGATACAAATGATCTGAAAACAGGTTATTTGAACTCCTCAAAGCGTTAAAATCTTGTTTTGAATCGAAAAACAAACTTTCTTAGTTTTTGTGAAATTTGGTGAAAATTTATGTAATAAAAGATACGATATAAATGATCTAAAAACACGTTATTTGAACTCCTCAACGCATTCAAATCTTGTTTTGAATCGAAAAACAAACTTCATTAGTGTTTGTTAAATTTGGTGCAAAGTTATGTAGTAAAAGATACGATACAAATGAACTAAAACCACGTTATATGAACTCCTCAAAGCGTTAAAATCTTGTTTTGAATCGAAAAACAAACTTTCTTAGTGTTTGTAAAATTTGGGGAAAAGTTATGTAGTAAAAGATACGATACAAATGATCTAAAAACACGTTATTTGAACTCCTCAAAGCCTTAACATCATGTTTTGAATCGAAAAACAAACTTTCTTAGTGTTTGTGAAATTTGGTGAAAAGTTATGTAGTAAAAGATACGATACAAATGATCTAAAAACACGTTATTTGAACTCCTCAACGCATTCAAATCTTGTTTTGAATCGAAAAACAAACTTCCTTAGTGTTTGTTAAATTTGGTGCAAAGTTATGTTGTAAAATATACGATACAAATGAACTAAAAACACGTTATATGAACTCCTCAAAGCGTTAAAATCTTGTTTTGAATCGAAAAACAAACTTTCTTAGTGTTTGTAAAATTTGGGGAAAAGTTATGTAGTAAAAGATACGATACAAATGATCTAAAACCCCCGTTATTTGAACTCCTCAAAGCCTTAAAATCATGTTTTGAATCGAAAAACAAACTTTCTTAGTGTTTTTTGGTGAAAAGTTATGTAGTAAAAGATACGATACAAATGATCTATAAACACGTTATTTGAACTCCTCAACGCATTCAAATCTTGTTTTGAATCGAAAAACAAACTTCCTTAGTGTTTGTTAAATTTGGTGAAAAGTTTTGTAGTAAAAGATACGATACAAATGATCTAAAAACACGTTATTTGAACTCCTCAACGCATTCAAATCTTGTTTTGAATCGAAAAACAAACTTTCTTAGTGTTTGTTAAATTTGGCGAAAAGTTATGTAGTAAAAGATACGATACAAATGATCTAAAAACACGTTATTTGAACTCCTCAACGCATTCAAATCTTGTTTTGAATCGAAAAACAAAATTTCCTAGTGTTTGTTAAATTTAGTGAAAAGTTATGTAGTAAAATATACGATACAAATGATCTGAAAACAGGTTATTTGAACTCCTCAAAGCGTTAAAATCTTGTTTTGAATCGAAAAACAAACTTTCTTAGTTTTTGTGAAATTTGGTGAAAAGTTATGTAGTAAAAGATACGATACAAATGATCTAAAAACACGTTATATGAACTCCTCAAAGCGTTAAAATCTTGTTTTGAATTGAAAAAAAAACTTTCTTAGTGTTTGTAAAATTTGTTGAAAAGTTATGTAGTAAAAGATACGATACAAATGATCTGAAAACAGGTTATTTGAACTACTCAAAGCGTTAAAATCTTGATTTGAATCGAAAAACAAACTTTCTTAGTGTTTGTGAAATTTGGTGAAAATTTATGTAGTAAAAGATACGATACAAATGATCTAAAAACGGGTTATTTGAACTCCTCAAAGAGTTAAAATCTGGTTTTGAATCGAAAAACAAACTTTCTTAGTGCTTGTGAAATTTGGTGAAAAGTTATATAGTAAAAGATACGATACAAATGATCTAAAAACACGTTATTTGAACTCCTCAACGCATTCAAATCTTGTTTTGAATCGAAAAACAAACTTTCTTAGTGTTTGTTAAATTTGGTGAAAAGTTATGTAGTAAAAGATACGATACAAATGATCTAAAAACATGTTATTTGAACTCCTCAACGCATTCAAATCTTGTTTTGAATCGAAAAACAAACTTTCCTAGTGTTTGTTAAATTTGGTGAAAAGTTTTGTAGTAAAAGATATGATACAAATGATCTAAAAACACGTTATTTGAACTCCTCAACGCATTCAAATCTTGTTTTGAATCGAAAAACAAATTTTCTTAGTGTTTGTTAAATTTGGTGAAAAGTTATGTAGTAAAAGATATGATACAAATGATCTAAAAACACGTTATTTGAACTTCTCAACGCATTCAAATCTTATTTTGAATCGAAAAACAAACTTCCTTAGTGTTTGTTAAATTTGGTCCAAAGTTATGTAGTAAAAGATACGATACAAATGAACTAAAAACACGTTATATGAACTCCTCAAAGCGTTAAAATCTTGTTTTCAATCGAAAACAAACTTTTTTTAGTGTTTGTAAAATTCGGGGAAAAGTTATGTAGTAAAAGATACGATACAAATGATCTAAAACACGTTATTTGAACTCCTCAAAGCCTTAAAATCATGTTTTGAATCGAAAAACAAACTTTCTTAGTGTATGTGAAATTTGGTTAAAAGTTATGTAGTAAAAGATACGATACAAATGATCTATAAACACGTTATTTGAACTCCTCAACGCATTCAAATCTTGTTTTGAATCGAAAAACAAACTTTCTTAGTGTTTGTGAAATTTGGTAAAAAGTTATGTAGTAAAAGATACGATACAAATGATCTAAAAACACGTTATTTGAACTCCTCAAAGCGTTAAAAGCTTGTTTTGAATCGATACAGAAACTTTCTTAGTGTTTGTGAAATTTGGTGGAAAGTTATGTAGTAAAAGATACGATACAAATGATCTAAAAACATGTTATTTGAACTCCTCAAAGCGTTAAAAGCTTGTTTTGAATCGAAACACAAACTTTCTTAGTGTTTGTGAAATTTGGTGAAAAGTTATGTCGTAAAAGATACGATACAAATGATCTAAAAACAGGTCATTTGAACTCCTCAAAGCGTTAAAAGCTGGTTTTGAATCGAAACACAAACTTTCTTAGTGTTTGTGAAATTTGGTGAAAAGTTATGTAGTAAAAGATACGATACAAATGATCTAAAAACACGTTATTTGAACTCCTCAAAGCGTTAAAATCTTGTTTTGAATCGAAAAACAAACTTTCTGAGTGTTTGTGGAATTTGGTGAAAAGTTATGTAGTAAAAGATACGATACAAATGATCTAAAAACACGGTATTTGAACTCCTCAAAGCGTTAAAATCATGTTTTGAATCGAAAAACAAACTTTCTTAGTGTTTGTGAAATTTGGTGAAAAGTTATGTAGTAAAAGATACGATACAAATGATCTAAAAACACATTATTTGAACTCCTCAAAGCGTTAAAAGCTTGTTTTGAATCGAAAAACAAACTTTCTTAGTGTTTGTGAAATTTGGTGAAAAGTTATGTAGTAAAAGATACGATACAAATGATCTAAAAACGGGTTATTTGAACTCCTCAAAGCGTTAAAAGCTTGTTTTGATTCGAAACACAAACTTTCTTAGTGTTTGTGAAATTTGGTGAAAAGTTATGTAGTAAAAGATACGATACAAATGATATAAAAACACGTTATTTGAACTCCTCAAAGCCTTAAAATCATGTTTTGAATCGAAAAACAAACTTTCTTAGTGTATGTGAAATTTGGTTAAAAGTTATGTAGAAAAAGATACGATACAAATGATCTATAAACACGTTATTTGAACTCCTCAACGCATTCAAATCTTGTTTTGAATCGAAAATAAACTTTCTTAGTGTTTGTGACATTTGGTCAAAAGTTATGTAGTAAAAGATACGATACAAATGATCTAAAAACACGGTATTTGAACTCCTCAAAGCGATAAAATCTTGTTTTGAATCGAAAAACAAATTTTCTTAGTGTTTGTGAAATTTGGTGAAAAGTTATGTAGTAAAAGATACGATACAAATGATCTAAAAACACATTTTTTGAACTCCTCAAAGCGTTAAAAGCTTGTTTTGAATCGAAAAACAAACTTTCTTAGTGTTTGTGAAATTTGGTGAAAAGTTATGTTGTAAAAGATACGATACAAATGATGTAAAAACATATTATTTGAACTCCACAAAGCGTTAGAAGCTTGTTTTGAATCGAAACACAAACTTTCTTAGTGTTTGTGAAATTTGGTGAAAAGTTATGTAGTAAAAGATACGATACAAATGATCTAAAAACATGTTATTTGAACTCCTCAAAGCGTTAAAAGCTTGTTTTGAATCGAAACACAAACTTTCTTAGTGTTTGTGAAATTTGGTGAAAAGTTATGTAGTAAAAGATACGATACAAATGATCTAAAAACACGTTATTTGAACTCCTCAACGCATTCAAATCTTGTTTTGAATCGAAAAACAAACTTTCTTAGTGTTTGTTAAATTTGGTGAAAAGTTATGTAGTAAAAGATATGATACAAATGATCTAAAAACACGTTATTTGAACTCCTCAACGCATTCAAATCTTGTTTTGAATCGAAAAACAAACTTTCCTAGTGTTTGTTAAATTTGGTGAAAAGTTTTGTAGTAAAACATACGATACAAATTATCCAAAAACACGTTATTTGAACTCCTCAAAGCGTTAAAAGCTTGTTTTGAATCGAAAAACAAACTTTTTTAGTGTTTGTGAAATTTGGTGAAAAGTTATGTAGTAAAAGATACGATACAACTGATCTAAAAACACGTTATTTGAACTCCTCAAAGCGCTAAAATCTTGTTTTGAATGGAAAAACAAACTTTCTTAGTGTATGTGAAATTTGGTTTAAAGTGATGTACTAAAAGATACGATACAAATGATCTAAAAACAAGTTATTTGAACTCCTCAACGCGTTCAAATCTTGTTTTGAATCGAAAAACAAACCTTCTTAGTGTTTGTTAAATTTGGTGAAAAGTTATGTAGTAAAAGATATGATACAAATGATCTAAAAACATGTTATTTGAACTCCTCAACGCATTCAAATCTTGTTTTGAATCGAAAAACAAACTTCCTTAGTGTTTGTTAAATTTGGCGAAAAGTTATGTAGTAAAAGATACGATACAAATGATCTAAAAACACGTTATTTGAACTCCTCAACGCATTCAAATCTTGTTTTGAATCGAAAAACAAAATTTCCTAGTGTTTGTTAAATTTAGTGAAAAGTTATGTAGTAAAATATACGATACAAATGATCTGAAAACAGGTTATTTGAACTCCTCAAAGCGTTAAAATCTTGTTTTGAATCGAAAAACAAACTTTCTTAGTTTTTGTGAAATTTGGTGAAAATTTATGTAGTAAAAGATACGATATAAATGATCTAAAAACACGTTATTTGAACTCCTCAACGCATTCAAATCTTGTTTTGAATCGAAAAATAAACTTCATTAGTGTTTGTTAAATTTGGTGCAAATTTATGTAGTAAAAGATACGATACAAATGAACTAAAACCACGTTATATGAACTCCTCAAAGCGTTAAAATCTTGTTTTGAATCGAAAAACAAACTTTCTTAGTGTTTGTAAAATTTGGGGAAAAGTTATGTAGTAAAAGATACGATACAAATGATCTAAAAACACGTTATTTGAACTCCTCAAAGCCTTAACATCATGTTTTGAATCGAAAAACAAACTTTCTTAGTGTATGTGAAATTTGGTGAAAAGTTATGTAGTAAAAGATACGATACAAATGATCTAAAAACACGTTATTTGAACTCCTCAACGCATTCAAATCTTGTTTTGAATCGAAAAACAAACTTCCTTAGTGTTTGTTAAATTTGGTTCAAAGTTATGTAGTAAAATATACGATACAAATGAACTAAAAACACGTTATATGAACTCCTCAAAGCGTTAAAATCTTGTTTTGAATCGAAAAACAAACTTTCTTAGTGGTTGTAAAATTTGGGGAAAAGTTATGTAGTAAAAGATACGATACAAATGATCTAAAACCCCCGTTATTTGAACTCCTCAAAGCCTTAAAATCATGTTTTGAATCGAAAAACAAACTTTCTTAGTGTTTTTTGGTGAAAAGTTATGTAGTAAAAGATACGATACAAATGATCTATAAACACGTTATTTGAACTCCTCAACGCATTCAAATCTTGTTTTGAATCGAAAAACAAACTTTCTTAGTGTTCGTGAAATTTGGTGAAAAGTTATGTAGTAAAAGATACGATACAAATGATCTAAAAACACGTTATATGAACTCCTCAAAGCGTTAAAATCTTCTTTTGAATTGAAAAAAAAAACTTTCTTAGTGTTTGTAAAATTTGGTGAAAAGTTATGTAGTAAAAGATACGATACAAATGATCTGAAAACAGGTTATTTGAACTACTCAAAGCGTTAAAATCTTGATTTGAATCGAAAAACAAACTTTCTTAGTGTTTGTGAAATTTGGTGAAAATTTATGTAGTAAAAGATACGATACAAATGATCTAAAAACGGGTTATTTGAACTCCTCAAAGAGTTAAAATCTGGTTTTGAATCGAAAAACAAACTTTCTTAGTGCTTGTGAAATTTGGTGAAAAGTTATATAGTAAAAGATACGATACAAATGATCTAAAAACACGTTATTTGAACTCCTCAACGCATTCAAATCTTGTTTTGAATCGAAAAACAAACTTTCTTAGTGTTTGTTAAATTTGGTGAAAAGTTATGTAGTAAAAGATACGATACAAATGATCTAAAAACATGTTATTTGAACTCCTCAACGCATTCAAATCTTGTTTTGAATCGAAAAACAAACTTTCCTAGTGTTTGTTAAATTTGGTGAAAAGTTTTGTAGTAAAAGATACGATACAAATGATCTAAAAACATGTTATTTGAACTCCTCAACGCATTCAAATCTTGTTTTGAATCGAAAAACAAACTTTCTTAGTGTTTGTTAAATTTGGTGAAAAGTTATGTAGTAAAAGATATGATACAAATGATCTAAAAACACGTGATTTGAACTTCTCAACGCATTCAAATCTTATTTTGAATCGAAAAACAAACTTCCTTAGTGTTTGTTAAATTTGGTCCAAAGTTATGTAGTAAAAGATACGATACAAATGAACTAAAAACACGTTATATGAACTCCTCAAAGCGTTAAAATCTTGTTTTGAATCGAAAACAAACTTTTTTTAGTGTTTGTAAAATTCGGGGAAAAGTTATGTAGTAAAAGATACGATACAAATGATCTAAAACACGTTATTTGAACTCCTCAAAGCCTTAAAATCATGTTTTGAATCGAAAAACAAACTTTCTTAGTGTATGTGAAATTTGGTTAAAAGTTATGTAGTAAAAGATACGATACAAATGATCGATAAACACGTTATTTGAACTCCTCAACGCATTCAAATCTTGTTTTGAATCGAAAAACAAACTTTCTTAGTGTTTGTGAAATTTGGTAAAAAGTTATGTAGTAAAAGATACGATACAAATGATCTAAAAACACGTTATTTGAACTCCTCAAAGCGTTAAAAGCTTGTTTTGAATCGATACAGAAACTTTCTTAGTGTTTGTGAAATTTGGTGAAAAGTTATGTAGTAAAAGATACGATACAAATGATCTAAAAACATGTTATTTGAACTCCTCAAAGCGTTAAAAGCTTGTTTTGAATCGAAACACAAACTTTCTTAGTGTTTGTGAAATTTGGTGAAAAGTTATGTCGTAAAAGATACGATACAAATGATCTAAAAACAGGTCATTTGAACTCCTCAAAGCGTTAAAAGCTTGTTTTGAATCGAAACACAAACTTTCTTAGTGTTTGTGAAATTTGGTGAAAAGTTATGTAGTAAAAGATACGATACAAATGATATAAAAACACGTTATTTGAACTCCTCAAAGCGTTAAAATCTTGTTTTGAATCGAAAAACAAACTTTCTGAGTGTTTGTGGAATTTGGTGAAAAGTTATGTAGTAAAAGATACGATACAAATGATCTAAAAACACGGTATTTGAACTCCTCAAAGCGTTAAAATCATGTTTTGAATCGAAAAACAAACTTTCTTAGTGTTTGTGAAATTTGGTGAAAAGTTATGTAGTAAAAGATACGATACAAATGATCTAAAAACACATTATTTGAACTCCTCAAAGCGTTAAAAGCTTGTTTTGAATCGAAAAACAAACTTTCTTAGTGTTTGTGAAATTTGGTGAAAAGTTATGTAGTAAAAGATACGATACAAATGATCTAAAAACGGGTTATTTGAACTCCTCAAAGCGTTAAAAGCTTGTTTTGATTCGAAACACAAACTTTCTTAGTGTTTGTGAAATTTGGTGAAAAGTTATGTAGTAAAAGATACGATACAAATGATCTAAAAACACGTTATATGAACTCCTCAAAGCGTTAAAAGCTTGTTTTGAATCGAAACACAAATTTCTTAGTGTTTGTGAAATTTGGGGAAAAGTTATGTAGTAAAAGATACGATACAAATGATATAAAAACACGTTATTTGAACTCCTCAAAGCCTTAAAATCATGTTTTGAATCGAAAAACAAACTTTCTTAGTGTATGTGAAATTTGGTTAAAAGTTATGTAGAAAAAGATACGATACAAATGATCTATAAACACGTTATTTGAACTCCTCAACGCATTCAAATCTTGTTTTGAATCGAAAATAAACTTTCTTAGTGTTTGTGAAATTTGGTCAAAAGTTATGTAGTAAAAGATACGATACAAATGATCTAAAAACACGGTATTTGAACTCCTCAAAGCGATAAAATCTTGTTTTGAATCGAAAAACAAATTTTCTTAGTGTTTGTGAAATTTGGTGAAAAGTTATGTAGTAAAAGATACGATACAAATGATCTAAAAACACATTTTTTGAACTCCTCAAAGCGTTAAAAGCTTGTTTTGAATCGAAAAACAAACTTTCTTAGTGTTTGTGAAATTTGGTGAAAAGTTATGTAGTAAAAGATACGATACAAATGATGTAAAAACATATTATTTGAACTCCACAAAGCGTTAGAAGCTTGTTTTGAATCGAAACACAAACTTTCTTAGTGTTTGTGAAATTTGGTGAAAAGTTATGTAGTAAAAGATACGATACAAATGATCTAAAAACATGTTATTTGAACTCCTCAAAGCGTTAAAAGCTTGTTTTGAATCGAAACACAAACTTTCTTAGTGTTTGTGAAATTTGGTGAAAAGTTATGTAGTAAAAGATACGATACAAATGATCTAAAAACACGTTATTTGAACTCCTCAACGCATTCAAATCTTGTTTTGAATCGAAAAACAAACTTTCTTAGTGTTTGTTAAATTTGGTGAAAAGTTATGTAGTAAAAGATATGATACAAATGATCTAAAAACACGTTATTTGAACTCCTCAACGCATTCAAATCTTGTTTTGAATCGAAAAACAAACTTTCCTAGTGTTTGTTAAATTTGGTGAAAAGTTTTGTAGTAAAACATACGATACAAATTATCCTAAAACACGTTATTTGAACTCCTCAAAGCGTTAAAAGCTTGTTTTGAATCGAAAAACAAACTTTTTTAGTGTTTGTGAAATTTGGTGAAAAGTTATGTAGTAAAAGATACGATACAACTGATCTAAAAACACGTTATTTGAACTCCTCAAAGCGCTAAAATCTTGTTTTGAATCGAAAAACAAACTTTCTTAGTGTATGTGAAATTTGGTTTAAAGTGATGTACTAAAAGATACGATACAAATGATCTAAAAACAAGTTATTTGAACTCCTCAACGCGTTCAAATCTTGTTTTGAATCGAAAAACAAACCTTCTTAGTGTTTGTTAAATTTGGTGAAAAGTTATGTAGTAAAAGATATGATACAAATGATCTAAAAACATGTTATTTGAACTCCTCAACGCATTCAAATCTTATTTTGAATCGAAAAACAAACTTCCTTAGTGTTTGTTAAATTTGGTGAAAAGTTTTGTAGTAAAAGATACGATACAAATGATCTAAAAACACGTTATTTGTTAAATTTGGCGAAAAGTTATGTAGTAAAAGATACGATACAAATGATCTAAAAACACGTTATTTGAACTCCTCAACGCATTCAAATCTTGTTTTGAATCGAAAAACAAAATTTCCTAGTGTTTGTTAAATTTAGTGAAAAGTTATGTAGTAAAATATACGATACAAATGATCTGAAAACAGGTTATTTGAACTCCTCAAAGCGTTAAAATCTTGTTTTGAATCGAAAAACAAACTTTCTTAGTTTTTGTGAAATTTGGTGAAAATTTATGTAGTAAAAGATACGATATAAATGATCTAAAAACACGTTATTTGAACTCCTCAACGCATTCAAATCTTGTTTTGAATCGAAAAACAAACTTCATTAGTGTTTGTTAAATTTGGTGCAAAGTTATGTAGTAAAAGATACGATACAAATGAACTAAAACCACGTTATATGAACTCCTCAAAGCGTTAAAATCTTGTTTTGAATCGAAAAACAAACTTTCTTAGTGTTTGTAAAATTTGGGGAAAAGTTATGTAGTAAAAGATACGATACAAATGATCTAAAAACACGTTATTTGAACTCCTCAAAGCTTTAACATCATGTTTTGAATCGAAAAACAAACTTTCTTAGTGTTTGTGAAATTTGGTGAAAAGTTATGTAGTAAAAGATACGATACAAATGATCTAAAAACACGTTATTTGAACTCCTCAACGCATTCAAATCTTGTTTTGAATCGAAAAACAAACTTCCTTAGTGTTTGTTAAATTTGGTGCAAAGTTATGTTGTAAAATATACGATACAAATGAACTAAAAACACGTTATATGAACTCCTCAAAGCGTTAAAATCTTGTTTTGAATCGAAAAACAAACTTTCTTAGTGTTTGTAAAATTTGGGGAAAAGTTATGTAGTAAAAGATACGATACAAATGATCTAAAACCCCCGTTATTTGAACTCCTCAAAGCCTTAAAATCATGTTTTGAATCAAAAAACAAACTTTCTTAGTGTTTTTTGGTGAAAAGTTATGTAGTAAAAGATACGATACAAATGATCTATAAACACGTTATT
Source organism: Luzula sylvatica (assembly GCA_946800325.1). Taxonomy (NCBI): domain Eukaryota; kingdom Viridiplantae; phylum Streptophyta; class Magnoliopsida; order Poales; family Juncaceae; genus Luzula; species Luzula sylvatica. The sequence continues at coordinate 49,250,320 of OX326958.1, forward strand.
TGAACTCCTCAACGCATTCAAATCTTGTTTTGAATCGAAAAACAAACTTCCTTAGTGTTTGTTAAATTTGGTGAAAAGTTTTGTAGTAAAAGATACGATACAAATGATCTAAAAACACGTTATTTGAACTCCTCAACGCATTCAAATCTTGTTTTGAATCGAAAAACAAACTTTCTTAGTGTTTGTTAAATTTGGCGAAAAGTTATGTAGTAAAAGATACGATACAAATGATCTAAAAACACGTTATTTGAACTCCTCAACGCATTCAAATCTTGTTTTGAATCGAAAAACAAAATTTCCTAGTGTTTGTTAAATTTAGTGAAAAGTTATGTAGTAAAATATACGATACAAATGATCTGAAAACAGGTTATTTGAACTCCTCAAAGCGTTAAAATCTTGTTTTGAATCGAAAAACAAACTTTCTTAGTTTTTGTGAAATTTGGTGAAAAGTTATGTAGTAAAAGATACGATACAAATGATCTAAAAACACGTTATATGAACTCCTCAAAGCGTTAAAATCTTGTTTTGAATTGAAAAAAAAACTTTCTTAGTGTTTGTAAAATTTGTTGAAAAGTTATGTAGTAAAAGATACGATACAAATGATCTGAAAACAGGTTATTTGAACTACTCAAAGCGTTAAAATCTTGATTTGAATCGAAAAACAAACTTTCTTAGTGTTTGTGAAATTTGGTGAAAATTTATGTAGTAAAAGATACGATACAAATGATCTAAAAACGGGTTATTTGAACTCCTCAAAGAGTTAAAATCTGGTTTTGAATCGAAAAACAAACTTTCTTAGTGCTTGTGAAATTTGGTGAAAAGTTATATAGTAAAAGATACGATACAAATGATCTAAAAACACGTTATTTGAACTCCTCAACGCATTCAAATCTTGTTTTGAATCGAAAAACAAACTTTCTTAGTGTTTGTTAAATTTGGTGAAAAGTTATGTAGTAAAAGATACGATACAAATGATCTAAAAACATGTTATTTGAACTCCTCAACGCATTCAAATCTTGTTTTGAATCGAAAAACAAACTTTCCTAGTGTTTGTTAAATTTGGTGAAAAGTTTTGTAGTAAAAGATATGATACAAATGATCTAAAAACACGTTATTTGAACTCCTCAACGCATTCAAATCTTGTTTTGAATCGAAAAACAAATTTTCTTAGTGTTTGTTAAATTTGGTGAAAAGTTATGTAGTAAAAGATATGATACAAATGATCTAAAAACACGTTATTTGAACTTCTCAACGCATTCAAATCTTATTTTGAATCGAAAAACAAACTTCCTTAGTGTTTGTTAAATTTGGTCCAAAGTTATGTAGTAAAAGATACGATACAAATGAACTAAAAACACGTTATATGAACTCCTCAAAGCGTTAAAATCTTGTTTTCAATCGAAAACAAACTTTTTTTAGTGTTTGTAAAATTCGGGGAAAAGTTATGTAGTAAAAGATACGATACAAATGATCTAAAACACGTTATTTGAACTCCTCAAAGCCTTAAAATCATGTTTTGAATCGAAAAACAAACTTTCTTAGTGTATGTGAAATTTGGTTAAAAGTTATGTAGTAAAAGATACGATACAAATGATCTATAAACACGTTATTTGAACTCCTCAACGCATTCAAATCTTGTTTTGAATCGAAAAACAAACTTTCTTAGTGTTTGTGAAATTTGGTAAAAAGTTATGTAGTAAAAGATATGATACAAATGATCTAAAAACACGTTATTTGAACTCCTCAAAGCGTTAAAAGCTTGTTTTGAATCGATACAGAAACTTTCTTAGTGTTTGTGAAATTTGGTGAAAAGTTATGTAGTAAAAGATACGATACAAATGATCTAAAAACATGTTATTTGAACTCCTCAAAGCGTTAAAAGCTTGTTTTGAATCGAAACACAAACTTTCTTAGTGTTTGTGAAATTTGGTGAAAAGTTATGTCGTAAAAGATACGATACAAATGATCTAAAAACAGGTCATTTGAACTCCTCAAAGCGTTAAAAGCTTGTTTTGAATCGAAACACAAACTTTCTTAGTGTTTGTGAAATTTGGTGAAAAGTTATGTAGTAAAAGATACGATACAAATGATCTAAAAACACGTTATTTGAACTCCTCAAAGCGTTAAAATCTTGTTTTGAATCGAAAAACAAACTTTCTGAGTGTTTGTGGAATTTGGTGAAAAGTTATGTAGTAAAAGATACGATACAAATGATCTAAAAACACGGTATTTGAACTCCTCAAAGCGTTAAAATCATGTTTTGAATCGAAAAACAAACTTTCTTAGTGTTTGTGAAATTTGGTGAAAAGTTATGTAGTAAAAGATACGATACAAATGATCTAAAAACACATTATTTGAACTCCTCAAAGCGTTAAAAGCTTGTTTTGAATCGAAAAACAAACTTTCTTAGTGTTTGTGAAATTTGGTGAAAAGTTATGTAGTAAAAGATACGATACAAATGATCTAAAAACGGGTTATTTGAACTCCTCAAAGCGTTAAAAGCTTGTTTTGATTCGAAACACAAACTTTCTTAGTGTTTGTGAAATTTGGTGAAAAGTTATGTAGTAAAAGATACGATACAAATGATATAAAAACACGTTATTTGAACTCCTCAAAGCCTTAAAATCATGTTTTGAATCGAAAAACAAACTTTCTTAGTGTATGTGAAATTTGGTTAAAAGTTATGTAGAAAAAGATACGATACAAATGATCTATAAACACGTTATTTGAACTCCTCAACGCATTCAAATCTTGTTTTGAATCGAAAATAAACTTTCTTAGTGTTTGTGAAATTTGGTCAAAAGTTATGTAGTAAAAGATACGATACAAATGATCTAAAAACACGGTATTTGAACTCCTCAAAGCGATAAAATCTTGTTTTGAATCGAAAAACAAATTTTCTTAGTGTTTGTGAAATTTGGTGAAAAGTTATGTAGTAAAAGATACGATACAAATGATCTAAAAACACATTTTTTGAACTCCTCAAAGCGTTAAAAGCTTGTTTTGAATCGAAAAAACAAACTTTCTTAGTGTTTGTGAAATTTGGTGAAAAGTTATGTTGTAAAAGATACGATACAAATGATGTAAAAACATATTATTTGAACTCCACAAAGCGTTAGAAGCTTGTTTTGAATCGAAACACAAACTTTCTTAGTGTTTGTGAAATTTGGTGAAAAGTTATGTAGTAAAAGATACGATACAAATGATCTAAAAACATGTTATTTGAACTCCTCAAAGCGTTAAAAGCTTGTTTTGAATCGAAACACAAACTTTCTTAGTGTTTGTGAAATTTGGTGAAAAGTTATGTAGTAAAAGATACGATACAAATGATCTAAAAACACGTTATTTGAACTCCTCAACGCATTCAAATCTTGTTTTGAATCGAAAAACAAACTTTCTTAGTGTTTGTTAAATTTGGTGAAAAGTTATGTAGTAAAAGATATGATACAAATGATCTAAAAACACGTTATTTGAACTCCTCAACGCATTCAAATCTTGTTTTGAATCGAAAAACAAACTTTCCTAGTGTTTGTTAAATTTGGTGAAAAGTTTTGTAGTAAAACATACGATACAAATTATCCAAAAACACGTTATTTGAACTCCTCAAAGCGTTAAAAGCTTGTTTTGAATCGAAAAACAAACTTTTTTAGTGTTTGTGAAATTTGGTGAAAAGTTATGTAGTAAAAGATACGATACAACTGATCCAAAAATACGTTATTTGAACTCCTCAAAGCGCTAAAATCTTGTTTTGAATCGAAAAACAAACTTTCTTAGTGTATGTGAAATTTGGTTTAAAGTGATGTACTAAAAGATACGATACAAATGATCTAAAAACAAGTTATTTGAACTCCTCAACGCGTTCAAATCTTGTTTTGAATCGAAAAACAAACCTTCTTAGTGTTTGTTAAATTTGGTGAAAAGTTATGTAGTAAAAGATATGATACAAATGATCTAAAAACATGTTATTTGAACTCCTCAACGCATTCAAATCTTGTTTTGAATCGAAAAACAAACTTCCTTAGTGTTTGTTAAATTTGGTGAAAAGTTTTGTAGTAAAAGATACGATACAAATGATCTAAAAACACGTTATTTGTTAAATTTGGCGAAAAGTTATGTAGTAAAAGATACGATACAAATGATCTAAAAACACGTTATTTGAACTCCTCAACGCATTCAAATCTTGTTTTGAATCGAAAAACAAAATTTCCTAGTGTTTGTTAAATTTAGTGAAAAGTTATGTAGTAAAATATACGATACAAATGATCTGAAAACAGGTTATTTGAACTCCTCAAAGCGTTAAAATCTTGTTTTGAATCGAAAAACAAACTTTCTTAGTTTTTGTGAAATTTGGTGAAAATTTATGTAGTAAAAGATACGATATAAATGATCTAAAAACACGTTATTTGAACTCCTCAACGCATTCAAATCTTGTTTTGAATCGAAAAACAAACTTCATTAGTGTTTGTTAAATTTGGTGCAAAGTTATGTAGTAAAAGATACGATACAAATGAACTAAAACCACGTTATATGAACTCCTCAAAGCGTTAAAATCTTGTTTTGAATCGAAAAACAAACTTTCTTAGTGTTTGTAAAATTTGGGGAAAAGTTATGTAGTAAAAGATACGATACAAATGATCTAAAAACACGTTATTTGAACTCCTCAAAGCCTTAACATCATGTTTTGAATCGAAAAACAAACTTTCTTAGTGTTTGTGAAATTTGGTGAAAAGTTATGTAGTAAAAGATACGATACAAATGATCTAAAAACACGTTATTTGAACTCCTCAACGCATTCAAATCTTGTTTTGAATCGAAAAACAAACTTCCTTAGTGTTTGTTAAATTTGGTGCAAAGTTATGTTGTAAAATATACGATACAAATGAACTAAAAACACGTTATATGAACTCCTCAAAGCGTTAAAATCTTGTTTTGAATCGAAAAACAAACTTTCTTAGTGTTTGTAAAATTTGGGGAAAAGTTATGTAGTAAAAGATACGATACAAATGATCTAAAACCCCCGTTATTTGAACTCCTCAAAGCCTTAAAATCATGTTTTGAATCGAAAAACAAACTTTCTTAGTGTTTTTTGGTGAAAAGTTATGTAGTAAAAGATACGATACAAATGATCTATAAACACGTTATTTGAACTCCTCAACGCATTCAAATCTTGTTTTGAATCGAAAAACAAACTTCCTTAGTGTTTGTTAAATTTGGTGAAAAGTTTTGTAGTAAAAGATACGATACAAATGATCTAAAAACACGTTATTTGAACTCCTCAACGCATTCAAATCTTGTTTTGAATCGAAAAACAAACTTTCTTAGTGTTTGTTAAATTTGGCGAAAAGTTATGTAGTAAAAGATACGATACAAATGATCTAAAAACACGTTATTTGAACTCCTCAACGCATTCAAATCTTGTTTTGAATCGAAAAACAAAATTTCCTAGTGTTTGTTAAATTTAGTGAAAAGTTATGTAGTAAAATATACGATACAAATGATCTGAAAACAGGTTATTTGAACTCCTCAAAGCGTTAAAATCTTGTTTTGAATCGAAAAACAAACTTTCTTAGTTTTTGTGAAATTTGGTGAAAAGTTATGTAGTAAAAGATACGATACAAATGATCTAAAAACACGTTATATGAACTCCTCAAAGCGTTAAAATCTTGTTTTGAATTGAAAAAAAAACTTTCTTAGTGTTTGTAAAATTTGTTGAAAAGTTATGTAGTAAAAGATACGATACAAATGATCTGAAAACAGGTTATTTGAACTACTCAAAGCGTTAAAATCTTGATTTGAATCGAAAAACAAACTTTCTTAGTGTTTGTGAAATTTGGTGAAAATTTATGTAGTAAAAGATACGATACAAATGATCTAAAAACGGGTTATTTGAACTCCTCAAAGAGTTAAAATCTGGTTTTGAATCGAAAAACAAACTTTCTTAGTGCTTGTGAAATTTGGTGAAAAGTTATATAGTAAAAGATACGATACAAATGATCTAAAAACACGTTATTTGAACTCCTCAACGCATTCAAATCTTGTTTTGAATCGAAAAACAAACTTTCTTAGTGTTTGTTAAATTTGGTGAAAAGTTATGTAGTAAAAGATACGATACAAATGATCTAAAAACATGTTATTTGAACTCCTCAACGCATTCAAATCTTGTTTTGAATCGAAAAACAAACTTTCCTAGTGTTTGTTAAATTTGGTGAAAAGTTTTGTAGTAAAAGATATGATACAAATGATCTAAAAACACGTTATTTGAACTCCTCAACGCATTCAAATCTTGTTTTGAATCGAAAAACAAATTTTCTTAGTGTTTGTTAAATTTGGTGAAAAGTTATGTAGTAAAAGATATGATACAAATGATCTAAAAACACGTTATTTGAACTTCTCAACGCATTCAAATCTTATTTTGAATCGAAAAACAAACTTCCTTAGTGTTTGTTAAATTTGGTCCAAAGTTATGTAGTAAAAGATACGATACAAATGAACTAAAAACACGTTATATGAACTCCTCAAAGCGTTAAAATCTTGTTTTCAATCGAAAACAAACTTTTTTTAGTGTTTGTAAAATTCGAGGAAAAGTTATGTAGTAAAAGATACGATACAAATGATCTAAAACACGTTATTTGAACTCCTCAAAGCCTTAAAATCATGTTTTGAATCGAAAAACAAACTTTCTTAGTGTATGTGAAATTTGGTTAAAAGTTATGTAGTAAAAGATACGATACAAATGATCTATAAACACGTTATTTGAACTCCTCAACGCATTCAAATCTTGTTTTGAATCGAAAAACAAACTTTCTTAGTGTTTGTGAAATTTGGTAAAAAGTTATGTAGTAAAAGATACGATACAAATGATCTAAAAACACGTTATTTGAACTCCTCAAAGCGTTAAAAGCTTGTTTTGAATCGATACAGAAACTTTCTTAGTGTTTGTGAAATTTGGTGAAAAGTTATGTAGTAAAAGATACGATACAAATGATCTAAAAACATGTTATTTGAACTCCTCAAAGCGTTAAAAGCTTGTTTTGAATCGAAACACAAACTTTCTTAGTGTTTGTGAAATTTGGTGAAAAGTTATGTCGTAAAAGATACGATACAAATGATCTAAAAACAGGTCATTTGAACTCCTCAAAGCGTTAAAAGCTTGTTTTGAATCGAAACACAAACTTTCTTAGTGTTTGTGAAATTTGGTGAAAAGTTATGTAGTAAAAGATACGATACAAATGATCTAAAAACACGTTATTTGAACTCCTCAAAGCGTTAAAATCTTGTTTTGAATCGAAAAACAAACTTTCTGAGTGTTTGTGGAATTTGGTGAAAAGTTATGTAGTAAAAGATACGATACAAATGATCTAAAAACACGGTATTTGAACTCCTCAAAGCGTTAAAATCATGTTTTGAATCGAAAAACAAACTTTCTTAGTGTTTGTGAAATTTGGTGAAAAGTTATGTAGTAAAAGATACGATACAAATGATCTAAAAACACATTATTTGAACTCCTCAAAGCGTTAAAAGCTTGTTTTGAATCGAAAAACAAACTTTCTTAGTGTTTGTGAAATTTGGTGAAAAGTTATGTAGTAAAAGATACGATACAAATGATCTAAAAACGGGTTATTTGAACTCCTCAAAGCGTTAAAAGCTTGTTTTGATTCGAAACACAAACTTTCTTAGTGTTTGTGAAATTTGGTGAAAAGTTATGTAGTAAAAGATACGATACAAATGATATAAAAACACGTTATTTGAACTCCTCAAAGCCTTAAAATCATGTTTTGAATCCAAAAACAAACTTTCTTAGTGTATGTGAAATTTGGTTAAAAGTTATGTAGAAAAAGATACGATACAAATGATCTATAAACACGTTATTTGAACTCCTCAACGCATTCAAATCTTGTTTTGAATCGAAAATAAACTTTCTTAGTGTTTGTGAAATTTGGTCAAAAGTTATGTAGTAAAAGATACGATACAAATGATCTAAAAACACGGTATTTGAACTCCTCAAAGCGATAAAATCTTGTTTTGAATCGAAAAACAAATTTTCTTAGTGTTTGTGAAATTTGGTGAAAAGTTATGTAGTAAAAGATACGATACAAATGATCTAAAAACACATTTTTTGAACTCCTCAAAGCGTTAAAAGCTTGTTTTGAATCGAAAAACAAACTTTCTTAGTGTTTGTGAAATTTGGTGAAAAGTTATGTTGTAAAAGATACGATACAAATGATGTAAGAACATATTATTTGAACTCCACAAAGCGTTAGAAGCTTGTTTTGAATCGAAACACAAACTTTCTTAGTGTTTGTGAAATTTGTTGAAAAGTTATGTAGTAAAAGATACGATACAAATGATCTAAAAACATGTTATTTGAACTCCTCAAAGCGTTAAAAGCTTGTTTTGAATCGAAACACAAACTTTCTTAGTGTTTGTGAAATTTGGTGAAAAGTTATGTAGTAAAAGATACGATACAAATGATCTAAAAACACGTTATTTGAACTCCTCAACGCATTCAAATCTTGTTTTGAATCGAAAAACAAACTTTCTTAGTGTTTGTTAAATTTGGTGAAAAGTTATGTAGTAAAAGATATGATACAAATGATCTAAAAACACGTTATTTGAACTCCTCAACGCATTCAAATCTTGTTTTGAATCGAAAAACAAACTTTCCTAGTGTTTGTTAAATTTGGTGAAAAGTTTTGTAGTAAAACATACGATACAAATTATCCAAAAACACGTTATTTGAACTCCTCAAAGCGTTAAAAGCTTGTTTTGAATCGAAAAACAAACTTTTTTAGTGTTTGTGAAATTTGGTGAAAAGTTATGTAGTAAAAGATACGATACAACTGATCTAAAAACACGTTATTTGAACTCCTCAAAGCGCTAAAATCTTGTTTTGAATGGAAAAACAAACTTTCTTAGTGTATGTGAAATTTGGTTTAAAGTGATGTACTAAAAGATACGATACAAATGATCTAAAAACAAGTTATTTGAACTCCTCAACGCGTTCAAATCTTATTTTGAATCGAAAAACAAACCTTCTTAGTGTTTGTTAAATTTGGTGAAAAGTTATGTAGTAAAAGATATGATACAAATGATCTAAAAACAAGTTATTTGAACTCCTCAACGCATTCAAATCTTGTTTTGAATCGAAAAACAAACTTCCTTAGTGTTTGTTAAATTTGGTGAAAAGTTTTGTAGTAAAAGATACGATACAAATGATCTAAAAACACGTTATTTGAACTCCTCAACGCATTCAAATCTTGTTTTGAATCGAAAAACAAACTTTCTTAGTGTTTGTTAAATTTGGCGAAAAGTTATGTAGTAAAAGATACGATACAAATGATCTAAAAACACGTTATTTGAACTCCTCAACGCATTCAAATCTTGTTTTGAATCGAAAAACAAAATTTCCTAGTGTTTGTTAAATTTAGTGAAAAGTTATGTAGTAAAATATACGATACAAATGATCTGAAAACAGGTTATTTGAACTCCTCAAAGCGTTAAAATCTTGTTTTGAATCGAAAAACAAACTTTCTTAGTTTTTGTGAAATTTGGTGAAAATTTATGTAGTAAAAGATACGATATAAATGATCTAAAAACACGTTATTTGAACTCCTCAACGCATTCAAATCTTGTTTTGAATCGAAAAACAAACTTCATTAGTGTTTGTTAAATTTGGTGCAAAGTTATGTAGTAAAAGATACGATACAAATGAACTAAAACCACGTTATATGAACTCCTCAAAGCGTTAAAATCTTGTTTTGAATCGAAAAACAAACTTTCTTAGTGTTTGTAAAATTTGGGGAAAAGTTATGTAGTAAAAGATACGATACAAATGATCTAAAAACACGTTATTTGAACTCCTCAAAGCCTTAACATCATGTTTTGAATAGAAAAACAAACTTTCTTAGTGTATGTGAAATTTGGTGAAAAGTTATGTAGTAAAAGATACGATACAAATGATCTAAAAACACGTTATTTGAACTCCTCAACGCATTCAAATCTTGTTTTGAATCGAAAAACAAACTTCCTTAGTGTTTGTTAAATTTGGTTCAAAGTTATGTAGTAAAATATACGATACAAATGAACTAAAAACACGTTATATGAACTCCTCAAAGCGTTAAAATCTTGTTTTGAATCGAAAAACAAACTTTCTTAGTGGTTGTAAAATTTGGGGAAAAGTTATGTAGTAAAAGATACGATACAAATGATCTAAAACCCCCGTTATTTGAACTCCTCAAAGCCTTAAAATCATGTTTTGAATCGAAAAACAAACTTTCTTAGTGTTTTTTGGTGAAAAGTTATGTAGTAAAAGATACGATACAAATGATCTATAAACACGTTATTTGAACTCCTCAACGCATTCAAATCTTGTTTTGAATCGAAAAACAAACTTTCTTAGTGTTCGTGAAATTTGGTGAAAAGTTATGTAGTAAAAGATACGATACAAATGATCTAAAAACACGTTATATGAACTCCTCAAAGCGTTAAAATCTTCTTTTGAATTGAAAAAAAAAACTTTCTTAGTGTTTGTAAAATTTGGTGAAAAGTTATGTAGTAAAAGATACGATACAAATGATCTGAAAACAGGTTATTTGAACTACTCAAAGCGTTAAAATCTTGATTTGAATCGAAAAACAAACTTTCTTAGTGTTTGTGAAATTTGGTGAAAATTTATGTAGTAAAAGATACGATACAAATGATCTAAAAACGGGTTATTTGAACTCCTCAAAGAGTTAAAATCTGGTTTTGAATCGAAAAACAAACTTTCTTAGTGCTTGTGAAATTTGGTGAAAAGTTATATAGTAAAAGATACGATACAAATGATCTAAAAACACGTTATTTGAACTCCTCAACGCATTCAAATCTTGTTTTGAATCGAAAAACAAACTTTCTTAGTGTTTGTTAAATTTGGTGAAAAGTTATGTAGTAAAAGATACGATACAAATGATCTAAAAACATGTTATTTGAACTCCTCAACGCATTCAAATCTTGTTTTGAATCGAAAAACAAACTTTCCTAGTGTTTGTTAAATTTGGTGAAAAGTTTTGTAGTAAAAGATACGATACAAATGATCTAAAAACACGTTATTTGAACTCCTCAACGCATTCAAATCTTGTTTTGAATCGAAAAACAAACTTTCTTAGTGTTTGTTAAATTTGGTGAAAAGTTATGTAGTAAAAGATATGATACAAATGATCTAAAAACACGTGATTTGAACTTCTCAACGCATTCAAATCTTATTTTGAATCGAAAAACAAACTTCCTTAGTGTTTGTTAAATTTGGTCCAAAGTTATGTAGTAAAAGATACGATACAAATGAACTAAAAACACGTTATATGAACTCCTCAAAGCGTTAAAATCTTGTTTTGAATCGAAAACAAACTTTTTTTAGTGTTTGTAAAATTCGGGGAAAAGTTATGTAGTAAAAGATACGATACAAATGATCTAAAACACGTTATTTGAACTCCTCAAAGCCTTAAAATCATGTTTTGAATCGAAAAACAAACTTTCTTAGTGTATGTGAAATTTGGTTAAAAGTTATGTAGTAAAAGATACGATACAAATGATCGATAAACACGTTATTTGAACTCCTCAACGCATTCAAATCTTGTTTTGAATCGAAAAACAAACTTTCTTAGTGTTTGTGAAATTTGGTAAAAAGTTATGTAGTAAAAGATACGATACAAATGATCTAAAAACACGTTATTTGAACTCCTCAAAGCGTTAAAAGCTTGTTTTGAATCGATACAGAAACTTTCTTAGTGTTTGTGAAATTTGGTGAAAAGTTATGTAGTAAAAGATACGATACAAATGATCTAAAAACATGTTATTTGAACTCCTCAAAGCGTTAAAAGCTTGTTTTGAATCGAAACACAAACTTTCTTAGTGTTTGTGAAATTTGGTGAAAAGTTATGTCGTAAAAGATACGATACAAATGATCTAAAAACAGGTCATTTGAACTCCTCAAAGCGTTAAAAGCTTGTTTTGAATCGAAACACAAACTTTCTTAGTGTTTGTGAAATTTGGTGAAAAGTTATGTAGTAAAAGATACGATACAAATGATATAAAAACACGTTATTTGAACTCCTCAAAGCGTTAAAATCTTGTTTTGAATCGAAAAACAAACTTTCTGAGTGTTTGTGGAATTTGGTGAAAAGTTATGTAGTAAAAGATACGATACAAATGATCTAAAAACACGGTATTTGAACTCCTCAAAGCGTTAAAATCATGTTTTGAATCGAAAAACAAACTTTCTTAGTGTTTGTGAAATTTGGTGAAAAGTTATGTAGTAAAAGATACGATACAAATGATCTAAAAACACATTATTTGAACTCCTCAAAGCGTTAAAAGCTTGTTTTGAATCGAAAAACAAACTTTCTTAGTGTTTGTGAAATTTGGTGAAAAGTTATGTAGTAAAAGATACGATACAAATGATCTAAAAACGGGTTATTTGAACTCCTCAAAGCGTTAAAAGCTTGTTTTGATTCGAAACACAAACTTTCTTAGTGTTTGTGAAATTTGGTGAAAAGTTATGTAGTAAAAGATACGATACAAATGATCTAAAAACACGTTATATGAACTCCTCAAAGCGTTAAAAGCTTGTTTTGAATCGAAACACAAACTTTCTTAGTGTTTGTGAAATTTGGGGAAAAGTTATGTAGTAAAAGATACGATACAAATGATATAAAAACACGTTATTTGAACTCCTCAAAGCCTTAAAATCATGTTTTGAATCGAAAAACAAACTTTCTTAGTGTATGTGAAATTTGGTTAAAAGTTATGTAGAAAAAGATACGATACAAATGATCTATAAACACGTTATTTGAACTCCTCAACGCATTCAAATCTTGTTTTGAATCGAAAATAAACTTTCTTAGTGTTTGTGAAATTTGGTCAAAAGTTATGTAGTAAAAGATACGATACAAATGATCTAAAAACATGGTATTTGAACTCCTCAAAGCGATAAAATCTTGTTTTGAATCGAAAAACAAATTTTCTTAGTGTTTGTGAAATTTGGTGAAAAGTTATGTAGTAAAAGATACGATACAAATGATCTAAAAACACATTTTTTGAACTCCTCAAAGCGTTAAAAGCTTGTTTTGAATCGAAAAACAAACTTTCTTAGTGTTTGTGAAATTTGGTGAAAAGTTATGTAGTAAAAGATACGATACAAATGATGTAAAAACATATTATTTGAACTCCACAAAGCGTTAGAAGCTTGTTTTGAATCGAAACACAAACTTTCTTATTGTTTGTGAAATTTGGTGAAAAGTTATGTAGTAAAAGATACGATACAAATGATCTAAAAACATGTTATTTGAACTCCTCAAAGCGTTAAAAGCTTGTTTTGAATCGAAACACAAACTTTCTTAGTGTTTGTGAAATTTGGTGAAAAGTTATGTAGTAAAAGATACGATACAAATGATCTAAAAACACGTTATTTGAACTCCTCAACGCATTCAAATCTTGTTTTGAATCGAAAAACAAACTTTCTTAGTGTTTGTTAAATTTGGTGAAAAGTTATGTAGTAAGAGATATGATACAAATGATCTAAAAACACGTTATTTGAACTCCTCAACGCATTCAAATCTTGTTTTGAATCGAAAAACAAACTTTCCTAGTGTTTGTTAAATTTGGTGAAAAGTTTTGTAGTAAAACATACGATACAAATTATCCAAAAACACGTTATTTGAACTCCTCAAAGCGTTAAAAGCTTGTTTTGAATCGAAAAACAAACTTTTTTAGTGTTTGTGAAATTTGGTGAAAAGTTATGTAGTAAAAGATACGATACAACTGATCTAAAAACACGTTATTTGAACTCCTCAAAGCGCTAAAATCTTGTTTTGAATCGAAAAACAAACTTTCTTAGTGTATGTGAAATTTGGTTTAAAGTGATGTACTAAAAGATACGATACAAATGATCTAAAAACAAGTTATTTGAACTCCTCAACGCGTTCAAATCTTGTTTTGAATCGAAAAACAAACCTTCTTAGTGTTTGTTAAATTTGGTGAAAAGTTATGTAGTAAAATATATGATACAAATGATCTAAAAACATGTTATTTGAACTCCTCAACGCATTCAAATCTTGTTTTGAATCGAAAAACAAACTTCCTTAGTGTTTGTTAAATTTGGTGAAAAGTTTTGTAGTAAAAGATACGATACAAATGATCTAAAAACACGTTATTTGTTAAATTTGGCGAAAAGTTATGTAGTAAAAGATACGATACAAATGATCTAAAAACACGTTATTTGAACTCCTCAACGCATTCAAATTTTGTTTTGAATCGAAAAACAAAATTTCCTAGTGTTTGTTAAATTTAGTGAAAAGTTATGTAGTAAAATATACGATACAAATGATCTGAAAACAGGTTATTTGAACTCCTCAAAGCGTTAAAATCTTGTTTTGAATCGAAAAACAAACTTTCTTAGTTTTTGTGAAATTTGGTGAAAATTTATGTAGTAAAAGATACGATATAAATGATCTAAAAACACGTTATTTGAACTCCTCAACGCATTCAAATCTTGTTTTGAATCGAAAAACAAACTTCATTAGTGTTTGTTAAATTTGGTGCAAAGTTATGTAGTAAAAGATACGATACAAATGAACTAAAACCACGTTATATGAACTCCTCAAAGCGTTAAAATCTTGTTTTGAATCGAAAAACAAACTTTCTTAGTGTTTGTAAAATTTGGGGAAAAGTTATGTAGTAAAAGATACGATACAAATGATCTAAAAACACGTTATTTGAACTCCTCAAAGCCTTAACATCATGTTTTGAATCGAAAAACAAACTTTCTTAGTGTATGTGAAATTTGGTGAAAAGTTATGTAGTAAAAGATACGATACAAATGATCTAAAAACACGTTATTTGAACTCCTCAACGCATTCAAATCTTGTTTTGAATCGAAAAACAAACTTCCTTAGTGTTTGTTAAATTTGGTGCAAAGTTATGTAGTAAAATATACGATACAAATGAACTAAAAACACGTTATATGAACTCCTCAAAGCGTTAAAATCTTGTTTTGAATCGAAAAACAAACTTTCTTAGTGTTTGTAAAATTTGGGGAAAAGTTATGTAGTAAAAGATACGATACAAATGATCTAAAACCCCCGTTATTTGAACTCCTCAAAGCCTTAAAATCATGTTTTGAATCGAAAAACAAACTTTCTTAGTGTTTTTTGGTGAAAAGTTATGTAGTAAAAGATACGATACAAATGATCTATAAACACGTTATTTGAACTCCTCAACGCATTCAAATCTTGTTTTGAATCGAAAAACAAACTTTCTTAGTGTTCGTGAAATTTGGTGAAAAGTTATGTAGTAAAAGATACGATACAAATGATCTAAAAACACGTTATATGAACTCCTCAAAGCGTTAAAATCTTGTTTTGAATTGAAAAAAAAACTTTCTTAGTGTTTGTAAAATTTGGTGAAAAGTTATGTAGTAAAAGATACGATACAAATGATCTGAAAACAGGTTATTTGAACTACTCAAAGCGTTAAAATCTTGATTTGAATCGAAAAACAAACTTTCTTAGTGTTTGTGAAATTTGGTGAAAATTTATGTAGTAAAAGATACGATACAAATGATCTAAAAACGGGTTATTTGAACTCCTCAAAGAGTTAAAATCTGGTTTTGAATCGAAAAACAAACTTTCTTAGTGCTTGTGAAATTTGGTGAAAAGTTATATAGTAAAAGATACGACACAAATGATCTAAAAACACGTTATTTGAACTCCTCAACGCATTCAAATCTTGTTTTGAATCGAAAAACAAACTTTCTTAGTGTTTGTTAAATTTGGTGAAAAGTTATGTAGTAAAAGATACGATACAAATGATCTAAAAACATGTTATTTGAACTCCTCAACGCATTCAAATCTTGTTTTGAATCGAAAAACAAACTTTCCTAGTGTTTGTTAAATTTGGTGAAAAGTTTTGTAGTAAAAGATACGATACAAATGATCTAAAAACACGTTATTTGAACTCCTCAACGCATTCAAATCTTGTTTTGAATCGAAAAACAAACTTTCTTAGTGTTTGTTAAATTTGGTGAAAAGTTATGTAGTAAAAGATATGATACAAATGATCTAAAAACACGTGATTTGAACTTCTCAACGCATTCAAATCTTATTTTGAATCGAAAAACAAACTTCCTTAGTGTTTGTTAAATTTGGTCCAAAGTTATGTAGTAAAAGATACGATACAAATGAACTAAAAACACGTTATATGAACTCCTCAAAGCGTTAAAATCTTGTTTTGAATCGAAAACAAACTTTTTTTAGTGTTTGTAAAATTCGGGGAAAAGTTATGTAGTAAAAGATACGATACAAATGATCTAAAACACGTTATTTGAACTCCTCAAAGCCTTAAAATCATGTTTTGAATCGAAAAACAAACTTTCTTAGTGTATGTGAAATTTGGTTAAAAGTTATGTAGTAAAAGATACGATACAAATGATCGATAAACACGTTATTTGAACTCCTCAACGCATTCAAATCTTGTTTTGAATCGAAAAACAAACTTTCTTAGTGTTTGTGAAATTTGGTAAAAAGTTATGTAGTAAAAGATACGATACAAATGATCTAAAAACACGTTATTTGAACTCCTCAAAGCGTTAAAAGCTTGTTTTGAATCGATACAGAAACTTTCTTAGTGTTTGTGAAATTTGGTGAAAAGTTATGTAGTAAAAGATACGATACAAATGATCTAAAAACATGTTATTTGAACTCCTCAAAGCGTTAAAAGCTTGTTTTGAATCGAAACACAAACTTTCTTAGTGTTTGTGAAATTTGGTGAAAAGTTATGTCGTAAAAGATACGATACAAATGATCTAAAAACAGGTCATTTGAACTCCTCAAAGCGTTAAAAGCTTGTTTTGAATCGAAACACAAACTTTCTTAGTGTTTGTGAAATTTGGTGAAAAGTTATGTAGTAAAAGATACGATACAAATGATCTAAAAACACGTTATTTGAACTCCTCAAAGCGTTAAAATCTTGTTTTGAATCGAAAAACAAACTTTCTGAGTGTTTGTGGAATTTGGTGAAAAGTTATGTAGTAAAAGATACGATACAAATGATCTAAAAACACGGTATTTGAACTCCTCAAAGCGTTAAAATCATGTTTTGAATCGAAAAACAAACTTTCTTAGTGTTTGTGAAATTTGGTGAAAAGTTATGTAGTAAAAGATACGATACAAATGATCTAAAAACACATTATTTGAACTCCTCAAAGCGTTAAAAGCTTGTTTTGAATCGAAAAACAAACTTTCTTAGTGTTTGTGAAATTTGGTGAAAAGTTATGTAGTAAAAGATACGATACAAATGATCTAAAAACGGGTTATTTGAACTCCTCAAAGCGTTAAAAGCTTGTTTTGATTCGAAACACAAACTTTCTTAGTGTTTGTGAAATTTGGTGAAAAGTTATGTAGTAAAAGATACGATACAAATGATCTAAAAACACGTTATATGAACTCCTCAAAGCGTTAAAAGCTTGTTTTGAATCGAAACACAAACTTTCTTAGTGTTTGTGAAATTTGGGGAAAAGTTATGTAGTAAAAGATACGATACAAATGATATAAAAACACGTTATTTGAACTCCTCAAAGCCTTAAAATCATGTTTTGAATCGAAAAACAAACTTTCTTAGTGTATGTGAAATTTGGTTAAAAGTTATGTAGAAAAAGATACGATACAAATGATCTATAAACACGTTATTTGAACTCCTCAACGCATTCAAATCTTGTTTTGAATCGAAAATAAACTTTCTTAGTGTTTGTGAAATTTGGTCAAAAGTTATGTAGTAAAAGATACGATACAAATGATCTAAAAACACGGTATTTGAACTCCTCAAAGCGATAAAATCTTGTTTTGAATCGAAAAACAAATTTTCTTAGTGTTTGTGAAATTTGGTGAAAAGTTATGTAGTAAAAGATACGATACAAATGATCTAAAAACACATTTTTTGAACTCCTCAAAGCGTTAAAAGCTTGTTTTGAATCGAAAAACAAACTTTCTTAGTGTTTGTGAAATTTGGTGAAAAGTTATGTAGTAAAAGATACGATACAAATGATGTAAAAACATATTATTTGAACTCCACAAAGCGTTAGAAGCTTGTTTTGAATCGAAACACAAACTTTCTTATTGTTTGTGAAATTTGGTGAAAAGTTATGTAGTAAAAGATACGATACAAATGATCTAAAAACATGTTATTTGAACTCCTCAAAGCGTTAAAAGCTTGTTTTGAATCGAAACACAAACTTTCTTAGTGTTTGTGAAATTTGGTGAAAAGTTATGTAGTAAAAGATACGATACAAATGATCTAAAAACACGTTATTTGAACTCCTCAACGCATTCAAATCTTGTTTTGAATCGAAAAACAAACTTTCTTAGTGTTTGTTAAATTTGGTGAAAAGTTATGTAGTAAAAGATATGATACAAATGATCTAAAAACACGTTATTTGAACTCCTCAACGCATTCAAATCTTGTTTTGAATCGAAAAACAAACTTTCCTAGTGTTTGTTAAATTTGGTGAAAAGTTTTGTAGTAAAACATACGATACAAATTATCCAAAAACACGTTATTTGAACTCCTCAAAGCGTTAAAAGCTTGTTTTGAATCGAAAAACAAACTTTTTTAGTGTTTGTGAAATTTGGTGAAAAGTTATGTAGTAAAAGATACGATACAACTGATCTAAAAACACGTTATTTGAACTCCTCAAAGCGCTAAAATCTTGTTTTGAATCGAAAAACAAACTTTCTTAGTGTATGTGAAATTTGGTTTAAAGTGATGTACTAAAAGATACGATACAAATGATCTAAAAACAAGTTATTTGAACTCCTCAACGCGTTCAAATCTTGTTTTGAATCGAAAAACAAACCTTCTTAGTGTTTGTTAAATTTGGTGAAAAGTTATGTAGTAAAAGATATGATACAAATGATCTAAAAACATGTTATTTGAACTCCTCAACGCATTCAAATCTTGTTTTGAATCGAAAAACAAACTTCCTTAGTGTTTGTTAAATTTGGTGAAAAGTTTTGTAGTAAAAGATACGATACAAATGATCTAAAAACACGTTATTTGTTAAATTTGGCGAAAAGTTATGTAGTAAAAGATACGATACAAATGATCTAAAAACACGTTATTTGAACTCCTCAACGCATTCAAATTTTGTTTTGAATCGAAAAACAAAATTTCCTAGTGTTTGTTAAATTTAGTGAAAAGTTATGTAGTAAAATATACGATACAAATGATCTGAAAACAGGTTATTTGAACTCCTCAAAGCGTTAAAATCTTGTTTTGAATCGAAAAACAAACTTTCTTAGTTTTTGTGAAATTTGGTGAAAATTTATGTAGTAAAAGATACGATATAAATGATCTAAAAACACGTTATTTGAACTCCTCAACGCATTCAAATCTTGTTTTGAATCGAAAAACAAACTTCATTAGTGTTTGTTAAATTTGGTGCAAAGTTATGTAGTAAAAGATACGATACAAATGAACTAAAACCACGTTATATGAACTCCTCAAAGCGTTAAAATCTTGTTTTGAATCGAAAAACAAACTTTCTTAGTGTTTGTAAAATTTGGGGAAAAGTTATGTAGTAAAAGATACGATACAAATGATCTAAAAACACGTTATTTGAACTCCTCAAAGCCTTAACATCATGTTTTGAATCGAAAAACAAACTTTCTTAGTGTATGTGAAATTTGGTGAAAAGTTATGTAGTAAAAGATACGATACAAATGATCTAAAAACACGTTATTTGAACTCCTCAACGCATTCAAATCTTGTTTTGAATCGAAAAACAAACTTCCTTAGTGTTTGTTAAATTTGGTGCAAAGTTATGTAGTAAAATATACGATACAAATGATCTAAAAACACGTTATATGAACTCCTCAAAGCGTTAAAATCTTGTTTTGAATTGAAAAAAAAACTTTCTTAGTGTTTGTAAAATTTGGTGAAAAGTTATGTAGTAAAAGATACGATACAAATGATCTGAAAACAGGTTATTTGAACTACTCAAAGCGTTAAAATCTTGATTTGAATCGAAAAACAAACTTTCTTAGTGTTTGTGAAATTTGGTGAAAATTTATGTAGTAAAAGATACGATACAAATGATCTAAAAACGGGTTATTTGAACTCCTCAAAGCGTTAAAATCTTGTTTTGAATCGAAAAACAAACTTTCTTAGTTTTTGTGAAATTTGGTGAAAATTTATGTAGTAAAAGATACGATATAAATGATCTAAAAACACGTTATTTGAACTCCTCAACGCATTCAAATCTTGTTTTGAATCGAAAAACAAACTTCATTAGTGTTTGTTAAATTTGGTGCAAAGTTATGTAGTAACAGATACGATACAAATGAACTAAAACCACGTTATATGAACTCCTCAAAGCGTTAAAATCTTGTTTTGAATCGAAAAACAAACTTTCTTAGTGTTTGTAAAATTTGGGGAAAAGTTATGTAGTAAAAGATACGATACAAATGATCTAAAAACACGTTATTTGAACTCCTCAAAGCCTTAAAATCATGTTTTGAATCGAAAAACAAACTTTCTTAGTGTTTTTTGGTGAAAAGTTATGTAGTAAAAGATACGATACAAATGATCTATAAACACGTTATTTGAACTCCTCAACGCATTCAAATCTTGTTTTGAATCGAAAAACAAACTTTCTTAGTGTTCGTGAAATTTGGTGAAAAGTTATGTAGTAAAAGATACGATACAAATGATCTAAAAACACGTTATATGAACTCCTCAAAGCGTTAAAATCTTGTTTTGAATTGAAAAAAAAACTTTCTTAGTGTTTGTAAAATTTGGTGAAAAGTTATGTAGTAAAAGATACGATACAAATTATCTGAAAACAGGTTATTTGAACTACTCAAAGCGTTAAAATCTTGATTTGAATCGAAAAACAAACTTTCTTAGTGTTTGTGAAATTTGGTGAAAATTTATGTAGTAAAAGATACGATACAAATGATCTAAAAACGGGTTATTTGAACTCCTCAAAGAGTTAAAATCTGGTTTTGAATCGAAAAACAAACTTTCTTAGTGCTTGTGAAATTTGGTGAAAAGTTATCTAGTAAAAGATACGATACAAATGATCTAAAAACACGTTATTTGAACTCCTCAACGCATTCAAATCTTCTTTTGAATCGAAAAACAAACTTTCTTAGTGTTTGTTAAATTTGGTGAAAAGTTATGTAGTAAAAGATACGATACAAATGATCTAAAAACATGTTATTTGAACTCCTCAACGCATTCAAATCTTGTTTTGAATCGAAAAACAAACTTTCCTAGTGTTTGTTAAATTTGGTGAAAAGTTTTGTAGTAAAAGATACGATACAAATGATCTAAAAACACGTTATTTGAACTCCTCAACGCATTCAAATCTTGTTTTGAATCGAAAAACAAACTTTCTTAGTGTTTGTTAAATTTGGTGAAAAGTTATGTAGTAAAAGATATGATACAAATGATCTAAAAACACGTGATTTGAACTTCTCAACGCATTCAAATCTTATTTTGAATCGAAAAACAAACTTCCTTAGTGTTTGTTAAATTTGGTCCAAAGTTATGTAGTAAAAGATACGATACAAATGAACTAAAAACACGTTATATGAACTCCTCAAAGCGTTAAAATCTTGTTTTGAATCGAAAACAAACTTTTTTTAGTGTTTGTAAAATTCGGGGAAAAGTTATGTAGTAAAAGATACGATACAAATGATCTAAAACACGTTATTTGAACTCCTCAAAGCCTTAAAATCATGTTTTGAATCGAAAAACAAACTTTCTTAGTGTATGTGAAATTTGGTTAAAAGTTATGTAGTAAAAGATACGATACAAATGATCGATAAACACGTTATTTGAACTCCTCAACGCATTCAAATCTTGTTTTGATTCGAAAAACAAACTTTCTTAGTGTTTGTGAAATTTGGTAAAAAGTTATGTAGTAAAAGATACGATACAAATGATCTAAAAACACGTTATTTGAACTCCTCAAAGCGTTAACAGCTTGTTTTGAATCGATACAGAAACTTTCTTAGTGTTTGTGAAATTTGGTGAAAAGTTATGTAGTAAAAGATACGATACAAATGATCTAAAAACATGTTATTTGAACTCCTCAAAGCGTTAAAAGCTTGTTTTGAATCGAAACACAAACTTTCTTAGTGTTTGTGAAATTTGGTGAAAAGTTATGTCGTAAAAGATACGATACAAATGATCTAAAAACAGGTCATTTGAACTCCTCAAAGCGTTAAAAGCTTGTTTTGAATCGAAACACAAACTTTCTTAGTGTTTGTGAAATTTGGTGAAAAGTTATGTAGTAAAAGATACGATACAAATGATCTAAAAACACGTTATTTGAACTCCTCAAAGCGTTAAAATCTTGTTTTGAATCGAAAAACAAACTTTCTGAGTGTTTGTGGAATTTGGTGAAAAGTTATGTAGTAAAAGATACGATACAAATGATCTAAAAACACGGTATTTGAACTCCTCAAAGCGTTAAAATCATGTTTTGAATCGAAAAACAAACTTTCTTAGTGTTTGTGAAATTTGGTGAAAAGTTATGTAGTAAAAGATACGATACAAATGATCTAAAAACACATTATTTGAACTCCTCAAAGCGTTAAAAGCTTGTTTTGAATCGAAAAACAAACTTTCTTAGTGTTTGTGAAATTTGGTGAAAAGTTATGTAGTAAAAGATACGATACAAATGATCTAAAAACGGGTTATTTGAACTCCTCAAAGCGTTAAAAGCTTGTTTTGATTCGAAACACAAACTTTCTTAGTGTTTGTGAAATTTGGTGAAAAGTTATGTAGTAAAAGATACGATACAAATGATCTAAAAACACGTTATATGAACTCCTCAAAGCGTTAAAAGTTTGTTTTGAATCGAAACACAAACTTTCTTAGTGTTTGTGAAATTTGGGGAAAAGTTATGTAGTAAAAGATACGATACAAATGATATAAAAACACGTTATTTGAACTCCTCAAAGCCTTAAAATCATGTTTTGAATCGAAAAACAAACTTTCTTAGTGTATGTGAAATTTGGTTAAAAGTTATGTAGAAAAAGATACGATACAAATGATCTATAAACACGTTATTTGAACTCCTCAACGCATTCAAATCTTGTTTTGAATCGAAAATAAACTTTCTTAGTGTTTGTGAAATTTGGTCAAAAGTTATGTAGTAAAAGATACGATACAAATGATCTAAAAACACGGTATTTGAACTCCTCAAAGCGATAAAATCTTGTTTTGAATCGGAAAACAAATTTTCTTAGTGTTTGTGAAATTTGGTGAAAAGTTATGTAGTAAAAGATACGATACAAATGATCTAAAAACACATTTTTTGAACTCCTCAAAGCGTTAAAAGCTTGTTTTGAATCGAAAAACAAACTTTCTTAGTGTTTGTGAAATTTGGTGAAAAGTTATGTAGTAAAAGATACGATACAAATGATGTAAAAACATATTATTTGAACTCCACAAAGCGTTAGAAGCTTGTTTTGAATCGAAACACAAACTTTCTTATTGTTTGTGAAATTTGGTGAAAAGTTATGTAGTAAAAGATACGATACAAATGATCTAAAAACATGTTATTTGAACTCCTCAAAGCGTTAAAAGCTTGTTTTGAATCGAAACACAAACTTTCTTAGTGTTTGTGAAATTTGGTGAAAAGTTATGTAGTAAAAGATACGATACAAATGATCTAAAAACACGTTATTTGAACTCCTCAACGCATTCAAATCTTGTTTTGAATCGAAAAACAAACTTTCTTAGTGTTTGTTAAATTTGGTGAAAAGTTATGTAGTAAAAGATATGATACAAATGATCTAAAAACACGTTATTTGAACTCCTCAACGCATTCAAATCTTGTTTTGAATCGAAAAACAAACTTTCCTAGTGTTTGTTAAATTTGGTGAAAAGTTTTGTAGTAAAACATACGATACAAATTATCCAAAAACACGTTATTTGAACTCCTCAAAGCGTTAAAAGCTTGTTTTGAATCGAAAAACAAACTTTTTTAGTGTTTGTGAAATTTGGTGAAAAGTTATGTAGTAAAAGATACGATACAACTGATCTAAAAACACGTTATTTGAACTCCTCAAAGCGCTAAAATCTTGTTTTGAATCGAAAAACAAACTTTCTTAGTGTATGTGAAATTTGGTTTAAAGTGATGTACTAAAAGATACGATACAAATGATCTAAAAACAAGTTATTTGAACTCCTCAACGCGTTCAAATCTTGTTTTGAATCGAAAAACAAACCTTCTTAGTGTTTGTTAAATTTGGTGAAAAGTTATGTAGTAAAAGATATGATACAAATGATCTAAAAACATGTTATTTGAACTCCTCAACGCATTCAAATCTTGTTTTGAATCGAAAAACAAACTTCCTTAGTGTTTGTTAAATTTGGTGAAAAGTTTTGTAGTAAAAGATACGATACAAATGATCTAAAAACACGTTATTTGTTAAATTTGGCGAAAAGTTATGTAGTAAAAGATACGATACAAATGATCTAAAAACACGTTATTTGAACTCCTCAACGCATTCAAATTTTGTTTTGAATCGAAAAACAAAATTTCCTAGTGTTTGTTAAATTTAGTGAAAAGTTATGTAGTAAAATATACGATACAAATGATCTGAAAACAGGTTATTTGAACTCCTCAAAGCGTTAAAATCTTGTTTTGAATCGAAAAACAAACTTTCTTAGTTTTTGTGAAATTTGGTGAAAATTTATGTAGTAAAAGATACGATATAAATGATCTAAAAACACGTTATTTGAACTCCTCAACGCATTCAAATCTTGTTTTGAATCGAAAAACAAACTTCATTAGTGTTTGTTAAATTTGGTGCAAAGTTATGTAGTAAAAGATACGATACAAATGAACTAAAACCACGTTATATGAACTCCTCAAAGCGTTAAAATCATGTTTTGAATCGAAAAACAAACTTTCTTAGTGTTTGTGAAATTTGGTGAAAAGTTATGTAGTAAAAGATACGATACAAATGATCTAAAAACACATTATTTGAACTCCTCAAAGCGTTAAAAGCTTGTTTTGAATCGAAAAACAAACTTTCTTAGTGTTTGTGAAATTTGGTGAAAAGTTATGTAGTAAAAGATACGATACAAATGATCTAAAAACGGGTTATTTGAACTCCTCAAAGCGTTAAAAGCTTGTTTTGATTCGAAACACAAACTTTCTTAGTGTTTGTTAAATTTGGTGAAAAGTTATGTAGTAAAAGATACGATACAAATGATCTAAAAACACGTTATATGAACTCCTCAAAGCGTTAAAAGCTTGTTTTGAATCGAAACACAAACTTTCTTAGTGTTTGTGAAATTTGGGGAAAAGTTATGTAGTAAAAGATACGATACAAATGATATAAAAACACGTTATTTGAACTCCTCAAAGCCTTAAAATCATGTTTTGAATCGAAAAACAAACTTTCTTAGTGTATGTGAAATTTGGTTAAAAGTTATGTAGAAAAAGATACGATACAAATGATCTATAAACACGTTATTTGAACTCCTCAACGCATTCAAATCTTGTTTTGAATCGAAAATAAACTTTCTTAGTGTTTGTGAAATTTGGTCAAAAGTTATGTAGTAAAAGATACGATACAAATGATCTAAAAACACGGTATTTGAACTCCTCAAAGCGATAAAATCTTGTTTTGAATCGAAAAACAAATTTTCTTAGTGTTTGTGAAATTTGGTGAAAAGTTATGTAGTAAAAGATACGATACAAATGATCTAAAAACACATTTTTTGAACTCCTCAAAGCGTTAAAAGCTTGTTTTGAATCGAAAAACAAACTTTCTTAGTGTTTGTGAAATTTGGTGAAAAGTTATGTAGTAAAAGATACGATACAAATGATGTAAAAACATATTATTTGAACTCCACAAAGCGTTAGAAGCTTGTTTTGAATCGAAACACAAACTTTCTTATTGTTTGTGAAATTTGGTGAAAAGTTATGTAGTAAAAGATACGATACAAATGATCTAAAAACATGTTATTTGAACTCCTCAAAGCGTTAAAAGCTTGTTTTGAATCGAAACACAAACTTTCTTAGTGTTTGTGAAATTTGGTGAAAAGTTATGTAGTAAAAGATACGATACAAATGATCTAAAAACACGTTATTTGAACTCCTCAACGCATTCAAATCTTGTTTTGAATCGA
The DNA here is from genome assembly GCA_946800325.1 of Luzula sylvatica. Lineage (NCBI taxonomy): Eukaryota > Viridiplantae > Streptophyta > Magnoliopsida > Poales > Juncaceae > Luzula > Luzula sylvatica. The sequence continues at coordinate 49,276,504 of OX326958.1, forward strand.
AAAACAAACTTTCTTAGTGTTTGTTAAATTTGGTGAAAAGTTATGTAGTAAAAGATATGATACAAATGATCTAAAAACACGTTATTTGAACTCCTCAACGCATTCAAATCTTGTTTTGAATCGAAAAACAAACTTTCCTAGTGTTTGTTAAATTTGGTGAAAAGTTTTGTAGTAAAACATACGATACAAATTATCCAAAAACACGTTATTTGAACTCCTCAAAGCGTTAAAAGCTTGTTTTGAATCGAAAAACAAACTTTTTTAGTGTTTGTGAAATTTGGTGAAAAGTTATGTAGTAAAAGATACGATACAACTGATCTAAAAACACGTTATTTGAACTCCTCAAAGCGCTAAAATCTTGTTTTGAATCGAAAAACAAACTTTCTTAGTGTATGTGAAATTTGGTTTAAAGTGATGTACTAAAAGATACGATACAAATGATCTAAAAACAAGTTATTTGAACTCCTCAACGCGTTCAAATCTTGTTTTGAATCGAAAAACAAACCTTCTTAGTGTTTGTTAAATTTGGTGAAAAGTTATGTAGTAAAAGATATGATACAAATGATCTAAAAACATGTTATTTGAACTCCTCAACGCATTCAAATCTTGTTTTGAATCGAAAAACAAACTTCCTTAGTGTTTGTTAAATTTGGTGAAAAGTTTTGTAGTAAAAGATACGATACAAATGATCTAAAAACACGTTATTTGTTAAATTTGGCGAAAAGTTATGTAGTAAAAGATACGATACAAATGATCTAAAAACACGTTATTTGAACTCCTCAACGCATTCAAATTTTGTTTTGAATCGAAAAACAAAATTTCCTAGTGTTTGTTAAATTTAGTGAAAAGTTATGTAGTAAAATATACGATACAAATGATCTGAAAACAGGTTATTTGAACTCCTCAAAGCGTTAAAATCTTGTTTTGAATCGAAAAACAAACTTTCTTAGTTTTTGTGAAATTTGGTGAAAATTTATGTAGTAAAAGATACGATATAAATGATCTAAAAACACGTTATTTGAACTCCTCAACGCATTCAAATCTTGTTTTGAATCGAAAAACAAACTTCATTAGTGTTTGTTAAATTTGGTGCAAAGTTATGTAGTAAAAGATACGATACAAATGAACTAAAACCACGTTATATGAACTCCTCAAAGCGTTAAAATCTTGTTTTGAATCGAAAAACAAACTTTCTTAGTGTTTGTAAAATTTGGGGAAAAGTTATGTAGTAAAAGATACGATACAAATGAACTAAAAACACGTTATATGAACTCCTCAAAGCGTTAAAATCTTGTTTTGAATCGAAAACAAACTTTTTTTAGTGTTTGTAAAATTCGGGGAAAAGTTATGTAGTAAAAGATACGATACAAATGATCTAAAACACGTTATTTGAACTCCTCAAAACCTTAAAATCATGTTTTGAATCGAAAAACAAACTTTCTTAGTGTATGTGAAATTTGGTTAAAAGTTATGTAGTAAAAGATACGATACAAATGATCGATAAACACGTTATTTGAACTCCTCAACGCATTCAAATCTTGTTTTGAATCGAAAAACAAACTTTCTTAGTGTTTGTGAAATTTGGTAAAAAGTTATGTAGTAAAAGATACGATACAAATGATCTAAAAACACGTTATTTGAACTCCTCAAAGCGTTAAAAGCTTGTTTTGAATCGATACAGAAACTTTCTTAGTGTTTGTGAAATTTGGTGAAAAGTTATGTAGTAAAAGATACGATACAAATGATCTAAAAACATGTTATTTGAACTCCTCAAAGCGTTAAAAGCTTGTTTTGAATCGAAACACAAACTTTCTTAGTGTTTGTGAAATTTGGTGAAAAGTTATGTCGTAAAAGATACGATACAAATGATCTAAAAACAGGTCATTTTAACTCCTCAAAGCGTTAAAAGCTTGTTTTGAATCGAAACACAAACTTTCTTAGTGTTTGTGAAATTTGGTGAAAAGTTATGTAGTAAAAGATACGATACAAATGATCTAAAATCACGTTATTTGAACTCCTCAAAGCGTTAAAATCTTGTTTTGAATCGAAAAACAAACTTTCTGAGTGTTTGTGGAATTTGGTGAAAAGTTATGTAGTAAAAGATACGATACAAATGATCTAAAAACACGGTATTTGAACTCCTCAAAGCGTTAAAATCATGTTTTGAATCGAAAAACAAACTTTCTTAGTGTTTGTGAAATTTGGTGAAAAGTTATGTAGTAAAAGATACGATACAAATGATCTAAAAACACATTATTTGAACTCCTCAAAGCGTTAAAAGCTTGTTTTGAATCGAAAAACAAACTTTCTTAGTGTTTGTGAAATTTGGTGAAAAGTTATGTAGTAAAAGATACGATACAAATGATCTAAAAACGGGTTATTTGAACTCCTCAAAGCGTTAAAAGCTTGTTTTGATTCGAAACACAAACTTTCTTAGTGTTTGTGAAATTTGGTGAAAAGTTATGTAGTAAAAGATACGATACAAATGATCTAAAAACACGTTATATGAACTCCTCAAAGCGTTAAAAGCTTGTTTTGAATCGAAACACAAACTTTCTTAGTGTTTGTGAAATTTGGGTAAAAGTTATGTAGTAAAAGATACGATACAAATGATATAAAAACACGTTATTTGAACTCCTCAAAGCCTTAAAATCATGTTTTGAATCGAAAAACAAACTTTCTTAGTGTATGTGAAATTTGGTTAAAAGTTATGTAGAAAAAGATACGATACAAATGATCTATAAACACGTTATTTGAACTCCTCAACGCATTCAAATCTTGTTTTGAATCGAAAATAAACTTTCTTAGTGTTTGTGAAATTTGGTCAAAAGTTATGTAGTAAAAGATACGATACAAATGATCTAAAAACACGGTATTTGAACTCCTCAAAGCGATAAAATCTTGTTTTGAATCGAAAAACAAATTTTCTTAGTGTTTGTGAAATTTGGTGAAAAGTTATGTAGTAAAAGATACGATACAAATGATCTAAAAACACATTTTTTGAACTCCTCAAAGCGTTAAAAGCTTGTTTTGAATCGAAAAACAAACTTCCTTAGTGTTTGTGAAATTTGGTGAAAAGTTATGTAGTAAAAGATACGATACAAATGATGTAAAAACATATTATTTGAACTCCACAAAGCGTTAGAAGCTTGTTTTGAATCGAAACACAAACTTTCTTATTGTTTGTGAAATTTGGTGAAAATTTATGTAGTAAAAGATACGATACAAATGATCTAAAAACATGTTATTTGAACTCCTCAAAGCGTTAAAAGCTTGTTTTGAATCGAAACACAAACTTTCTTAGTGTTTGTGAAATTTGGTGAAAAGTTATGTAGTAAAAGATACGATACAAATGATCTAAAAACACGTTATTTGAACTCCTCAACGCATTCAAATCTTGTTTTGAATCGAAAAACAAACTTTCTTAGTGTTTGTTAAATTTGGTGAAAAGTTATGTAGTAAAAGATATGATACAAATGATCTAAAAACACGTTATTTGAACTCCTCAACGCATTCAAATCTTGTTTTGAATCGAAAAACAAACTTTCCTAGTGTTTGTTAAATTTGGTGAAAAGTTTTGTAGTAAAACATACGATACAAATTATCCAAAAACACGTTATTTGAACTCCTCAAAGCGTTAAAAGCTTGTTTTGAATCGAAAAACAAACTTTTTTAGTGTTTGTGAAATTTGGTGAAAAGTTATGTAGTAAAAGATACGATACAACTGATCTAAAAACACGTTATTTGAACTCCTCAAAGCGCTAAAATCTTGTTTTGAATCGAAAAACAAACTTTCTTAGTGTATGTGAAATTTGGTTTAAAGTGATGTACTAAAAGATACGATACAAATGATCTAAAAACAAGTTATTTGAACTCCTCAACGCGTTCAAATCTTGTTTTGAATCGAAAAACAAACCTTCTTAGTGTTTGTTAAATTTGGTGAAAAGTTATGTAGTAAAAGATATGATACAAATGATCTAAAAACTTGTTATTTGAACTCCTCAACGCATTCAAATCTTGTTTTGAATCGAAAAACAAACTTCCTTAGTGTTTGTTAAATTTGGTGAAAAGTTTTGTAGTAAAAGATACGATACAAATGATCTAAAAACACGTTATTTGTTAAATTTGGCGAAAAGTTATGTAGTAAAAGATACGATACAAATGATCTAAAAACACGTTATTTGAACTCCTCAACGCATTCAAATTTTGTTTTGAATCGAAAAACAAAATTTCCTAGTGTTTGTTAAATTTAGTGAAAAGTTATGTAGTAAAATATACGATACAAATGATCTGAAAACAGGTTATTTGAACTCCTCAAAGCGTTAAAATCTTGTTTTGAATCGAAAAACAAACTTTCTTAGTTTTTGTGAAATTTGGTGAAAATTTATGTAGTAAAAGATACGATATAAATGATCTAAAAACACGTTATTTGAACTCCTCAACGCATTCAAATCTTGTTTTGAATCGAAAAACAAACTTCATTAGTGTTTGTTAAATTTGGTACAAAGTTATGTAGTAAAAGATACGATACAAATGAACTAAAACCACGTTATATGAACTCCTCAAAGCGTTAAAATCTTGTTTTGAATCGAAAAACAAACTTTCTTAGTGTTTGTAAAATTTGGGGAAAAGTTATGTAGTAAAAGATACGATACAAATGATCTAAAAACACGTTATTTGAACTCCTCAAAGCCTTAACATCATGTTTTGAATCGAAAAACAAACTTTCTTAGTGTATGTGAAATTTGGTGAAAAGTTATGTAGTAAAAGATACGATACAAATGATCTAAAAACACGTTATTTGAACTCCTCAACGCATTCAAATCTTGTTTTGAATCGAAAAACAAACTTCCTTAGTGTTTGTTAAATTTGGTGCAAAGTTATGTAGTAAAATATACGATACAAATGAACTAAAAACACGTTATATGAACTCCTCAAAGCGTTAAAATCTTGTTTTGAATCGAAAAACAAACTTTCTTAGTGTTTGTAAAATTCGGGGAAAAGTTATGTAGTAAAAGATACGATACAAATGATCTAAAACCCCCGTTATTTGAACTCCTCAAAGCCTTAAAATCATGTTTTGAATCGAAAAACAAACTTTCTTAGTGTTTTTTGGTGAAAAGTTATGTAGTAAAAGATACGATACAAATGATCTATAAACACGTTATTTGAACTCCTCAACGCATTCAAATCTTGTTTTGAATCGAAAAACAAACTTTCTTAGTGTTCGTGAAATTTGGTGAAAAGTTATGTAGTAAAAGATACGATACAAATGATCTAAAAACACGTTATATGAACTCCTCAAAGCGTTAAAATCTTGTTTTGAATTGAAAAAAAAACTTTCTTAGTGTTTGTAAAATTTGGTGAAAAGTTATGTAGTAAAAGATACGATACAAATGATCTGAAAACAGGTTATTTGAACTACTCAAAGCGTTAAAATCTTGATTTGAATCGAAAAACAAACTTTCTTAGTGTTTGTGAAATTTGGTGAAAATTTATGTAGTAAAAGATACGATACAAATGATCTAAAAACGGGTTATTTGAACTCCTCAAAGAGTTAAAATCTGGTTTTGAATCGAAAAACAAACTTTCTTAGTGCTTGTGAAATTTGGTGAAAAGTTATATAGTAAAAGATACGATACAAATGATCTAAAAACACGTTATTTGAACTCCTCAACGCATTCAAATCTTGTTTTGAATCGAAAAACAAACTTTCTTAGTGTTTGTTAAATTTGGTGAAAAGTTATGTAGTAAAAGATACGATACAAATGATCTAAAAACATGTTATTTGAACTCCTCAACGCATTCAAATCTTGTTTTGAATCGAAAAACAAACTTTCCTAGTGTTTGTTAAATTTGGTGAAAAGTTTTGTAGTAAAAGATACGATACAAATGATCTAAAAACACGTTATTTGAACTCCTCAACGCATTCAAATCTTGTTTTGAATCGAAAAACAAACTTTCTTAGTGTTTGTTAAATTTGGTGAAAAGTTATGTAGTAAAAGATATGATACAAATGATCTAAAAACACGTGATTTGAACTTCTCAACGCATTCAAATCTTATTTTGAATCGAAAAACAAACTTCCTTAGTGTTTGTTAAATTTGGTCCAAAGTTATGTAGTAAAAGATACGATACAAATGAACTAAAAACACGTTATATGAACTCCTCAAAGCGTTAAAATCTTGTTTTGAATCGAAAACAAACTTTTTTTAGTGTTTGTAAAATTCGGGGAAAAGTTATGTAGTAAAAGATACGATACAAATGATCTAAAACACGTTATTTGAACTCCTCAAAGCCTTAAAATCATGTTTTGAATCGAAAAACAAACTTTCTTAGTGTATGTGAAATTTGGTTAAAAGTTATGTAGTAAAAGATACGATACAAATGATCGATAAACACGTTATTTGAACTCCTCAACGCATTCAAATCTTGTTTTGAATCGAAAAACAAACTTTCTTAGTGTTTGTGAAATTTGGTAAAAAGTTATGTAGTAAAAGATACGATACAAATGATCTAAAAACACGTTATTTGAACTCCTCAAAGCGTTAAAAGCTTGTTTTGAATCGATACAGAAACTTTCTTAGTGTTTGTGAAATTTGGTGAAAAGTTATGTAGTAAAAGATACGATACAAATGATCTAAAAACATGTTATTTGAACTCCTCAAAGCGTTAAAAGCTTGTTTTGAATCGAAACACAAACTTTCTTAGTGTTTGTGAAATTTGGTGAAAAGTTATGTCGTAAAAGATACGATACAAATGATCTAAAAACAGGTCATTTGAACTCCTCAAAGCGTTAAAAGCTTGTTTTGAATCGAAACACAAACTTTCTTAGTGTTTGTGAAATTTGGTGAAAAGTTATGTAGTAAAAGATACGATACAAATGATCTAAAAACACGTTATTTGAACTCCTCAAAGCGTTAAAATCTTGTTTTGAATCGAAAAACAAACTTTCTGAGTGTTTGTGGAATTTGGTGAAAAGTTATGTAGTAAAAGATACGATACAAATGATCTAAAAACACGGTATTTGAACTCCTCAAAGCGTTAAAATCATGTTTTGAATCGAAAAACAAACTTTCTTAGTGTTTGTGAAATTTGGTGAAAAGTTATGTAGTAAAAGATACGATACAAATGATCTAAAAACACATTATTTGAACTCCTCAAAGCGTTAAAAGCTTGTTTTGAATCGAAAAACAAACTTTCTAAGTGTTTGTGAAATTTGGTGAAAAGTTATGTAGTAAAAGATACGATACAAATGATCTAAAAACGGGTTATTTGAACTCCTCAAAGCGTTAAAAGCTTGTTTTGATTCGAAACACAAACTTTCTTAGTGTTTGTGAAATTTGGTGAAAAGTTATGTAGTAAAAGATACGATACAAATGATCTAAAAACACGTTATATGAACTCCTCAAAGCGTTAAAAGCTTGTTTTGAATCGAAACACAAACTTTCTTAGTGTTTGTGAAATTTGGGGAAAAGTTATGTAGTAAAAGATACGATACAAATGATATAAAAACACGTTATTTGAACTCCTCAAAGCCTTAAAATCATGTTTTGAATCGAAAAACAAACTTTCTTAGTGTATGTGAAATTTGGTTAAAAGTTATGTAGAAAAAGATACGATACAAATGATCTATAAACACGTTATTTGAACTCCTCAACGCATTCAAATCTTGTTTTGAATCGAAAATAAACTTTCTTAGTGTTTGTGAAATTTGGTCAAAAGTTATGTAGTAAAAGATACGATACAAATGATCTAAAAACACGGTATTTGAACTCCTCAAAGCGATAAAATCTTGTTTTGAATCGAAAAACAAATTTTCTTAGTGTTTGTGAAATTTGGTGAAAAGTTATGTAGTAAAAGATACGATACAAATGATCTAAAAACACATTTTTTGAACTCCTCAAAGCGTTAAAAGCTTGTTTTGAATCGAAAAACAAACTTTCTTAGTGTTTGTGAAATTTGGTGAAAAGTTATGTAGTAAAAGATACGATACAAATGATGTAAAAACATATTATTTGAACTCCACAAAGCGTTAGAAGCATGTTTTGAATCGAAACACAAACTTTCTTATTGTTTGTGAAATTTGGTGAAAATTTATGTAGTAAAAGATACGATACAAATGATCTAAAAACATGTTATTTGAACTCCTCAAAGCGTTAAAAGCTTGTTTTGAATCGAAACACAAACTTTCTTAGTGTTTGTGAAATTTGGTGAAAAGTTATGTAGTAAAAGATACGATACAAATGATCTAAAAACACGTTATTTGAACTCCTCAACGCATTCAAATCTTGTTTTGAATCGAAAAACAAACTTTCTTAGTGTTTGTTAAATTTGGTGAAAAGTTATGTAGTAAAAGATATGATACAAATGATCTAAAAACACGTTATTTGAACTCCTCAACGCATTCAAATCTTGTTTTGAATCGAAAAACAAACTTTCCTAGTGTTTGTTAAATTTGGTGAAAAGTTTTGTAGTAAAACATACGATACAAATTATCCAAAAACACGTTATTTGAACTCCTCAAAGCGTTAAAAGCTTGTTTTGAATCGAAAAACAAACTTTTTTAGTGTTTGTGAAATTTGGTGAAAAGTTATGTAGTAAAAGATACGATACAACTGATCTAAAAACACGTTATTTGAACTCCTCAAAGCGCTAAAATCTTGTTTTGAATCGAAAAACAAACTATCTTAGTGTATGTGAAATTTGGTTTAAAGTGATGTACTAAAAGATACGATACAAATGATCTAAAAACAAGTTATTTGAACTCCTCAACGCGTTCAAATCTTGTTTTTAATCGAAAAACAAACCTTCTTAGTGTTTGTTAAATTTGGTGAAAAGTTATGTAGTAAAAGATATGATACAAATGATCTAAAAACATGTTATTTGAACTCCTCAACGCATTCAAATCTTGTTTTGAATCGAAAAACAAACTTCCTTAGTGTTTGTTAAATTTGGTGAAAAGTTTTGTAGTAAAAGATACGATACAAATGATCTAAAAACACGTTATTTGAACTCCTCAACGCATTCAAATCTTGTTTTGAATCGAAAAACAAACTTTCTTAGTGTTTGTTAAATTTGGCGAAAAGTTATGTAGTAAAAGATACGATACAAATGATCTAAAAACACGTTATTTGAACTCCTCAACGCATTCAAATCTTGTTTTGAATCGAAAAACAAAATTTCCTAGTGTTTGTTAAATTTAGTGAAAAGTTATGTAGTAAAATATACGATACAAATGATCTGAAAACAGGTTATTTGAACTCCTCAAAGCGTTAAAATCTTGTTTTGAACAGAAAAACAAACTTTCTTAGTTTTTGTGAAATTTGGTGAAAATTTATGTAGTAAAAGATACGATATAAATGATCTAAAAACACGTTATTTGAACTCCTCAACGCATTCAAATCTTGTTTTGAATCGAAAAACAAACTTCATTAGTGTTTGTTAAATTTGGTGCAAAGTTATGTAGTAAAAGATACGATACAAATGAACTAAAACCACGTTATATGAACTCCTCAAAGCGTTAAAATCTTGTTTTGAATCGAAAAACAAACTTTCTTAGTGTTTGTAAAATTTGGGGAAAAGTTATGTAGTAAAAGATACGATACAAATGATCTAAAAACACGTTATTTGAACTCCTCAAAGCCTTAACATCATGTTTTGAATCGAAAAACAAACTTTCTTAGTGTATGTGAAATTTGGTGAAAAGTTATGTAGTAAAAGATACGATACAAATGATCTAAAAACACGTTATTTGAACTCCTCAACGCATTCAAATCTTGTTTTGAATCGAAAAACAAACTTCCTTAGTGTTTGTTAAATTTGGTGCAAAGTTATGTAGTAAAATATACGATACAAATGAACTAAAAACACGTTATATGAACTCCTCAAAGCGTTAAAATCTTGTTTTGAATCGAAAAACAAACTTTCTTAGTGTTTGTAAAATTTGGGGAAAAGTTATGTAGTAAAAGATACGATACAAATGATCTAAAACCCCCGTTATTTGAACTCCTCAAAGCCTTAAAATCATGTTTTGAATCGAAAAACAAACTTTCTTAGTGTTTTTTGGTGAAAAGTTATGTAGTAAAAGATACGATACAAATGATCTATAAACACGTTATTTGAACTCCTCAACGCATTCAAATCTTGTTTTGAATCGAAAAACAAACTTTCTTAGTGTTTGTGAAATTTGGTGAAAAGTTATGTAGTAAAAGATACGATACAAATGATCTAAAAACACGTTATATGAACTCCTCAAAGCGTTAAAATCTTGTTTTGAATTGAAAAAAAAACTTTCTTAGTGTTTGTGAAATTTGGTGAAAAGTTATGTAGTAAAAGATACGATACAAATGATCTGAAAACAGGTTATATGAACTACTCAAAGCGTTAAAATCTTGATTTGAATCGAAACACAAACTTTCTTAGTGTTTGTGAAATTTGGGGAAAAGTTATGAAGTAAAAGATACGATACAAATGATATAAAAACGGGTTATTTGAACTCCTCAAAGCCTTAAAATCATGTTTTGAATCGAAAAACAAACTTTCTTAGTGCTTGTGAAATTTGGTGAAAAGTTATACAGTAAAAGATACGATACAAATGATCTAAAAACACGTTATTTGAACTCCTCAACGCATTCAAATCTTGTTTTGAATCGAAAATAATCTTTCTTAGTGTTTGTTAAATTTGGTGAAAAGTTATGTAGTAAAAGATACGATACAAATGATCTAAAAACACGGTATTTGAACTCCTCAAAGCGATAAAATCTTGTTTTAAATCGATAAACAAACTTTCTTAGTGTTTGTGAAATTTGGTGAAAAGTTATGTAGTAAAAGATACGATACAAATGATCTAAAAGATACGATACAAATTTTCTTAGTGTTTGTTAAATTTGGTGAAAAGTTATGTAGTAAAAGATACGATACAAATGATCTAAAAACACGTGATTTGAACTTCTCAACGCATTCAAATCTTATTTTGAATCGAAAAACATACTTCCTTAGTGTTTGTTAAATTTGGTCCAAAGTTATGTAGTAAAAGATACGATACAAATGAACTAAAAACACGTTATATGAACTCCTCAAAGCGTTAAAATCTTGTTTTGAATCGAAAACAAACTTTTTTTAGTGTTTGTAAAATTCGGCGAAAAGTTATGTAGTAAAAGATACGATACAAATGATCTAAAACACGTTATTTGAACTCCTCAAAGCCTTAAAATCATGTTTTGAATCGAAAAACAAACTTTCTTAGTGTATGTGAAATTTGGTTAAAAGTTATGTAGTAAAAGATACGATACAAATGATCTATAAACACGTTATTTGAACTCCTCAACGCATTCAAATCTTGTTTTGAATCGAAAAACAAACTTTCTTAGTGTTTGTGAAATTTGGTAAAAAGTTATGTAGTAAAAGATACGATACAAATGATCTAAAAACATGTTATTTGAACTCCTCAAAGCGTTAAAAGCTTGTTTTGAATCGATACAGAAACTTTCTTAGTGTTTGTGAAATTTGGTGAAAAGTTATGTCGTAAAAGATACGATACAAATGATCTAAAAACATGTTATTTGAACTCCTCAAAGCGTTAAAATCTTGTTTTGAATCGAAACACAAACTTTCTTAGTGTTTGTGAAATTTGGTGAAAAGTTATGTCGTAAAAGATACGATACAAATGATCTAAAAACAGGTCATTTGAACTCCTCAAAGCGTTAAAAGCTTGTTTTGAATCGAAACACAAACTTTCTTAGTGTTTGTGAAATTTGGTGAAAAGTTATGTAGTAAAAGATACGATACAAATGATCTAAAAACACGTTATTTGAACTCCTCAAAGCGTTAAAATCTTGTTTTGAATCGAAAAACAAACTTTCTGAGTGTTTGTGGAATTTGGTGAAAAGTTATGTAGTAAAAGATACGATACAAATGATCTAAAAACACGGTATTTGAACTCCTCAAAGCGTTAAAATCATGTTTTGAATCGAAAAACAAACTTTCTTAGTGTTTGTTAAATTTGGTGAAAAGTTATGTAGTAAAAGATACGATACAAATGATCTAAAAACACATTATTTGAACTCCTCAACGCATTCAAATCTTGTTTTGAATCGAAAAACAAACTTTCTTAGTGTTTGTGAAATTTGGTGAAAAGTTATGTAGTAAAAGATACGATACAAATGATCTGAAAACGGGTTATTTGAACTCCTCAAAGCGTTAAAAGCTTGTTTTGATTCGAAAAACAAACTTTCTTAGTTTTTGTGAAATTTGGTGAAAAGTTATGTAGTAAAAGATACGATACAAATGATCTAAAAACACGTTATTTGAACTCCTCAACGCATTCAAATCTTGTTTTGAATCGAAAAACAAACTTCATTAGTGTTTGTTAAATTTGGTGCAAAGTTATGTAGTAAAAGATACGATACAAATGAACTAAAACCACGTTATATGAACTCCTCAAAGCGTTAAAATCTTGTTTTGAATCGAAAAACAAACTTTCTTAGTGTTTGTAAAATTTGGGGAAAAGTTATTTAGTAAAAGATACGATACAAACGATCTAAAAACACGTTATTTGAACTCCTCAAAGCCTTAACATCATGTTTTGAATCGAAAAACAAACTTTCTTAGTGTATGTGAAATTTGGTGAAAAGTTATGTAGTAAAAGATACGATACAAATGATCTAAAAACACGTTATTTGAACTCCTCAACGCATTCAAATCTTGTTTTGAATCGAAAAATAAACTTCCTTAGTGTTTGTTAAATTTGGTGCAAAGTTATGTAGTAAAAGATACGATACAAATGAACTAAAAACACGTTATATGAACTCCTCAAAGCGTTAAAATCTTGTTTTGAATCGAAAAACAAACTTTCTTAGTGTTTGTAAAATTTGGGGAAAAGTTATGTAGTAAAAGATACGATACAAATGATCTAAAACCCCCGTTATTTGAACTCCTCAAAGCCTTAAAATTATGTTTTGAATCGAAAAACAAACTTTCTTAGTGTTTTTTGGTGAAAAGTTATGTAGTAAAAGATACGATACAAATGATCTATAAACACGTTATTTGAACTCCTCAACGCATTCAAATCTTGTTTTGAATCGAAAAACAAACTTTCTTAGTGTTTGTGAAATTTGGTGAAAAGTCATGTAGTAAAAGATACGATACAAATGATCTAAAAACACGTTATATGAACTCCTCATAGCGTTAAAATCTTGTTTTGAATTGAAAAAAAAACTTTCTTAGTGTTTGTAAAATTTGGTGAAAAGGTATGTAGTAAAAGATACGATACAAATGATCTGAAAACAGGTTATTTGAACTACTCAAAGCGTTAAAATCTTGATTTGAATCGAAAAACAAACTTTCTTAGTGTTTGTGAAATTTGGTGAAAATTTATGTAGTAAAAGATACGATACAAATCATCTAAAAACGGGTTATTTGAACTCCTCAAAGAGTTAAAATCTGGTTTTGAATCGAAAAACAAACTTTCTTAGTGCTTGTGAAATTTGGTGAAAAGTTATATAGTAAAAGATACGATACAAATGATCTAAAAACACGTTATTTGAACTCCTCAAAGCGTTAAAATCTTGTTTTGAATCGAAAAACAAAATTTCTTAGTGTTTGTAAAATTTGGTGAAAAGTTATGTAATAAAAGATACGATACAAATGATCTAAAAACACGTTATTTGAATTCCTCAAAGCGTTAAAATCTTGTTTTGAATCGAAAAACAAACTTTCTAAGTGTTTGTGAAATTTGGTGAAAAGTTATGTAGTAAAAGATACGATACAAATGATCTAAAAACACGTTATATGAACTCCTCAAAGCGTTAAAATCTTGTTTTTAATCGAAAAACAAAGTTTCTTAGTGTTTGTAAAATTTGGGGAAAAGTTATGTAGTAAAAGATATGATACAAATGATCTAAAAACACGTTATTTGAACTCCTCAAAGCCTTAAAATCATGTTTTGAATCGAAAAACAAACTTTCTTAGTGTATGTGAAATTTGGTTTAAAGTTATGTACTAAAAGATACGATACAAATGATCTATAAACACGTTATTTGAACTCCTCAACGCATTCAAATCTTGTTTTGAATCGAAAAACAAACTTTCTTAGTGTTTGTTAAATTTGGAGAAAAGTTATGTAGTAAAAGATACGATACAAATGATCTGAAAACACGTTATTTGAACTCCTCAATGCGTTAAAAGCTTGTTTTGAATCGAAAAACAAACTTTTTTAGTGTTTGTGAAATTTGGTGAAAAGTTATGTAGTAAAAGATACGAAACAAATGATCTGAAAACGGGTTATTTGAACTCCTCAAAGCGTTAAAATTTTGTTTTGAATCGAAAAACAAACTTTCTTAGTGTTTGTGAAATTTGGTGAAAATTTATGTAGTAAACGATACGATACAAATGATCTAAAAACGGGTTATTTGAACTCCTCAAAGCGTTAAAATCTTGTTTTGAATCGAAAAACAAACTTTCTTAGTGTTTGTGAAATTTGGTGAAAAGTTATGTACTAAAAGATACGATACAAATGATCTAAAAACACGTTATTTGAACTCCTCAACGCATTCAAATATTGTTTTGAATCGAAAAACAAACTTTCTTAGTGTTTGTTAAATTTGGTGAAAAGTTATGTTGTAAAAGATACGATACAAATGATCTAAAAACACGTTATTTGAACTCCTCAATGCATTCAAATCTTGTTTTGAATCGAAAAACAAACTTCCTTAGTGTTTGTTAAATTTGGTGCAAAGTTATGTAGTAAAAGATACGATACAAATGATCTGAAAACAGGTTATTTCAACTCCTCAAAGCGTTAAAATTTTGTTTTGAATCGAAAAACAAACTTTCTTAGTGTTTGTGAAATTTGGTGAAAATTTATGTAGTAAAAGATACGATACAAATGATCTAAAAACGGGTTATTTGAACTCCTCAAAGCGTTAAAATCTTGTTTTGAATCGAAAAACAAACTTTCTTAGTGTTTGTAAAATTTGGGGAAAAGTTATGTAGTAAAAGATACGATACAAATGATCTAAAAACACGTTATTTGAACTCCTCAAAGCCTTAACATCATGTTTTGAATCGAAAAACAAACTTTCTTAGTGTATGTGAAATTTGGTTAAAAGTTATGTAGTAAAAGATACGATACAAATGATATATAGACACGTTATTTGAACTCCTCAACGCATTCAAATCTTGTTTTGAATCGAAAAACAAACTTTCTTAGTGTTTGTTAAATTTGGTGAAAAGTTATGTAGTAAAAGATACGATACAAATGATCTAAAAACACGTTATTTGAACTCCTCAATGCGTTAAAAGCTTGTTTTGAATCGAAAAACAAACTTTCTTAGTGTTTGTTAAATTTGGAGAAAAGTTATGTAGTAAAAGATACCATACAAATGATCTGAAAACAGGTTATTTCAACTCCTCAAAGGGTTAAAATTTTGTTTTGAATCGAAAAACAAACTTTCTTAGTGTTTGTGAAATTTGGTGAAAATTTATGTAGTAAAAGATACGATACAAATGATCTAAAAACGGGTTATTTGAACTCCTCAAAGCGTTAAAATCTTGTTTTGAATCGAAAAACAAACTTTCTTAGTGTTTGTGAAATTTGGTGAAAAGTTATGTAGTAAAAGATACGATACAAATGATCTAAAAACACGTTATTTGAACTCCTCAACGCATTCAAATCTTGTTTTGAATCGAAAAACAAACTTTCTTAGTGTTTGTTAAATTTGGTGAAAAGTTATGTAGTAAACCATACGATACAAATTATCTAAAAACACGTTATTTGAACTCCTCAACGCATTCAAATCTTGTTTTGAATCGAAAAACAAACTTTCTTAGTGTTTGTTAAATTTGGTGAAAAGTTATGTAGTAAAACATACGATACAAATTATCTAAAAACACGTTATTTGAACTCCTCAATGAGTTAAAAGCTTGTTTTGAATCGAAAAACAAACTTTCTTAATGTTTGTGAAATTTGGTGAAAAGTTATGTAGTAAAAGATACGATACAAATGATCGAAAAACACGTTATTTGAACTCCTCATAGCGTTAAAAGCTTGTTTTGAATCGAAAAACAAACTTTTTTAGTGTTTGTGAAATTTGGTGAAAAGTTATGTAGTAAAAGATACGATACAACTGATCTAAAAACACGTTATTTGAACTCCTCAAAGCGTTAAAATCTTGTTTTGAATCGAAAAACAAACTTTCTTAGTGTATGTGAAATTTGGTTAAAAGTTATGTACTAAAAGATACGATACAAATGATCTAAAAACACGTTATTTGAACTCCTCAACGCGTTCAAATCTTGTTTTGAATCGAAAAACAAACCTTCTTAGTGTTCGTTAAATTTGGTGAAAAGTGATGTAGTAAAATATACGATACAAATGATCTAAAAACACGTTATTTGAACTCCTCAAAGCGTTAAAATCTTGTTTTGAATCGAAAAACAAACTTTCTTAGTGTTTGTGAAATTTGGTGAAAAGTTATGTAGTAAAAGATACGATACAAATGATCTAAAAACACGTTATATGAACTCCTCAAAGCGTTAAAATCTTGTTTTGAATTGAAAAAACAAACTTTCTTAGTGTTTGTAAAATTTGGGGAAAAGTTATGTAGTAAAAGATACGATACAAATGATCTAAAAACACGTTATTTGAACTCCTCAAAGCCTTAACATCATGTTTTGAATCGAAAAACAAACTTTCTTAGTGTATGTGAAATTTGGTTAAAAGTTACGTAGTAAAAGATACGATACAAATGATCGAAAAACACGTTATTTGAACTCCTCATAGCGTTAAAAGCTTGTTTTGAATCGAAAAAGAAACTTTTTTAGTGTTTGTGAAATTTGGTGAAAAGTTATGTAGTAAAAGATACGATACAACTGATCTAAAAACACGTTATTTGAACTCCTCAAAGCGTTAAAATCTTGTTTTGAATCGAAAAACAAACTTTCTTAGTGTATGTGAAATTTGGTTAAAAGTTATGTACTAAAAGATACGATACAAATGATCTAAAAACACGTTATTTGAACTCCTCAACGCGTTCAAATCTTGTTTTGAATCGAAAAACAAACCTTCTTAGTGTTTGTGAAATTTGGTGAAAAGTGATGTAGTAAAATATACGATACAAATGATCTAAAAACACGTTATATGAACTCCTCAAAGCGTTAAAATCTTGTTTTTAATCGAAAAACAAAGTTTCTTAGTGTTTGTAAAATTTGGGGAAAAGTTATGTAGTAAAAGATACGATACAAATGATCTAAAAACACGTTATTTGAACTCCTCAAAGCCTTAAAATCATGTTTTGAATCGAAAAACAAACTTTCTTAGTGTATGTGAAATTTGGTTTAAAGTTATGTACTAAAAGATACGATACAAATGATCTATAAACACGTTATTTGAACTCCTCAACGCATTCAAATCTTGTTTTCAATCGAAAAACAAACTTTCTTAGTGTTTGTTAAATTTGGAGAAAAGTTATGTAGTAAAAGATACGATACAAATGATCTGAAAACACGTTATTTGAACTCCTCAATGCGTTAAAAGCTTGTTTTGAATCGAAAATCAAACTTTCTTAGTGTTTGTGAAATTTGGTGAAAAGTTATGTAGTAAAAGATACGAAACAAATGATCTGAAAACGGGTTATTTGAACTCCTCAAAGCGTTAAAATTTTGTTTTGAATCGAAAAACAAACTTTCTTAGTGTTTCTGAAATTTGGTGAAAATTTATGTAGTAAAAGATACGATACAAATGATCTAAAAACACGTTAAAAGACTGTTTTGAATCGAAAAACAAACTTTCTTAGTATTTGTAAAATTTGGTGAAAAGTTATGTAGTAAAGGATCCGATACAAATGATCTAAAAACATGTTATTTGAACTCCTCAAAGCGTTCAAAGATTGTTTTGAATCGGAAAACAAAGTTTCTTGGTGTTTGTAAAATTTGGTGAAAAGTTATGTAGTAAAAGATACGATACAACTGATCTAAAAACACGTTATTTGAACTCCTCATCCCGTTAAAAGCTTGTTTTGAATCGAAAAACAAACTTTTTTAGTGTTTGTGAAATTTGGTGAAAAGTTATGTAGTAAAAGATACGATACAACTGATCTAAAAACACGTTATTTGAACTCCTCAAAGCGTTAAAATCTTGTTTTGAATCGAAAAACAAACTTTCTTAGTGTATGTGAAATTTGGTTAAAAGTTATGTACTAAAAGATACGATACAAATGATCTAAAAACACGTTATTTGAACTCCTCAACGCGTTCAAATCTTGTTTTGAATCGAAAAACAAACCTTCTTAGTGTTCGTTAAATTAGGTGAAAAGTGATGTAGTAAAAGATACGATACAAATGATCTAAAAACACGTTATTTGAACTCCTCAAAGCGTTAAAATCTTGTTTTGAATCGAAAAACAAACTTTCTTAGTGTTTGTGAAATTTGGTGAAAAGTTATGTAGTAAAAGATACGATACAAATGATCTAAAAACACGTTATATGAACTCCTCAAAGCGTTAAAATCTTGTTTTGAATTGAAAAAAAAAATTTCTTAGTGTTTGTAAAATTTGGTGAAAAGTTATGTAGTAAAAGATACGATACAAATGATCTGAAAACAGGTTATTTGAACTACTCAAAGCGTTAAAATCTTGATTTGAATCGAAAAACAAACTTTCTTAGTGTTTGTGAAATTTGGTGAAAATTTATGTAGTAAAAGATACGATACAAATGATCTAAAAACGGGTTATTTGAACTCCTCAAAGAGTTAAAATCTTGTTTTGAATCGAAAAACAAACTTTCTTAGTGCTTGTGAAATTTGGTGAAAAGTTCTATAGTAAAAGATACGATACAAATGATCTAAAAACACGTTATTTGAACTCCTCAAAGCGTTAAAATCTTGTTTTGAATCGAAAAACAAAATTTCTTAGTGTTTGTACAATTTGGTGAAAAGTTATGTAATAAAAGATACGATACAAATGATCTAAAAACACGTTATTTGAACTCCTCAAAGCGTTAAAATCTTGTTTTGAATCGAAAAACAAACTTTCTTAGTGTTTGTGAAATTTGGTGAAAAGTTATGTAGTAAAAGATACGATACAAATGATCCAAAAACACGTTATATGAACTCCTCAAAGCGTTAAAATCTTGTTTTTAATCGAAAAACAAAGTTTCTTAGTGTTTGTAAAATTTGGGGAAAAGTTATGTAGTAAAAGATACGATACAAGTGATCTAAAAACACGTTATTTGAACTCCTCAAAGCCTTAAAATCATGTTTTGAATCGAAAAACAAACTTTCTTAGTGTATGTGAAATTTGGTTTAAAGTTATGTACTAAAAGATACGATACAAATGATCTAAAAACATGTTATTTGAACTCCTCAACGCATTCAAATCTTGTTTTGAATCGAAAAACAAACTTTCTTAGTGTTTGTTAAATTTGGAGAAAAGTTATGTAGTCAAAGATACGATACAAATGATCTAAAAACATGTTATTTGAACTCCTCAACGCATTCAAATCTTGTTTTGAATCGAAAAACAAACTTTCTTAGTGTTTGTTAAAATTGGTGAAAAGTTTTGTAGTAAAAGATACGATACAAATGATCTAAAAACACGTTATTTGAACTCCTCAACGCATTCAAATCTTGTTTTGAATCGAAAAACAAACTTTCTTAGTGTTTGTTAAATTTGGTGAAAAGTTATGTAGTAAAAGATACGATACAAATGATCTAAAAACCTGTTATTTGAACTCCTCAACGCATTCAAATCTTGTTTTGAATCGAAAAACAAACTTTCCTAGTGTTTGTTAAATTTGGTGAAAAGTTTTGTAGTAAAAGATACGATACAAATGATCTAAAAACACGTTATTTGAACTCCTCAACGCATTCAAATCTTGTTTTGAATCGAAAAACAAACTTTCTTAGTGTTTGTTAAATTTGGTGAAAAGTTATGTAGTAAAAGATATGATACAAATGATCTAAAAACACGTTATTTGAACTTCTCACCGCATTCAAATCTTATTTTGAATCGAAAAACAAACTTCTTTAGTGTTTGTTAAATTTGGTCCAAAGTTATGTAGTAAAAGATACGATACAAATGAACTAAAAACACGTTATATGAACTCCTCAAAGCGTTAAAATCTTATTTTGAATCGAAAACAAACTTTTTTTAGTGTTTGTAAAATTCGGGGAAAAGTTATGTAGTAAAAGATACGATACAAATGATCTAAAACACGTTATTTGAACTCCTCAAAGCCTTAAAATCATGTTTTGAATCGAAAAACAAACTTTCTTAGTGTATGTGAAATTTGGTTAAAAGTTATGTAGTAAAAGATACGATACAAATGATCTATAAACACGTTATTTGAACTCCTCAACGCATTCAAATCTTGTTTTGAATCGAAAAACAAACTTTCTTAGTGTTTGTGAAATTTGGTAAAAAGTTATGTAGTAAAAGATACGATACAAATGATCTAAAAACACGTTATTTGAACTCCTCAAAGCGTTAAAATCTTGTTTTGAATCGAAAAACAAACTTTCTGAGTGTTTGTGAAATTTGGTGAAAAGTTATGTAGTAAAAGATACGATACAAATGAACTAAAAACACGGTATTTGAACTTCTCGAAGCGTTAAAATCATGTTTTGAATCGAAAAACAAACTTTCTTAGTGTTTGTGAAATTTGGTGAAAAGTTATGTAGTAAAAGATACGATACAAATGATCTAAAAACACATTATTTGAACTCCTCAAAGCGTTAAAAGCTTGTTTTGAATCGAAAAACAAACTTTCTTAGTGTTTGTGAAATTTGGTGAAAAGTTATGTAGTAAAAGATTCGATACAAATGATCTAAAAACGGGTTATTTGAACTCCTCAAAGCGTTAAAAGCTTGTTTTGAATCGAAACACAAACTTTCTTAGTGTTTGTGAAATTTGGTGAAAAGTTATGTAGTAAAAGATACCATACAAATGATCTAAAAACACGTTATATGAACTCCTCAAAGCGTTAAAAGCTTGTTTTGAATCGAAACACAAACTTTCTTAGTGTTTGCGAAATTTGGGGAAAAGTTATGTAGTAAAAGATACGATACAAATAATATTAAAACACGTTATTTGAACTCCTCAAAGCCTTAAAATCATGTTTTGAATCGAAAAACAAACTTTCTTAGTGTATGTGAAATTTGGTTAAAAGTTATGTAGAAAAAGATACGATACAAATGATCTATAAACACGTTATTTGAACTCCTCAACGCATTCAAATCTTGTTTTGAATCGAAAATAAACTTTCTTAGTGTTTGTGAAATTTGGTCAAAAGTTATGTAGTAAAAGATACGATACAAATGATCTAAAAACACGGTATTTGAACTCCTCAAAGCGATAAAATCTTGTTTTGAATCGAAAAACAAACTTTCTTAGTGTTTGTGAAATTTGGTGAAAAGTTATGTAGTAGAAGATACGATACAAATGATGTAAAAACATATTATTTGAACTCCTCAAAGCGTTAAAAGCTTGTTTTGAATCGAAACACAAACTTTCTTAGTGTTTGTGAAATTTGGTGAAAAGTTATGTAGTAAAAGATACGATATAAATGATCTAAAAACATGTTATTTGAACTCCTCAAAGCGTTAAAAGCTCGTTTTGAATCGAAACACAAACTTTCTTAGTGTTTGTGAAATTTGGTGAAAAGTTATGTAGTAAAAGATACAATACAAATGATCTAAAAACACGTTATTTGAACTCCTCAACGCATTCAAATCTTGTTTTGAATCGAAAAACAAACTTTCTTAGTGTTTGTTAAATTTGGTGAAAAGTTATGTAGTTAAAGATATGATACAAATGATCTAAAAACACGTTATTTGAACTCCTCAACGCATTCAAATCTTGTTTTGAATCGAAAAACAAACTTTCCTAGTGTTTGTTAAATTTGGTGAAAAGTTTTGTAGTGAGAGATACGATACAAATGATCTAAAAACATGTTATTGGAACTCCTCAAAGCATTAAAAGATGGTTTTGAATCGAAAAACAAGCTTTCTTGGTGTTTGTAAAATTTGGTGAAAAGTTATATAGTGAGAGATACGATACAAATGATCTAAAAACATGTTATTGGAACTCCTCAAAGCATTAAAAGATGGTTTTGAATCGAAAAACAAACTTTCTTGGTGTTTGTAAAATTTGGTGCAAAGTTATGTAGTAAAAGAGACGATACAAATGATCTAAAAACACGTTATTTGAACTCCTCATCCCGTTAAAAGCTTGTTTTGAATCGAAAAACAAACTTTCTTAGTGTTTGTAAAATTTGGTGCAAAGTTATGTAGTAAGAGATACGATAAAAATGATCTAAAAACACGTTATTTGAACTCCTCAAAGCGTTATAAGATTGTTTTCAATCGAAAAACAAACTTTCTTAGTGTTTGTAAAATTTGGTGAAAAGTTATGTAGTAAGAGATACGATACAAATGATCTAAAAACACGTTATTTGAACTCCTCAAAAGGTTAAAAGATTGTTTTGAATCGAAAAACAAACTTTCTTAGTGTCTGTAAAATTTGGTGAAAAGTTATGTAGTAAAAGATACGATACAAATAATCTAAAAACACGTTGTTTGAACTCCTCAAAGCGTTAAAAGATTGTTTTGAATCGAAAAACAAACTTTCTTAGTGTTTCTAAAATTTGGTGAATAGTTATGTAGTAAGAGATATGATACAAATAATCTAAAAACACGTTATTTGAACTCCTCAAAGCGTTAAAAGTTAGTTTTGAATCGAAAAACAAACTTTCTTTTTGTTTGTAAAATTTGGTGAAAAGTTATGAAGTAAAAGATACGATACAAATGATCTAAAAACACGTCATTTGAACTCCTCAAAGCGTTAAAAGATTGTTTTGAATCGAAAAACAAACTTTCTTAGTGTTTGTAAAATTTGGTGAAAAGTTATGTAGTAAGAGATACGATACAAATGATCTAAAAACACGTTATTTGAACTCCTCAAAAGGTTAAAAGATTGTTTTGAATCGAAAAACAAACTTTCTTAGTGTTTGTACAATTTGGTGAAAAGTTATGTAGTAAAAGATATGATACAAATAATCTAAAAACACGTTGTTTGAACTCCTCAAAGCGTTAAAAGATTGTTTTGAATCGAAAAACAAACTTTCTTACTATTTGTAAATTTTGGTTAAAAGTTATGTAGTAAGAGATATGATACAAATGATCTAAAAACACGTTATTTGGACTCCTCAAAGCGTTAAAAGTTAGTTTTGAATCGAAAAACAAACTTTCTTTTTGTTTGTAAAATTTGGTGAAAAGTTATCTAGTAAAAGATACGATACAAATGATCTAAAAACACGTTATTTGAACTCCTCAAAGCGTTAAAAGATTGTTTTGAATCGAAAAACAAACTTTCTTAGTGTTTGTAAAATTTGGTGAAAAGTTATGTAGCAAGAGATACGATACAAATGATCTAAAAACACGCTATTTGAACTCCTCAGAGCGTTAAAATTTAGTTTTGAATCGAAAAACAAACATTCTTAGTGTTTCTAAAATTTGGTGAAAAGTTATGTAGTAAAAGATCCGATACAAATGATCTAAAAACATGTTATTTGAACTCCTCAAAGCGTTAAAAGATTGTTTTGAATCGGAAAACAAAGTTTCTGGGTGTTTGTAAAATTTGGTGAAAAGTTATATAGTAAGAGATACGATACAAATGATCTAAAAACACGTTATTTGAACTCCTCAAAGCATTAAAAGATGGTTTTGAATCGAAAAACAAACTTGCTTAGTGTTTGTAAAATTTGGTGCAAAGTTATGTAGTAAAAGAGACGATACAAATGATCTAAAAACACGTTATTTGAACTCCTCAAAGCGTTAAAAGATTGTTTTGAATCGAAAAACAAACTTTGTTAGTGTTTGTAAAATTTGGTGCAAAGTTGTGTAGTAAGAGATACGATAAAAATGATCTAAAAACACGTTATTTGAACTCCTCAAAGCGTTAAAAGATTGTTTTGAATCGAAAAACCAACTTTCTTAGTGTTTGTAAAATTTGGTGCAAAGTTATGTAGTAAAAGAGACGATACAAATGATCTAAAAACACGTTATTTGAACTCCTCAAAGCGTTAAAAGATTGTTTTGAATCGAAAAATAAACTTTCTTAGTGTTTGTAAAATTTGGTGAAAAGTTACGTAGTGAAAGATACGATACAAACGATCTAAAAACACGTTATTTGAACTCCTCATAACGTACAAAGATTGCTATGAATCGAATTGAAAACTTTCTAAGTATTTGTACAATTTGGCGCAAAATTACATAGTAAAAGATTCGATCCAAACCATCTTAAAAACAAGTTATGTGGGCTCCTCGGAGAGTTATAAGATTTTTATGGATCGAAAAACAAAATTTCTTAGTGTTTATAAAATTTTGTGAAGTTATGTAGTGACAGATACGATACAAAGGATCTAAAAACACGTTATTTGAACTCCTCAAAACGTAAAAAGATTGCTTTGAATCGAATTGAAAATATTCTTAGTGTTTGTTCAATTTGTTGAAAAGTTACGTAGTAAAATATTCGATCCAAACCATCTCAAAACACGTTATTTGGACTCCTCATAGCGTTAAAAGAATTGTATGAATCGAAAAAACAAATTTTTTTAGTGTTTGTAAAATTTAATGAAAAGTCACTTAGTAAAAGATACGATACAAATGATCTAAAAACACGTTGTTTGAACTACTCAAAACGTAAAAAAATTGTTATGAAACGAATAGAAAACTTTCTTAGTGTTTGTACAATTTGGTGAAAAATTACGTATTAAAAGATACGATATACAAACGATCTAAAAACACGTTATTTGGACTCCTCAAATCGTAAAAAGATTGTTACGAATGGAATTGAAAACTTTATTAGTGTTTGTACAATTTGGTGCAAAATAGATGAACAATACATTTGATTAGAACCACACAATAAATCAAATTTGGTGCAAAATAAATCAATTTGATTAGAACAATACGAATTTGGTGCAAAATAAATCAATGAACAATACATTTGATTAGAACAATATATTTGATTTGAAAACTTCCATGAGCTCAATTCAAAAGATCTTTCTAAAGATTTTTTTTGTAGGTTTATACTAATTGGAAAATTAGAACAATACATTTGAAAATAAATGGAAAAATTTAAACTCTTTAAATGGATTACAACAAGCAGTCAAACTATACACCAATAACACATTTAAAATATAAAACTTCACAAGACACTTCAATAATGATAATAATAAATCAATGAACAAAATACACATTGCACTGTAGATACTTTGTGCAATGCCAAAATGAGAAAATTTTATTTCTGAAATTTCTCAACTAAATTGGTGTGTTATTGAAAGACAATGTTTTATCCTATAAATATATAAAATATGCTATGTAGTTAGTAAAATAAATATATGAAAGTAAATTTAGCATATAAGATCGATTATTACCTCTTGTCTAGCATGCGCTTATGCTAAAAAAAATCTATAAATTTCATAATTCAAAATCATCGCTATGTTCAGATTCGAGTTCCTCATCTTGAGAATCACATTCATCTAGAACTACGTATTTCGGATCACCATTAGAATTAATTTGGATCGATTCTTCTTCGTTCTGATCCGCATCTCCTGTCTTCAATTTCTCATACCTAAATTCCAAAATTACTCAATTAAGACCCAAATAACAAATCTTGGCGAGAAATTAAAGTTCGGTAAATTTATTTTGACTTACTTGTACCAATTGAATAACCCAACACCAACCATAATCGTGGAGAGGCCTACTCCTTTCAAAAGGCTAAATTTGTCATGAAAATAAAACACC
The DNA here is from genome assembly GCA_946800325.1 of Luzula sylvatica. Taxonomy (NCBI): domain Eukaryota; kingdom Viridiplantae; phylum Streptophyta; class Magnoliopsida; order Poales; family Juncaceae; genus Luzula; species Luzula sylvatica. The sequence continues at coordinate 49,302,305 of OX326958.1, forward strand.
GCAACCTGAAAATTGAAAAAAATGTATCGTTATATATATTAAACTAAAAATACTCATTTTGTAGGGGTATATGCGATATTTTACAATTTTGTACCAAAATAGTCACAGCTTCTTTTACTACTCCAGCTATAGTCACAGTTATTGCGCTCGTTGCCGAAACCAACACATATTCCGTCAAAACCTAAAAATAAACAAATAAAAACACAAAATTGGATTTGATTGCACAATAAAGTTTAATTTTAGGGGTACCGATGTAATTTACCATGAAAAAAGCTAAAGAGCCGCCAATAAGCATTAACAAGCAGCTTCGAGAAACGTGCCAAGGACTATCGAAATAAGCATTTTCTCGAAATTCGTGCCACGGGTCCATTATTAGCGAGCCTATAAATGTGGCTATCGCCATTATTGGTGTCACTTTACTCATAAACGTTATTGGATCCTTCAAACCTATTATTATTACATTTAATCAATTAATTAATCAATTATTATTATTGCTTGAAAGTTTATTTGATACGCAAAGAGATGGTAAAAATAATAGTTCATGAAATTACCATATGCTTCTTTCTTCAATTGAAGTTTATACACCACACAGGAGAGAAGTCACGACCAAAAATTTAAAATTGAATAAATTAAGTTAGAACCTTGACATTTTTTTAAATTGCAAAAAAGTCCTTACATAATGCAAGGTTTTTTTTGCTAATCCGCCTAAATAATATATACCTGTAAGAGAATTTGAGTCATGGACCATCGGAAACCAGACATAACAGCAGCGAGCATGACGAAAACAAATCCCCAAAATTCAAATTCGGTCTCTTTTGCAACTGAAAAATAAAATAAAAAAGGGTTCAATATTGAGACGAAATTTATTAAATTTGATAGAAAGAAAATTAAGTACCTGTTAATAAAACTCCAAAGGAAATGATTAATATGATTCCTACGAGCTTTACACTTGGACTCTCCAATCTAGATTATAAAAAATGATAAAATCTAGACGTGAATATGAATTATATATAGCAATTAACCAGGGTTTAATTTGCTAAAATGATGATATTACCTAAATGCGAAAGCAAATAATAGGAGAAATATTGGAGAAGCTGATTTACACTGTAAAAAAGTGACAAGACGAATATTTATTTATATGGAAAAAATTTATAATACACATACAAAATATCTCATATACCCTTTCATATTTTCATCAAAATGTATATAAATGAAAATTATATTTACCATAGTGGCGAAAGTAACAGAAATGAAAACAAGAGAAGCATTGCTTAAGTTTATATCCAATGCGGTACCAACTGCTGTCGGTACGACTGTAAAAAAAGTAAAAAAAAAAAACAATTTATTTTGCTAGTGCAATAAATAATATAAAACTGTATTTTGGAAAAAGAATTGTAGAATGCATACCTCTGAGAAAATAATCTTTCCAAGACATAATTTGATTAGAATCATCTCCTTGGGATTGAAAACAAACTATAATCTTTGATAAAATTGCTTGCAATGTGAAATGAACTGTATTCATTAGCAATGGAGCTGGAAATTTTCCCAATTTGTCTCCTAATAGTGTTTTGTTGTACCTAAAATTAATCCCAAATCAGAATTTAGAAGCACAATTTTCAAAACAGCCAATTGGCGGATCTATAGATCCAAATGACGAAAAGATTGAACTTTACTAATCAAGTACGCAACATTTACCGCGAATCATGATAAATATGCAAATTTTACTGAAAATCAATGATAATGAGAGGCCAAAAGATGAAAAATAACTTACAGTGTCAAGCAAGTGCTAAATGTGTACCAAATCAAAATATAAAATCCAGTTTTCAACACAACAACAGGATCAACAGATCCATAAAAAGATTTTTCCAACAAATCCAACTTCACCATTGAATTGCTGGCTCTCATTCCTCTTCCAATTTCGACATCAAATGCAGAGAGAGAAACTGACGCCGAATCTTCACCATTTGCATGGTTCATGCTCCTCTGCCTGAAATTCGGAGATCTGGGTGATAAATTCGATCCATTCTCCGACTTCGGGCTCCCATTGCAATGTACCAACGATGGTGATGCACAGCTGGATTTGATATCGTTGTTCATTGAATTGAAAAACCAAGAAATCAATTTTCTTCTCGACCCTATTTTTCTTCAACTTCCGTTTTGGATATGAGAATTAATGGGGGATTAAACAATGGGATTTGTGCAATTATGTTTCGTGAAGTTGATTCTTTAGGATTGGTGGCGGGTTCCTGTCGCGGGAGAGGAAGGTAATTAAGTATGTAAAAAGAGAGAGAAGATGGGATTAGTTAGTTTAATTAATTAATTACTTTATAAATTTACAATTTTTTTGTTGTTGAAGGGAATAAATTAGTTAGTTTAATTACATTAACAAAATTATTTAGTTGATTTAACAGTGTAATTTTTTTTTAACCATACAAGATTAAAAAAATGATTCGTATATAATGTCCAATAATATCTAATTGGATTTGCTTTTATTATGTTTGGGATAATTTTATTTTCCTTGTTGTTAAATTTTAATAAATATAATATTTTGTTGTTTAACTTTAAAAATATGAGTATCAAATCAAATATTCATTAAAATCGGAATATTTCCCCCCACCCCCACACCAACACCCCAAAATCAAATATAATTATATAAAAGAAAAGAAATGATTATGCTCGACGGTGTGTGCACACTTAAAAAATATGAGTGTCAAAGATATCGGCATGTCCCCCGTTCTGCCACGATTGATTGTACTCCTCACGTACACATGTCATTTTTTCTTGTATATTTTTAAAATATATATATATATATATATATATATATATATATAGATATAGAGAGAGAGAGAGAGAGGTGAGCTATGATGCTTTTAAGAGCATAGTAGAGTTGGTGCTCATAAAATTTTAACCGTGTGTAGGGGTGGGCATTCGGTTGAACCGAACCGAACCGAACCGATTAAGACCAAACCGAATCAAACCGAACCGAACTAGATTCAAACCGAACCGAACCGAATAAAATTCGAACCGATTTAAAACCAAACCGATTAAACCGAATTTCTTATTCGGTTTGTTCGGTTGAACCGAATAAGAAGATTTATAATGATAAAATTCAAATTATATTTAACAAAAAAAATATAAAAATAAATCATATAAAATATAATTATATTATTTATAATTTTACAATATGAAATATTAATTTTTTAAAATATACATAATAAAAACATGAAAAATAATACTAATTCGGTCGGTTCGGTTTAATCGGTTTTAAAAATACCAAAACCGAACCGAACCGAATAAACCGAATAATATCAATTTTTGAACCGAACCGAACCGAACCGAACCGAATGAACCGAAAAACCGAACCGATTAAACCGAATTCGACCGGTTCGGTTCGGTTCCCAAATAAACCAAACCATTTGCCCACCCCTAACCGTGTGATCCGCATCGTGATAGGTGTTCGATGATAAGATTTAAAGTCTAACGACAAGTTTGTATTAAAGTTTGTTTTTCGTTAAATCTGTATTTTTCACTCTGATTTTCTCTTCTTTATAATTAAATGCTCTCCAACAAAAATATTAATAATCCGATTTGTTTCCCTCTCCAAGCAAGAGACTATAACATACTCCTTCACAATTGAGCTTTAAATTTATTTTAGTCTCATCTTCTTTTGACTTTCATTTTCACTAGTAGCTCATTTTTTATTGATTCCTATCTTTTCTTCGATAATATTCAATACTACTCTGTTTTTTTTTATTCGAGGGAAGAGAATATCATGCTTAACGTTATTTGAACTCCGTTATTCAATACTCCTCTTAGCGTTTGTAAGATTTGGTTAAAAGTTATGTAGTAAAAGATACGATACAAATGATCTAAAAACACGTTATTTGAACTCCTCAAAACGTAAAAAAAATTGATATATATCGAAAAGAAAACTTTCTTATTGTTTGTATAATTTGGTGAAAAGTTACGTATGGGTAAAATATTCGATCCAAACAATATAAAAAACACGTTATATGGACTCCTCAAAACGTACAAAGATTGCTCTGAATCGAAAAACAAATTTTTCTTAGTGTTTGTAAAATTTGGTGAAAAGTTATGTAGTAAAGATTCGATACACACGATCTCAAAAACATGTCATTTGAACTCCTCAAAGCTTGAAAAGATTGTTATGAATCGAAAAGAAAACTTTCTTAGTGTTTGTACAATTTGGTGAAAAGTTACGTAGTAAAAGATTCGATCCAAAATATTTAAAAAAAAAGTTATTTGGATTCCTTAAATCCTAAATAGATTTGTCAAGATTGCCTACAGCGAAAACAAACTTTGGTAATGTTTGTACCAGTCAGTGAGAACTTGTATGGTAAACTTTCGAAGTAAACAATCTCAAAAACACGTTATTTGGGCTCCTCAAAGCATAAAATGATTGCTACGAATCGAAAAACAATCTTTCTTAGTGTTTGTACAATTTAGTGAAAACTTACGTAATAAAAGATTCGGTGAAAACAATCTAAAAACACGTTATTTGGACTCCTCATTGCGTAAAAACATTGCTATGAATCGAAAAACTAACTTTCTTAGTGTTTGTAAAATTTGGTGTAAACTTACGTATAAAAATATTCGATCCAAACCATCTAAAAACACGTTATCTAAACTCCTCAAAACATAATAAGATTGCTATGAATCGAAAAGAAAACTTTCTTAGTGTTTGTACTATTTGGTGAAAAGTTACGTAGTAAAAGATTCGATCCAGAAGATCTAAAAAAACACATTATTTGGACTCCTCAAAGCCTAAATAGATTCTCAAGACGGTCGAAAGCGAAAACAAGCTTATGTAACGTTTGTACAATTTGGTGAAAAATTGTATAGTAGAATTTCGAAGTAAACGATCTTGAAAGACGTTATTTGGACTCCCTTAATGCCGAAACAGATTTCATGACTGCATAGAGCGAAAAAACAATTTTTTTTAATGTTTGTACAATCTGGTGAAAAGTTGTGTTGGAAAACTTTCGATGTAAACGATCTCATAACAAGTTATTTGGACTCCACAATGCCTAAATAGATTTCATAGACCGCAATAGAGAAAAACAAACTTTCGTAGCGTTTGTAAAATTTGGTGAATATTTATGTAGTAAAAGATTCCATACAAACGATCTAAAAAACACGTTATTTAGACTCCTTGAAGCATAAAAAGATTGTTATGAATCGAAAAACAAACTTTCAAGCTGTTTGTAAAATTTGGGGAATAATTATGTAGTAAAAGATTCGATACAAACGATCTAAAAAACACGTTATTCTTGGACTCCTCAAAGCTTAAAAGATTGATATGAATCGAGAAACAAACTTCCTTAGCGTTTGTAAAATTTACTGAAAACTTATGTAGTACAATATTCGATCCAAACAATCTCAAAAACACGATATATGGACTCCCCAAGGCCAAAATAGATTTCAATAGTGGCCAGAGAGAAAAAACAAAATTCCGTAATGTACAATTTGGTGAAAAGTTGTGTTGGAAAACGTTCGATGCAAACGATCTCAAAACAAGTTATTTGGACTCCCCAATGCCAAAATAAATTTCTTACACCGCAATAGAGAAAAAGAAACTTTAGTATTGTTTTGAAAATTCGGTGAAAAAATATGTAGTAAAGATTCGATACAAACAATCTAAAACCATGTTATTTGGACTCCTCGAAGCATAAAAAGATTGTTATGAATCAAAAAACAAACCTTCTTAGTGTTTGTAAATTTTGGTGAAAACTTACATAGTAAAAGATTCGATACAAACGATCTAAAAAACACGCTATTTGCACTTCTCAGAGCATAAAAAGATTTCTATGAATACAAAAAAAGACTTTCGTAGTGTTCGTAAAATTTTGTAAAAAATTATGTAGTGAAAGATTTGATACAAACAATCTAAAAACACGTTATTTGGACTCCTCAAAGCACAAAAAGATTGCTATGAATCGAAAAACAAACTTTCTTAGTGTTTATAAAATTCGGTGAAAACAAACATTGTAAAAGATTCGATACAAACGATCTAAAAAACACATTATTTGGACTCCTCAAAGCATGAAAAGATTGCTATGAATCGAAAAGCAAACTTTCAGAGTGTTCGTAAAATTTGGTGAAAAGTTATGTAGCAAAAGATTCGATACAAACGATTTAAAAAACACGTTATTTGGAGTCCTCAAAGCATAAAAATTGCTATGAAAAGAAAAAACAAACTTTCTTAGTGTTTGTAAAATTTGGTGAAAACTTACGTAGTAGAAAAAAACTTGTTATATGGACTCCTCAATACGTAAAAAGATTGCTATGAATCCAAAACAAACTTTCTTAGTGTTTGTAATATTTGGTGAAAAGTTATCTAGTAAAGATTCGATACAAACGATCTCAAAAACATGTCATTTGAACTCCTCAAAGCTTAAAAAGATTGCTATGAATCGAAAAGAAATTTTTCTTAGTGTTTGTACAATTTGGTGAAAAGTTACGTAACAAAAGATTCGATCCAGAATATCTAAAAAACACGTTATTTGGATTCCTTAAATACGAAATAGATTGTGAAGACTGCCTACAAGGAAAACGAACTTTGATAATGTTTGTATCATTTGGTGAAAACGTGTATAGTAAAACTTTCGAAGTAAACAATCTCAAAAACACGTTATTTTGACTCCTCAAAGCATAAAAAGATTGCTATGAACAGAATAATAATCTCTCTTATTGCTTGTACAATTTGGTGAAAAGTTGCGTTATAAAAGATTCGGTCCAAACAATCTAAAAAACACATTATTTGGACTCCTCAATGCGTAAAAACATTGCTATGAATCTAATACAAACTTCCTTAGTGGCTGTAATTTTTTTGTAAAAACTTACGTAATAAAAGATTCGATTCAAACCATCTCAAAAACTTGTTATTGGGACTCCTCAACGCGTATAAACATTACTATGAATCGAAAAACAAACTTTCTTACTGTTTGTAAATTTTGGTGAAAACTGACGTAAAAAAAGATTCGATCCAAACCATCTCAAAAACACGTTATATGAACTCCTCAAAACATCAAAAGATTGCTATGAATCGGAAAAAAAACTTTCTTAGTGTTTGTACAATTTCATGAAAAGTATGTAGTAAAAGATTAGATCTCAAAAACACGTTATTTGGACTCCTCGAAGCCTAAATATATTGTCAAGACTGTCGACAGCGAAAATAAACTTCCGTAATGTTTGTACAATTTGGTGAAATATCGTATAGTAAAAAAATTCGAAGTAAACAATCTCGAAACACGTTATTTGGACTCCCTTAAGGTCTAAACAGAATTTCAAGACTGCCTAAAGAGAAAAAACAAAATTTTGTAATGTTTATCGAATTTGGTAAAAGGTTGTGCTGAAAAACATTCGATGTAAACGATCTCAAAACAAGTTATTTGACTCCTGAATCCCTAAATAGATTTCATAGACCGCATTAGAGAAAAACAAACTTTTGTAGCGTTAGTAAAATTTGGTGAAAAATTATGTAGTAAAATATTCGAGACAAACGATCTAAAAAATACGCTATTTGGACTCCTCGAGGCATAAAAAGATTGCTATAAATCGAAAAATAAACTTGCATAGTGTTTGTTAAATTTGATGAATAATTATGTAGTAAAAAATTTGATACAAACGTAAAAACACGTTATTTGAACTCCTCAAAGCATAAATATTGACTCATTTTACTTAGCGGTGATGCTATAGGGGTGTCAATGATTCGGATACGGTTCGGATAGTGGTCTTACCATATCCATATCCATATTATTTTTCAGATACGGATTCGGATACGGAATTACTCGGATCCGGATACGGTTCGGATACTAAACGGATACGGATACGGTTCGGATATTGTCGGATACGGATACGGTTTATTTTCGGATATTAAAACGGATACTATGATATGGAAATATTAAAAAAAAAGATTTTTATTTAAAACGGATACGGTTTATTTTTAAGATTAGAGTGGTAATTATTTTATAATTTTTAACTAGAGGAAAATAAGAAAGAATTTAATTTTTTCTGCATGGTGTATCTCTGACAATATGAAACAAATCCAAAGTAAAAACAAGAATCCAATTATATAAAAAACATATGAATTCTCTAAACTTCAATAGTTACTGTGATTTGGGAAGTCAGTAACTATTACTACTCAAAAATTATGTCTAGTTTGATACATAACATAAAATCATCAAATAACTTCTTAACATCGTTAATACATACCAAATATAGATAATTTGTAGAACATGCAACAAACACCCAAAAAACACGTTACTACCAAAATGATAATGTCACTATTTCCACTACCTACTAATTAAGTTGATCGTCATTCTCTTTGAAGCCATCAAAAACCGAGGGTAATTCGCCTAATAAATCAATTTGCAATTAATATCAAATAAGTAAATATATCAACATGTATATGAAAAAATGAATTAATATATTATCTTTTTTTACCGACTTTCACCCAATCTTGAATGCAAATTAACGCTTCGAGGGTCTCCGAATCCAATCGACTCCTTTAAGCATCATATGCTAGCACTCAGCCAATTGAGCTCCTAATTGACTCATTTACTTTTATTTCCATTGACTCTAATGTTTTGTAAATTTCTTCTTCTTAAATAAATTTGCTTTTTCCTTTGTTTTCTTCTTTTTTTTTTGATAGAGTCCATGATTAAAGGCTTGGCACCTTTCTTCTTGCCACAACCATATGAGATTTCATTATACTTGCTTATTTGGATTTTCATTATTGTTAAAATATATCCCTTTTTATTTCTCCTTGATCCTCTGGATTCTTGTCATCTCAGGAGCCTCACTTTTCTCTATTTCACTTCGTGAATTTGCTTCTGTTATATGTTGGTTTTGAACTGGATCAGTCCATTGGTTACTTGATTCAGTGAAATCATGGTCTGAAATTGGCTCTGGGATGTTTGGAGATTGATTGGGGGATTGCCAGTTAAATGGTTGAGCTGGAGAGGTCCAGCGAATCTGTGGAACTGGAAAGTTCCAGTTTCTCTGTTGGACTGCAGATGATCCACTTGGTACCGGTACCAATTGAAGAGAATTGTGGTTCTTTTGTGTTTCATTGTGGTATGGCTCAAATGAGTTTCTCGGGAAATTGTTGTCTGAGATCTTCAACGAACGAGAGTTTGTTGCATTAATTGTGAAGTTTTTAGATGGTGATGGTATCACATTATCTGTTGGTACCACTTTCACAATCTGTATCCATATTTTTTTTGGGGGGGAGGTGGATTTTTGTGTTGATGTGTAGATCATATGTGAAAAAAGAGAGACTTGGAGAATTAATTTTGCAGGTAATTTCTCTCTCAGTTTGCAGGTAATTAATTTGGAGAACTAATTTTGCAGGTAATTTCGCTCTCAGTTTAATTTGGAGAACTAATTTTTTCCTCATTGAAGAGTTTGGTTGATAACCTCCTAATCACTACTCTACTTTCCTCCACTGGATCAGTGAGGGATCTGCCAAATTCATCCTTGAGCACACCCTCTTCGATTTGAATTTTGTTTGTAATTAATAATTGTTGTGTTTATTTGTTTGTTTGTGTAATTTGTGATCATGCACGATGCTTCGACATGGCCAGATCCCCTACACTTCCTACATCTTATCGTATCCTTGCAATTTTCGCGCTCATGGCCTTCTCCTAGACATCTTGAGAAGTTCTTCTTCTTGCACTATTTCTCAATATGACCTAGTATCTTGCACTTTCTGTAACGAAACGGGTCTCGACACTATTGCTTTTTATGTCCTGTCCCTAGGCATTTGAATCATAAATCTCTCTTTGCCCCTCGTGTTAACCTCTCTCCATCCTTCTTCAGCCCCTTTCTCCTTTTCGATGATGTTTCCTGCTAGGGCTACCTTGTAAGTCCGAGAATTGTCATAGCTTTGCACCAAATCAATATTTTGCCGCAAAATCAAGAACGACTGAGATTACGAGATCGAGTGGAAAAGAAGAAGGGAGTTGAAGACGTAAGAGCTTATATTCTTTCGATTTGACTCGAAACTCTATCTCCCCCCTGGTCCCTTTCCTAGACCGGCTACATCCCGAGGAGGCTATGGTCTATTTCGACCTCACACCTCTCCGGCGAAGTTTTCGCCTAATTCTTTAATGTCTTTCTTGAAGTCGCCTCACAATCATTGCTCTTTTCTTATGAAAAACAGGACCCTCAATATCGTTTCTCTCTCACTAATAACTTAATATATAATATTATAAAAGATACAACATATATTAGTATTATTTTTAGAAATTTAATTTTAAAAATACATCAAATATATTTATTTTAATTTTCTCTTTATTTGGACATTCATATTAGCATAGTTCATACATATCGTTTTTCATAATTTGAAATTTGAAGATATGATATAAGAAAATACAACATAAAAAATACATAAAGGTAAATATCTACATAATAGAATTTTAAGTATTTTATTTACATAATAAAATTTTAAGTATTATTATTTATTTTAAAAAAATTCCACTTTAAGAATCATATAATATGATACTAAGTAGATTGTACTTGTATTTTTAACCATACAAATCTAATATTAAAAATTTTAAAAGTAATAGAACTAAAAAAATAATTTATCCATCTAAATAACTTCCTAAATTTATAAGCACATATCAAATAGTATTGTTATTTTAAAAAATGTAAATTAAAAAAATCATATAATATAAATTAATTTGTATTTATTTTCTTTCTAAATTAAATTTTCATATTATTTATTAAATTACTTTCCCTATTAAGTTTGATATTATTTATAATTTTCATTGCATTTTGAATCAATAAAAAAATATTATTACTATATAATTAATGATTTGTTACTACCAATGTTTTAAATAGCGTGTAGCGGCACGCAGCGTTTCTGACATTTGATTTAGCGGTTAGCGTTAGCGGGCGATATAGCGCCGCTTCACCATCGCAGTGGAGTTTGATCAAAATTATTATTTTTATAATACTAAATATGCATATAAATATAATTTAGCGGCCCCAATATTATAAACAAAATTATATCAAATGCTTATTTATATCAACCTCACAAACTAACATAAATTAAAAATTCATCTCTAAGAAAAATATATTATTATTATTATTATTACTTTTATTTTTATTTTATTATCATGTTGTTTGTAATTATAATAATGCTAATAATAGTTGTTGTTGATCTTATTCTTCCTATAATAATAATAACAATAATAATAATAATAATTATTATTATTATTATTATTATTATTATTATTATTATTATTATTATTATTATTTAATAACAATAATTATTATTGTATAATAATAATATTAATTATTATTATTGTTATTATTATTTAATACACATAATAATAATAACAATTATTATTATTATTATCATTATATTTATTATTACTATTATTTAATAACAATTATTATTATTGTGTAATGATAATAATGATTATTATTATTGTTATTATTATTTAATAACAATAATAATAATTATTATTATTATTATTATTATTATTATTATTATTATTATTATTCGTACTATTACTATTATTATTACTATTATTATTTTATTATATTTTTATTATTACTATTGTTATTATTAGATTTAACATTATTATGATTTAATAATAATAATAATAATAATAATAATAATAATAATAATAATAATAATAATAATAATAATAATAATAATAATAATAATAATAATAATAATAAGCACGCTATAGCGCCGCTACGGCCGCTATATTTGAACGCTTCATGCTATAGCAGTCCGCTATAGCGTTGCAGCGGAACAAAATGCTACAGAGCTAAATTCCGAAGCGATACAGCATTTACCTCCTAAAATCCGCTATAGCGCGCTATAGCGCCGCTGAAGCGCCGTTATTTAAAACACTGGTTACTACATATGTCGTATGATTCATTATTTTTATATTTATTATTGTAAAAAACATTGTGAGCAGTGAATAGTGATATAATATTTGTTGTTATATGTTTTTGTTAAATTTTATCATATCTGATATATTATTATATAATGGCACTAAGCGTTATTATTTGATTAAAAAAGTGAGATTTTTTGTAATCATAATGTAAAATAATTGTAAAACCTATGAACAATCATAAACGATATGATCAATATTATTATACAAATGTGTAGTTTAATATAATGAAAAACATAATTAACATGTTCGTTGTGTAGCGTGGGTATTCTCCTAGTATCTTAAAAACTCAGATTAATAACTTGGTATCTAGCGTAGCCTCTCCGATTACCGAATATTGTAGTTTTGGTCATGTAAAATTATAATTATAACCAGCTATAAAACATGCCAATTCAATATTAATTTTGTTTAGTAAGTCTCTGGTTGGCAATTAATTGATGAACAATGTTGATATTTGTTAAATTTTAGTGCCAACTATCAAGTCTTCAATTGTTTGCCCATGGACTATGCATGTTGGTATGTCTATTGTTGCATAGGAAATTTGGAATTAGTAAATACAGCACGCGGTTGGCAAAATATATTTTAAACTATTATTATATTCCGCGTTTTCAGATCTCTCTAAATATAATATTAAGAAGTTAAGACTCGAACATGATAACAGCAATGAAATCATTATATAGTGATTTCAGTTGATATTATCCACAAACAAACAAAAAATGCCACGTCTCCTCAATGATTTGCTCCATCTCCAGATTCAGCGATGTCCACAACAATAAAAGCCCGTAAATATCAATGGCCCCGGTAAACTGCTACAAGACATCAAAAATTAAGAATTAAGATTTGAATTGTATTGGTATCCCAAATGAAAAATAAAATTAAAAATATTCATGATTCATAAATTATGTTTTATTTTAAAATAAATAAAAACACATAAATGTTAAATTCAATTTTTGCAATTGGATTGCAACTCGGAATGAAACAATCTCACAATCATGAGAGTACTACTGTACTCTCATGAATACGAATACAGATATGGATATCGACAACCATACGATATTTTAAAAAAAAACTTCTAATAAGGTAGGCCTATTATAAAGAGTAATTATACACAACGTGCTTTCGTGTTGGGTTTGGATTGAAATAACATAAACTAAATTTATGGTGTTGATACAATATCTACCGTAGAATCAACATCACGCGGTCAATCATGCAGAAAGAACATGTTGTGTAGAATTACTCTATTATAAATAATATTTTGTTAATTATAATTTATATTTTAATTTTTGTAATATATTGGATATTTATGTTTTGACGTAAAATATATTAAAAATTTGAGTCGATTGCAAATATCTTATTTGGGTTTTCTCTATTCATGAAATAACATGATATATTGTAATTTGTTTTATGTGTGTGTGTGTTACTCATTTATTTCGTCTGGATATTTAATATCATTGTTTTTCAAGTTACTTGTTCATGTATTGCAAGTATCCGACAAATATCCATGAAGTATTGCGTATTATTTTGAAATAAAATATTAAGTTGTATCACATGGAGTATTCGGTGCGTAACTGACGAGTATCTTACAAGTATTGAATATTTGATGTGATAAAATTTGATTTCAACACAAGTATATTATTATAAGTTAATGGGCCAAATATGATATTTTGAGTCAATGTCTTTTTTTTGATAATTAACGAAGAAGTTTCATATATCTTCCATTCATTGATGTTAGTGGAATTTGAACCAAGACCCTCTCACGACACATGATTTTGTGTGTGTCACACTCAACCAACTAGGCTATGAGCACATTGACATTTTTGTCAATGAATTTGTAATTCAGTTGGTTGAATGTGAGACATAAAATACAATATATTGTGAGAAGGTGTGTGTTCAAGTCATATTGAATGGAGAACACACAAATCTTCTTCACTTATTATGAAATTTTGAGTCAATATCACAATAATTAATATGTTATTGGTTCGATTCTCGAATATCTTGGTTCAAGTAAAAACAAAAAAAATATATTAATTATTGTATAAAGTCAATGCTTATTTGTTTGAATTATATTTAAGAAGATAAGGTATACAATCTCCACATAACTTTCTCTTGAAGTTTTTTCTCAGAGTTGTATTCTGTCTATCAGATATGGACCTGCGCAATGCCCATAGGATATTCAACATCCTCATAATATTGTTAGTGCTAATGGAAGGGTATTCGGCGATGAAAAGGCCACGCAGGATCCATGTCGACACTGACATTGATACTGACGATCTGTTTGCAATTATGTACTTGTTAAAGCAAAACCGGGCAGAGTTCGACATCAAGGTTTGATTTCTTTTACCTTGTTTTTTTTCACCAAGTTTGATTTCACTTTGTAATTAAGTTTTAGTCTAATGCTCACACGAATTGCTGTCGCTTCGGTGCTGCTCTAATTGGCCGAAAAAGTATAAAAACAATTGCTGCGTAAGTTATTAAGGAGAGCACGTAACATTTGCAGATCCCTTTAAATTCAAATATTCTCTCTACTAGGGATGAAAGTTTATCTTGTAGCTCGCGGCTCGCTCGTACTCAACTTGATTATAGTTCGGTAATAACTCATCCGACATCAACTCGAAATTGATTGAGCCGGGCTGAACTCGCTTGAAAACTTATCAACACAAGTTTGAGCTAGACCCAGCTCGCTTGGATTAAACTCGAAACAAAATCGATCTCGAGTTTTAATCTAATTATTCTCATCCTAATTAATTCATAATATATAATATACCATAAATTAGTATACTGAGTACTAACTACTTGAAATATATAGAAAAGATAGATGCATCCCTCTCGTTAATTGACTCGTTTCGAAATCAAAGCCACAACTCTTTTTGTTAATCGAGACAACAAAATTAATCAGTCATGATTTCTTTTTTTCTCTTGTTAATTAAGTTAATAAAATAACAGAGACAAAAAGATAACGAGTAAAATTTTGTCCAAATATTAACATTTCAACAATAACATCCTCTCTGTTTTTCCAAAAAAACCAATCATCGAACACATTAGCACTAGAGATCGGCAATCTCTCTCTGATGATTTATTAGTTTGGTTGTATCCTCTGTTTTGAATTTTTTTAAAAATTGTGTGTCGGGTTTTATATTGAAAATATTTTATTTTGTCGGCATCTATGTAATTTTTTGTTAGTTAAATTTAAATTACTTTTTTTTAATTCAAATTATTAGTTTGAGCTAATTATTTTTGTAATTCAAATTATTTTTGTCTGCATCTTATGTAAGATTGTTGAGCACGAATCTTAATGATAAACGAGCTGAGTTAACTTGATTCAATTTCAATCCGAGCTTGAGCTGCGCATAACTCGCTCGAACTCGACTCGGTTGCAGTCCTATTTTCTACTCCAAAATAATAAGAATGTATAGGATCCCGTCCATTTCATTATGATTTGCTACTTATCATTATTCATTATATAATATAATATAATATGATATAAGGAAGTTAAATGATAAGCCATTTTCTTATAGTACTTCTTTTGACTATTTGTAAGCTAAATATAATTATTTGATAAGCCTGTTATTTCAAGGCGGCCATCTGTTGGGCCAAACTACATGATTGCCCTTGTTCACATGAATCACTGCCCTAATTGGAACCTATATCTTTGTTTATTGGAACCTAAATAATTTATTTTACTAGGGAATTACAATTAGTGCAAATTCATGGACCAACGCCGGCCATGCTGTCAATCAGCTATATGACATTCTTTATATGATGAATCGAGACGATATACCTGTCGGTATTGGTGGCGAAGGTGGAATATCTTATGATGGTACCATTTCCGCAAATGTCGGTGGTTATTTCGCAATAATCGACCAGGTACGCACGATTTATTCCGAGTTAAATTTAAAGGCAAGCATCTATGGTTCTTGACAAAAAAAGTAACTTTTAGATGCTCAGAAAATTAGATTTCTTGTAGGGAATGTCAACTGTTGGAAATTGTCGGTACCGTCAAGCAATACCAATAGGCGGTGGCGGTGGCCGGCTTGATATCGATACTAATTATGGACTCCGCAAGGCCTTTCTTCCACAGGTATACAAAATAGAATGACAATTTATTTATTTTGAGATAAAATACAGCACGACATGCACGTCTTAATTTTTCTTATGTATATTGTTCAGGGAAAAAGAAAGTACAAATCATTTCATCAACCAACAGCTCAACAAATACTGATCGAAACAATTTCTGCGGGGCCCACAACTGTACTTCTAATGGGCACACACACAAACTTAGCACTCTTTCTCATGTCAAGCCCTCATCTAAAGAAAAACATCGAGCACATTTATGTAATGGGTGGTGGCGTTAGATCCAGTAACCCGACAGGTTGTTGCCCGAAGAATTCCTCGAAAGATTGCGTACCAGAGCAGTGCGGGGATCATGGGAATTTGTTCACTGCATATACTGCAAATCCAAATGCTGAATTTAATTTATTTGCAGACCCTTTCGCTGCATATCAGGTAACATTTTTTCGTGGGAATCAACGTTATTTGAATGACCATTCAAGATATTTTTTCAAATTGTTAATTTTATTTTCCAACAATTTGTTTATGTTTAACTTGATTTTGTAGGTTTTCCATTCTGGTATACCGATAACTCTCATACCACTTGACGCAACGAATACAATTCCAATAAGCGAACAATTCTTCATGGAATTTGAAAAACGACAATCCACATATGAGGCTCAATATTGCTTTCAATCTCTGAAAATAACGAGGGATACTTGGTTCAATAATCACTTCTATACTGTATGTACTCTCTCAAATCATCAAAAAAATTACAAATCAATAATGGATTTCAATCTTAATGGTACCGTACCTGTGAATAATAATATTGTACAAGGTAGGTTTATTCTTTTTTTGTTCTTTTTTGTGAGATTTTAGAGTTTTTTCATGTGGGATTCCTTCATGGCTGGTGTGGCTATTTCTATAATGAAAAACGGTGAAAAACACAACGGTGAAAATGAATATGCAGAAATGGAGTATATGAACATAACCATAATTACATCAAACAAGCCTTATGGTTTGCAAGATGGCTCGAACCCGTTTTTTTATTCACGCAAAACTCCCAAGTTTCATTTGAGAAGAGGAGGGGTTCACAGCGGCCACGTTCAAAATGGGACCAATGATCCCTTTTGCCGAGCTAACGGTATTGCAAAAGGCAAATGCGAGGCATGTATTTTATATATAATATCTAATTGAAATTAGATGATATTAAATTATAAGTTGAATTCGAGAACTGAAATATCAAATTGACTTCAGGATGGATATACTAAAGAAGTCACGGGCTCAGAAGCAGTTCAAGTCCTTGTCGCGACAAAAGCAAAACCTAACAAAAATTCTAATAGCCCCCTTGACAGAGAATTTTTTGAAAGTTTTCTGGAGGTATCATGTACTTCTATCATACTTATATTATTTACTCTTAGAAACAATATTCTTTTAGAACTTCAATCAAATATTTGTCTTAGAAGTAGTTTGACTATATAAAATATTTTGTAATCAAATGAATTTTGGTTTCTGTACAGGTTTTAAATCTCCCGGAAAACACGGGTCGGTTTAATTTCACCACACAATTCCCTTATTTCAGAGAGACGCTCCATATTCCTGATTATACGGACATAACCAGAGGAAAGCCGATTATTTTCAACATGGATATGAGTCCAGGAGATTTTATCTCCCTTATTTATCTTCTTAAAGCACCAATCGAATCTATCGATCTCAAGGTCTATTTCTTTTCATCTTTTCGAGGTAATAAACTCGTAATCTATTTTGATCTTCATTGGCAATATAAAATTTGTCATTGATTAGGCAATATTAGTAAGTGGTAATGGTTGGGCAAACGGTGCGACAATAGACATAATATATGATGTTTTGCACATGATGGGTCGAGATGATATACAGGTCGGCCTTGGAAATGTTACGGCATTAGGCATGCCAAGCCTCGGTTGCGACTACTTCAAGGCTATCCCTAACGGTGCTGGCGGTTACATAGACTCAGATACCCTTTACGGACTCGCTCGCAATTTGCCAAGAAGCCCTAGAAGGTACATTGCATATCCTGCCCGAATTTCTCAATTCGAACAATATATTCACCTTAAGTTAAATTGAATTGATTAGGTACACAGCTGAAAATTCAGCGAAGTTTGGGGCACCACGAGACACAGACCGCCCAGAACTCAGGCAACCTTTAGCTTTCGATGTATGGCAATCGATTACTGAGAAACTTACTCAAGGAGAAAAGATTTCTTTTCTAACGAGTGGGCCCCTCACTAACTTGGCTACTATCATCTTATCGGATACAAGTTACAGTTCAAAAATAGAGGTACATTTATAAAAAATATAAATAAAAACTACTTTTCTGAGTATCATAAAAGATATCCTAACATTTGATTTTTCTTTACATGTGCAGAGTGTTTATATTGTTGGAGGTAACATGCCAGGAGAGAAGGGAAATGTTTTTACGGTAACGTCAAATAAATACGCAGAGTTCAACTTCTTTCTTGATCCCCTTGCCGCTAAGACGGTAATACAATCTGGTGTTGATGTAACAATTATACCCCTCAAAACCCAATGCGTAGTAGCTTCCTTCGAAAGCATCTTAAAATCGCTGAAACATTCTGACAAAACTCCCGAATTAGAATTTACGTACCGGTTACTCTCTTTGATGAACGAGTTACACGAAAAACACCATGTGTACCACCATTTGGTAATTTTATTTTTCATTGTTTAGAGAAAATTGTGTCCATTCAACTAACAAGGAGAGTAATTTTTTTTATTTCAGGAAATGTTTGTTGGCGAAATCCTCGGTTCGGTTTATTTAGTAGAACAATCAAGTATAAAACCAAATATTCAAATAAAACAAGTTAATATCTTGGTTGGAGATGAAAGTAATAGTGGTGAAATTGTACATGATAATGTTGATGGCAAGCTAGTGAATGTATTGGAAAGTTTGGAGAGAGAAGCATATTTTACAAAATTTGCGAGTTCATTGGCCAACAAAAAACAATCAGCTCAAATTTCTAGCTTTGACGAACAAAAAAGAATATGGAGCAAGCCACCATATTAAATTAAATGCTTGGAAGCATAAATAATTTATTATTCTTTGTTATAATTCATAAAAATGAAACCTAAATAATACTTTTACTCAATAAAAAAATTCAATGATGAACATTTTTTTGTTCAAATATTTCAAAATTTAGTTATGACAGATATTAGAGTGATTTTCTTTTCGAATGGATTCAATTTGGGTTTAGTTGGGACTTGATCTTTGCCTTTTTGGATTTGACGTTCTGATTCAAATGTACAAAGATCTTGTTTCCCTTTCCTTCGCCTTAAAAGTTAAAAATTAAAAATTGATCAAAACATTCATGCATGTAATAATTCATACATTCCGTTGCAAATTATATGTACTTAAATTTCTCATGAAATGGAATGTATACGAAAATAAATCCGTTAATGTTTCAACCTACAAGTTGACGTTGTAATTATATTCTGTACTTGGCCAATAACCAAATCATTAAGATTTGCAAGTTGTCAGAAAATAACATTTTGGTACTACTATATAATGCAAATAATAACTACATAGGAGCAAACAACATTTTGGAAAACAAACGAATTTGTATGGGAAAGAGAAAAGGACGATTCACCATCTCCCAAGATGGCTGGACAAGTGTTCAGAGGAAAAAGCCTATCAGCTCCCTTTTTAATCTTGACACTCAACTTTTCTTTGCTGGAATTTTGGAGTGATTTATTAAGTGGGAAAGAATTTGGAGTTCAATATCACGGAAGAATAAAAGTGAATTGATAAAACAAGGGAAATAATATGTACCTATATTAAATCGAAAATATCAAATACATGTTCATGTGAAATATCATTAGTATCCTTTCCCATCTGTATTTAGGAGTATATGTGATAAAATAATTTGTAGATGTATTAATTTCAAAAAAATTACCTGATTCACCAAATTGTTGAAGTGGATAATGTTCTGCATCAATATCAACAGCAAGTCAGCAAAGAATCGCTCTTCCGACATTGCTATACACCTCGAGCTGCAAGGAGAAGAGACTCAATCCAGTCTGCCACGTCGCCAAGAGTCAGCTCCGTCGCCAAAGTCAGCTCTATAGCCACGAGTCAGCCACGTCGCCAAGAGTAAGCTCCGTCGCCAAAGCCTGCACAATCCTTTTGTCCATTATGGTTAGTTCTTTTAATTTACCTATTTTTTATTTTTGTATGACTTCGACAACACCTTCTTCTATGTCTTCTACATTGAGGATTGACTCTTGATGGCGAGGTTTTCTCAATGGCTAGATTTGGTTCTCTTCATGGCACGGTTTTTACTATTGACAACTCTTTCTACCACGCTTCTTCTTTCTAACGATGCAACAACTCTGGAAAACACTATTCGGCTCCATGTCAGCCTCAGTTAAGACATTATCGTATCCGTAAAATCTTGTCGGACATAACATCATCATTTTCCCTCGTACATCAGCCCATGAATCGCATCCAGTCCTTTCATATTTATCTAAATAAAACACAAAAAGACTTCAGATCAAATAAATATAATTAAAGTACTGAGATAATGAAATAAGTGGGTTTATGCACGTCTAAATAAAACACAAAAAAGTCCACATCTGAAAATCGAATACTGGAATTGCAATATATCTTGAACGAATAAAAACAGTCGAAATTGTAGCACTCAATAAAATCTGAAATTTAACATAAAAACCATTATGTAATAATGAAATTATATATTTGGAAGAAACCATTTTGAACACCAAATTTCAGGAAAAGAGAAGAATACAAAAAATAACAGCAAAAAAGCAAAAATATAACAAAAACTATGCTAGTCCGATAACAAAAAATATATTTTCGCAAAAATATAGCAAAAATATAGCAAGAATAACTTTTTTGCTTAAAACATCTCAAAATAACTAATTTCCACAAAATTACAATTTCTCTCTCTAAATCACTTCATTTTGAACTTTATTTAAGGCACTATTAGAGCATTCAGGGTTTTTTAATTTTTTCTGACTGGGTCACTCAATACTAATTAGGGCTTATTGATTGGGATTTTATGATCTATTTCCATGCTGAGTAAACTTCTTGCTATGACGATATGAAAATTAAAAGGTAAGAATTCGCAATCGAGATAAATTAGATAGTCTGAAAAATGAGATATGATAAACTAGATAACACAAATCAACTATGCTTTGACTACTTTTTTTGGGAAAGGAAAGAAGATAGATCTGATCCAAATCATGGATTTTATCGATGATAAGTATCATAACAAGTAATATGAGGCAAAGAGGGATAGGAGACAAAATCTTCGTTTCTTACTCAATAGGAAGCACAAAATTGTTGTTTCTTTCTCAGATGAACAGGAAACAAAGAAGAATAAAGGCAAACGAAGCACAGCAGCATAACCAATTTTTCCTTCTTTGCAGTGGAGGGTCGAGTGTACAACCACCGAAGAGAGAGAGAGAGAGAGAGAGAGAGAGGAGCACCAGTAGAAGATTCAGATGGAGAGAGGGGGTTTTGCCATTTCATTTCTCCCGCCAATTTTTGTCAATTATGCAGTTCCGACCCTTGTGGTTCTGGGATGAATCAGATCTGCAGCAGTGAGTAGTGTTGGGGATCGTGAAATGCTGGAATTTGATAGAATACAACGATCCAAACAAAAGGAATTTGATAGAATACTAACTTCCCTAAATACTTCAATCCAAAATCATATTGTCGTAACTTCAATTCTTTGGCAAAACTGATACCAAAGAAAGGTACTCAAATTTCTTCTACCAACAAACAATTATAACTTCAATTGCAAAGAAAGAGATCTCATGTCTTTGTCTCGTGATGATTACTCACATGTATCTCACCTATATTAAAATTGTATGCTATTTCGAGGTAATTATTGTAATTAGTGTCTCAATTAGCATAGATTACTACTTCGTGCTGCGATTAGTGTTTCAATTTAGATGAAATAGTACCAAGTAGGATTAAATAATATTAATTAGAGTTCAATTATTGTCTCAGCTAGGGTTAAATAAATCATTAGACTTGAATTATTGTCTCGATTAGGGTTAAATAATTTGGAGAAAATGTCTTTGCAAAAAATTTCGGAGCATTTGCAAAATTTGTCGGAGAAGAATACTGAGAGGTATCGCTACAGAGAAGTTTGAGAGGTACCGGTACCTTACCAGTTTTGAGAGGTATGCATCAAACAGTTTTGAGAGGTACCGGTACCGGCACTGCATAGTGGTACCTTACCGTACCAGCACCAGGTTCTACGAAGAGGCGGTACCAATATGTTCTAAGAGATCTTGCTATTTTCTCATGCATTTAAGGTGTTCGACGATAAGCTTTAGAGAAACATGTTCATTTCCAAAAATGGATTAATTAGTATTGGTATTTTTACGATTTAACAGATTGATTAATATTTTGCGATTTTCGTTTATGTAATTTTTGTTTACGTTAATTTTATTTCGTACTAGTGTTGTAAACACGAATCATATCTATTCATTTTTAGTTGATACTTTACTAACACAAATATTGAATTTTTATGATATTTATTCATGTGAGATATTTAATAAAAATTTATCAACCAAATTCAATCTATAATCAACTTGAAAAATCATGAATTTCAATCAAGAATCAAACAAATGTTTTTGTTTACGTGTATTTGAAATCCAACAAATCGAACAACTTGCATGGATTGTCAAATACATGTATATCAATATCATGGTTCGTAATATCGGCCGAGTTAAAAAAAACTCGGCCGAGTCAAGTCGGACTCGGCCGGTCCCGAGCCAAGTTTTGACCGATTATATCGCCGTCCGAGTTACCATTTTTCAAAAAAAAAAATCTTCAGAAAATTGAAATAAAAAGACAGATCTGAGGAAGAAGCAGCTTAATTAAAATGTTAAAGAAGATGAAATTCGTAGCAAGCAAATAGCAAAAAAACGAAAACAAATCACAGCCATTTCGATTCAATGAAGAAAGAATAGAAGAAGAAGAACCGATACTGCGTGAGGAAGAAGAAGTGATGAGTGGGAATGTGAGTACATGTCCATGTGTCTGGTCCATGTACACCAGAAGGATCTTCTCCTCTCGGCTCACCAAAGGCTTTATGCACGATCCTTAAAGTTAGAAAAAAAAACGTGCACATCTTTCTATGGTCAGCTGTTGGTCAAAAGAAATTGAATTATATTACATTGGACTGAATTTTGTATTAATATAAGTTTTTTAAATTTAAACAAGAAAAATGAACTTCAATATTTTATATATAATCATAACTGAGGATGGAAATATTTCATGCAATTTAGTAAAAACTTATAAAAATATAATATCCATTGTTTATCTGAATTATGGAACATAGTAAATTAGTATACAATTTATATATGTTTTATGGGCAAAATTTATGTGTCATGTGTGTACAGTATTAGAGGCAAAATTAGAGGCAAAATTTATGGGCAAAATCAGTATACAATTTATATATTGAATTATGGAACTTCAATATATTATATACATGTATTTGTTGTATCCATGGATATCAAAATAACCCAAATCAAACATGCCCTCAATATTCTTTGTTTGGTTGTCAAGCCGGTTAGGGAATTAGAGGATGCTCCACTTTTCCGTTGAACTGAGATTCTCCATATCGTGGCTCGCCAAAAAGCTGGAGTGGAACTTTCCAACAAAAAGAATTGGCGCTAATATTTTTCATGCAATATTAAATGTCTTGATTTAGGTCACTAATTAATGTCACAGTGTAAAGTGTCTCAGTGGGTATGCAAATTTAATTTTAGTTTCTCTCAGTAATGCATTGCAGATGAACCCGAAAATTCGTCAAATTATGTCATTTGGTATTTGGTGTCGTCAGAGTGTTTATAAAACCTATAAAACATAGATGTATGTGTGTTTTCTTATGAGTTATTTGTAATGAATGTAATTTTATATGGATGATTATTATGATGTGGATGATTTTGATTTAACTTTTACTTCCTTTTTTTTTTTAATTGTTTTCATCTTTTATATTCACACAACCATTAATTTATATGAATATAATGCTGTTTATTTATCAATTTAACCAACATTTATCAGTTCTAAAAAAATTAAGACAAAAAGATGTGTGGAAGAAGATTCCAGCTCATCACCTTTGGGATGCAAGGCTTGGTGAATTGCCAACTGAGCTACATAAAGTTAGTTAGATCAAACTGTTTTGAATTTATTTATTAATCTGTCACACGTGTGATGATCATGTGAAAAGTCCATATTTTTTATACTTATATATTATGGTAAAAATAACTTTGAAACATATTTAAAATTTAAAATTAAAATTAAAATGCTAACAGACTTGGATTTTCATAATACGAAAAATTATCATTTTGAAATTTTGAGTCCAAAATATATTGTGGAATGAGATATAGGGGTTAGTTAATATTTCGGACAATGAGGGCCCGTTCGGCAATTTTACCATTAATCTTATCTTTTACAACATTGTAATGAAAATACAAGAAATTTATATAAACAATCTAAAATATTATAAGGTCTAAAATTAATTATGATAACCACAATTATCCCATAACAAACTCCAATAAGCCAACATAAAAACTAAAGACAGTAGTCTCTGCAATAATAATAAAAATACTGAATACGAATAACTCTTTGACTACTCACGATATAATGCCTCGTATGTGAGACATGCAAGCCATACCGACGAATATCCGATAACGGAAAATAACCCTATCCAAACTATAGATACCTGTAGAAAAGACATGCATATGTAATGCACTGTCCTCACCATGAGGACACAAATAATAGACAACATAATACATATCAGTGCAATCAAAGTATTAATATATGCAAAGATTACTAACGTCCTGATGGTAAATCGCTTTGATTGTTTGTTATATTCTTTTAACTCGTGGTCGTCATTCATGTAGCCTAACACAGTAGACACCATCATAGTTGCCAAGAGACCAGTAGAGACTGCGACAAACTGCAACGCCGCCATCGAATGAAATATATCTTGTCCGACTACGCACTCGGAGACCGGATTCGATGCGACGGTGATATACTCCGGAGGAACTAGAAGTGCGAAGGAAAATCCAATGGTGCAAAACCCGAAAATAACAGAATGGGCATAGTTCAATGCCTTCACAAGTGAACTAAATTTGACCTTTTATGAAAAATAAAAACACACGATACATATTTAGAAAAGTAACAAATTTCAAACAAATATCAAATTTGTCATTCAAATCTACAAATATCACATTTATTCCTTCAAAATTACAAATATAAAATTTTCCTTCAAAAAAGATTACCTTGGAGTTGGTGGAAGTTAAAGCCATTCTTGAAGCCCTTTGAAGTTTGAACAAGAACAACTGAGGAGAAAATTTAGTTCGCTGACTCTCCTACGGCCCTGCCTTCTCCCAATTGGTTTGCCCTTCGACAAAGGTGGTTCTCAGGATTTATATAGTAGAGGGTGGATCGGTATTAAATGAGTCGGATATGTGTGGATCAATACAGAAACAAGGAAAGGCAATTGGGGGGGGGGGGGGGGGGGGGGTACAGTATAAACAATCGAAATTAAAGACTTGGCATCACGACTAATGCCATGATAGTGAATTGCTTTGGTTGGTTGAATTCTTTGATTTCGTATGTACATTAACACAACGATACCATGAAAGGTGACCCCAAACCAATAAAGAATCCGCCATAAAGCATCATCACAATCCAAAGATATACATCATGTCCGACTGCACACTCAAAGACCGATTTCATTAAGGCAGTGCCGTATTATGGTATACCTACAAATGTGATAGAAAATTTGATGATGCTAAGACTATAAAAAGGGAGTGGAAATATTTCAGCGTCCCACTGAGTGAACTAAATTTGTTTTTATGTAAAAAAAAATCATTTTTAGAACATACTTACAGAGGTAGTTAAACAATACAAATAATGAGTACATCTTTGTTTGTGTAAGAATATAAACATGCTTATGTTTTTTCTGTACAACATTGCAAATGATAACACAAGAATTTAATATAAATATCCAAAACATTTATAAGATATGAAGTTAATTATTATAACTGCAATCACCGCATAATAAACTCCAACAATGCAATGCATATGCGGGACACGAAAGCCGTAACAACCAAAACCCACCAATGTAAAAAATCCCAACCCAAACTAGCATTATCTCAAAACAAGACATACACATGTAATGCACAATCTTCGCCATGAGGAAAATACAAATAACTGAATAAAGTACTAAGACTTGCCAACATGACTAATCCCTGATAGTGAATTGCTTTGGTTGATCGGATTCTTTGAGTTCGTTGTCATCATTCATGTATATTAACACAACCGACATCATGAAAGTTGACCTCAAACCAATAAAGAATCCGTCATAGAGCAGCATCGCCATCCAAAGATATACATCTTGTCCGAATGCACACTCGGAGACCGATTTCGGTATGGTCGTGACGTATTCTGGTATAGCTACCACTGAGAAAATCCGATGATGCCAAGACGAAAAATAATGGAGTGAAAATAATTCAGCGTACCTATGAGTGAACTAAATTTGGGTTTTATTTAAAAAAATTCATTTTTAGAACATACTTACACATGTAGTTAAACAATACAAATAATGAGTTTACCTTTGTTTGTTTAAGAATATAGACATGCTTATGTTTTTGAGTATGACATTTCAAATGACAACACAACAATTCAATATAAATATCCTAGAAATTTGTAAGGTATGTAATTAATTATGATAACTGCAATTACCGCATAATAAATTCCAACAATGCAACGCATATGCAAGACACACACAATTAAATTATGATAAACTTGAAAACTCTATTTGTTGTGATTATTAGTCTATTTGTGGCTATTGTTGTGATTATTGTTGGTTATTAATAAAAGATATTAGACACGCAAGTCAATGGAAAGTAACCCTATCCAAACTACTACGAATACAACCTATGATAATAACAAAAGACAGTAGGCTCTCTCCAATAATAAAAGAAAATACTAAATATGAATCTCTAACTACTACGATACAACCCCTCGTATGTGAGACAAGCAAGCCAGTGGAAAATAACCATATCCAAACTAGAGATATCTCTAAAAACACACACACGCATCTACTCACAATGATGACACACATAACAGACAACATAATACAAATTACTGCAATTGAAGTATTAAGACATGCAAACATGACTAACGCCCTGATAGTGAATCACTTTTGTTGCTTGTATTCTTCTATCTCGTGGCCGTCATACATCATTCATGTAGCCTAGCCTAACTCATTAGACATTATCAAAGTTGCCAAGAGACCAGTACAAATTGCGACAAACTGCAACCTCACCATCGAATGATATATATCATGTTCGACTGCACTCTTGGAGACCGATTTCGGTGTGACGATGACGTACTCCGGAGGAGCTAGGAATGCGATGGAAAATCCAATGGTGTAGAAACCAAAAATAACGGAGTGGACATAGTTTAGTGCCTGCACAAGTGAACCAAATTTGACCTTTTACAAAAAAAAAACACCCCTCAAATATTTAGAAAAGTAACAAATTTCTAACGAATATCAAATTTGTCCTTCAAAAAAGAATACCTAGGAGCTCGTGGAAATTGAAGCCATTATGGATGCCTCTGAGCCTTTTGAAGTTTGAACTTTCGAGGAGGAAGTTTATACACTGTACCTTGGAGTTCGCCGACTCACCTGCCCTCTCCCTTGGTTTGCCCTTCAACAAACAAAGGTTTTCAAGCTATGGAAAGAGTGATATATATATATAATAGAGGGAGGGTGGCTATTTTATTTATATGGAAATTAGAGGATAAAAACAGTAGACTTAAACAATAAAATACAATAAGATAGAAAAAGTTCAATTAACAATATAATTCCCAAAAATTTCAATTAACAATTTGCGCAACAATTTGCCCTCCCTAGACAACTTGCACAACAGTCCCTCAAATTAAACACTAAAATATAATAAGATAGAAAAAGGAAATAATTATAGGAATTAGAAATGAAATTAACATCGCATATAATTAACAAATGTACGGTCGGTCACCGTTTTAGTGTTATACCATAAAACGGTTAAAAAGGTTAATAAAATGTCACTTAAATCGGTAAAATTGTAAGGTATGTAATTAATTATTACAACTGCAATTACCGCATAATAAATTCCAACAATGCAACGCATATGCGAGACACACACAATTAACTGCTTTTATTTTTTAATTAAATTGATAATGATATACTGTATTTACTTTTGTTGTTAATGTTGTTTTTGGTCAAAACAAAATTATATTATATCGATTGGAATAATTTAATGCTAATATGTCAAATTGAATCTTGGTACATAAGTAAGGATATTTTTGTCAATACATATTTTATATTGTTTTAGCTAATATTGTATTCCATGAATACGTGCCGAATCACCTCGGAGTGAGAAACAAAGGTCGCTAGAGTGAGAAAGAGAATCACCTCCGAGTGAAAACAGAGGTCGCTAGAGTGATACAGAGAGAATCACCTCGGAGTGTGAAACAGGGGTCGCTAGAGAGAGAGAGAGAGAATCACCTCGGAGTGAGAAACAAAGGTCGCTAGAGTGAGAGAGAGAATCACCTCCGAGTGAGAAACAGAGGTCGCTAGAGAGTGAGTGAAACAGGTGATTCTCTCACTCTCTAGCGACCTCTGTTTCTCACTCGGAGGTGACTCTCTCTCTCTCTCTCTCTCTCTCACTCTAGCGACCTATGTTTCTCACTCGGAGGTGATTCTCTTTCTCACTCTAGCGACCTTTGTTTCTCACTCCGAGGTGATTCTCTCTCTCTCTCTCTCTCTCTCTCTCTCTCTCTCTCTCTCTAGCGACCCCTGTTTCACACTCCGAGGTGATTCTCTCTGTATCACTCTAGCGACCTCTGTTTTCACTCGGAGGTGATTCTCTCTGTTTCAATATAAATTTCTAGGATATTTATATTGAATTGTTGTGTTGTCATTTGAAATGTCATACTCAAAAACATAAGCATGTCTATATTCTTAAACAAACAAAGGTAAACTCATTATTTGTATTGTTTAACTACATGTGTAAGTATGTTCTAAAAATGAATTTTTTTAAATAAAACCCAAATTTAGTTCACTCATAGGTACGCTGAATTATTTTCACTCCATTATTTTTCGTCTTGGCATCATCGGATTTTCTCAGTGGTAGCTATACCAGAATACGTCACGACCATACCGAAATCGGTCTCCGAGTGTGCATTCGGACAAGATGTATATCTTTGGATGGCGATGCTGCTCTATGACGGATTCTTTATTGGTTTGAGGTCAACTTTCATGATGTCGGTTGTGTTAATATACATGAATGATGACAACGAACTCAAAGAATCCGATCAACCAAAGCAATTCACTATCAGGGATTAGTCATGTTGGCAAGTCTTAGTACTTTATTCAGTTATTTGTATTTTCCTCATGGCGAAGATTGTGCATTACATGTGTATGTCTTGTTTTGAGATAATGCTAGTTTGGGTTGGGATTTTTTACATTGGTGGGTTTTGGTTGTTACGGCTTTCGTGTCCCGCATATGCATTGCATTGTTGGAGTTTATTATGCGGTGATTGCAGTTATAATAATTAACTTCATATCTTATAAATGTTTTGGATATTTATATTAAATTCTTGTGTTATCATTTGCAATGTTGTACAGAAAAAACATAAGCATGTTTATATTCTTACACAAACAAAGATGTACTCATTATTTGTATTGTTTAACTACCTCTGTAAGTATGTTCTAAAAATGATTTTTTTTTACATAAAAACAAATTTAGTTCACTCAGTGGGACGCTGAAATATTTCCACTCCCTTTTTATAGTCTTAGCATCATCAAATTTTCTATCACATTTGTAGGTATACCATAATACGGCACTGCCTTAATGAAATCGGTCTTTGAGTGTGCAGTCGGACATGATGTATATCTTTGGATTGTGATGATGCTTTATGGCGGATTCTTTATTGGTTTGGGGTCACCTTTCATGGTATCGTTGTGTTAATGTACATACGAAATCAAAGAATTCAACCAACCAAAGCAATTCACTATCATGGCATTAGTCGTGATGCCAAGTCTTTAATTTCGATTGTTTATACTGTACCCCCCCCCCCCCCCCCCCCAATTGCCTTTCCTTGTTTCTGTATTGATCCACACATATCCGACTCATTTAATACCGATCCACCCTCTACTATATAAATCCTGAGAACCACCTTTGTCGAAGGGCAAACCAATTGGGAGAAGGCAGGGCCGTAGGAGAGTCAGCGAACTAAATTTTCTCCTCAGTTGTTCTTGTTCAAACTTCAAAGGGCTTCAAGAATGGCTTTAACTTCCACCAACTCCAAGGTAATCTTTTTTGAAGGAAAATTTTATATTTGTAATTTTGAAGGAATAAATGTGATATTTGTAGATTTGAATGACAAATTTGATATTTGTTTGAAATTTGTTACTTTTCTAAATATGTATCGTGTGTTTTTATTTTTCATAAAAGGTCAAATTTAGTTCACTTGTGAAGGCATTGAACTATGCCCATTCTGTTATTTTCGGGTTTTGCACCATTGGATTTTCCTTCGCACTTCTAGTTCCTCCGGAGTATATCACCGTCGCATCGAATCCGGTCTCCGAGTGCGTAGTCGGACAAGATATATTTCATTCGATGGCGGCGTTGCAGTTTGTCGCAGTCTCTACTGGTCTCTTGGCAACTATGATGGTGTCTACTGTGTTAGGCTACATGAATGACGACCACGAGTTAAAAGAATATAACAAACAATCAAAGCGATTTACCATCAGGACGTTAGTAATCTTTGCATATATTAATACTTTGATTGCACTGATATGTATTATGTTGTCTATTATTTGTGTCCTCATGGTGAGGACAGTGCATTACAGATGCATGTCTTTTCTACAGGTATCTATAGTTTGGATAGGGTTATTTTCCGTTATCGGATATTCGTCGGTTATGGCTTGCATGTCTCACATACGAGGCATTATATCGTGAGTAGTCAAAGAGTTATTCGTATTCAGTATTTTTATTATTATTGCAGAGACTACTGTCTTTAGTTTTTATGTTGGCTTATTGGAGTTTGTTATGGGATAATTGTGGTTATCATAATTAATTTTAGACCTTATAATATTTTAGATTGTTTATATAAATTTCTTGTATTTTCATTACAATGTTGTAAAAGATAAGATTAATGGTAAAATTGCCGAACGGGCCCTCATTGTCCGAAATATTAACTAACCCCTATATCTCATTCCACAATATATTTTGGACTCAAAATTTCAAAATGATAATTTTTCGTATTATGAAAACCCAAGTCTGTTAGCATTTTAATTTTAATTTTAAATTTTAAATATGTTTCAAAGTTATTTTTACCATAATATATAAGTATAAAAAATATGGACTTTTCACATGATCATCACACGTGTGACAGATTAATAAATAAATTCAAAACAGTTTGATCTAACTAACTTTATGTAGCTCAGTTGGCAATTCACCAAGCCTTGCATCCCAAAGGTGATGAGCTGGAATCTTCTTCCACACATCTTTTTGTCTTAATTTTTTTAGAACTGATAAATGTTGGTTAAATTGATAAATAAACAGCATTATATTCATATAAATTAATGGTTGTGTGAATATAAAAGATGAAAACAATTAAAAAAAAAAAGGAAGTAAAAGTTAAATCAAAATCATCCACATCATAATAATCATCCATATAAAATTACATTCATTACAAATAACTCATAAGAAAACACACATACATCTATGTTTTATAGGTTTTATAAACACTCTGACGACACCAAATACCAAATGACATAATTTGACGAATTTTCGGGTTCATCTGCAATGCATTACTGAGAGAAACTAAAATTAAATTTGCATACCCACTGAGACACTTTACACTGTGACATTAATTAGTGACCTAAATCAAGACATTTAATATTGCATGAAAAATATTAGCGCCAATTCTTTTTGTTGGAAAGTTCCACTCCAGCTTTTTGGCGAGCCACGATATGGAGAATCTCAGTTCAACGGAAAAGTGGAGCATCCTCTAATTCCCTAACCGGCTTGACAACCAAACAAAGAATATTGAGGGCATGTTTGATTTGGGTTATTTTGATATCCATGGATACAACAAATACATGTATATAATATATTGAAGTTCCATAATTCAATATATAAATTGTATACTGATTTTGCCCATAAATTTTGCCTCTAATTTTGCCTCTAATACTGTACACACATGACACATAAATTTTGCCCATAAAACATATATAAATTGTATACTAATTTACTATGTTCCATAATTCAGATAAACAATGGATATTATATTTTTATAAGTTTTTACTAAATTGCATGAAATATTTCCATCCTCAGTTATGATTATATATAAAATATTGAAGTTCATTTTTCTTGTTTAAATTTAAAAAACTTATATTAATACAAAATTCAGTCCAATGTAATATAATTCAATTTCTTTTGACCAACAGCTGACCATAGAAAGATGTGCACGTTTTTTTTTCTAACTTTAAGGATCGTGCATAAAGCCTTTGGTGAGCCGAGAGGAGAAGATCCTTCTGGTGTACATGGACCAGACACATGGACATGTACTCACATTCCCACTCATCACTTCTTCTTCCTCACGCAGTATCGGTTCTTCTTCTTCTATTCTTTCTTCATTGAATCGAAATGGCTGTGATTTGTTTTCGTTTTTTTGCTATTTGCTTGCTACGAATTTCATCTTCTTTAACATTTTAATTAAGCTGCTTCTTCCTCAGATCTGTCTTTTTATTTCAATTTTCTGAAGATTTTTTTTTTTGAAAAATGGTAACTCGGACGGCGATATAATCGGTCAAAACTCGGCTCGGGACCGGCGATATAATCGGTCAAAAACTACTTCGCATTGTTTTTCATACATTTAAGTTTGAAACATTTCAAACCAACTCAAATATATATATTCAATTGAATATTGAAAACAATATAAATTCATTAAATCATTACAAATTCAAACCCTCGGAGATTGCTACTTAATTATTATTCTCATCTCATTTCTTCTTCCTCTCTTTTCGTTATAAAAATAGAAGCTTAGCAAAAGAAATTTTCAGTGAATGCCAACTTCAATCCTAAACAAATCAAAACATGCAACTAAATACAGACAAGACACATTAAGATAATTGCTGGATCACGCCAGCCAATTACATCTAAAATGAATCACTTGGACAAATGTTGAATTAGGAAATGAATCACTGGGATCGATATACAAATTATTTGTTGATCATGCCAGCCAATTACATGATTTACATCGCTCTTCTCATCATGCCAGTCTTCATTTCGCACAATGCATGGAGCTGCACAAAACCCAAAAGAATGCTGAATTCGTTTCTTTGTAACACATTTTCGTATTAAAAATGAATTACTTGGACAGACTTTGAGCCACTTTCCTTTGTTCGTGTAATTTTCCCAATATTTTCAAAATTGCTCTGAACAACAAAACAGAGAACAACAGCTTCAGCGCCTACAAATATGAAAAATCTGTTTCTCTCGCTCGCTCACTCGAGGATCGTCGCTCAAGCTCCATTATGGCAAGGAAAGATCTGTCTCTCACAGCAACGACGGAACTAGGGGGGGGGGGGGGGGGGGGCTAGTGGGGGGCTTAAAAAAAAAACCCCCCCACACACACACACACACACACACACACACACATGAAATTACACACGAATATATATATATATATAGAGAAATTATATATGTTATTATAATTTATAGGTTAAAAATTGTATTGAATTACTCGTTCTCGGTCCCCCCTATCATTCCGGCCCCCCCTATCATTCCGTCCTGGTTCCGTCCCTGTCTCACAGTCCGTCTTATCTCCTGGTAAGATGCGTTTCCCTCTTTTGAGATTTATCGATCCGCATCTCTCTTGCTCGAGCACTCCTCTGGTGAGATCGGCCTCTCTCGCTCTCTATCTCTCTCGCCATCGCTCTCCTTCTCTTTGTTTCTCTCTCTTCTCCGATGGGAATGAAATAAAATCATTTGTTTTTAAGCTTGTTTTTTTGAACGAAACTGGTTTAATGACATGGTAGTCGCAAAGATGCCACGCCTGCGTTCGGGAAACAAAATGGGGAAATATGTGGGGTTAGTATGATATAAGCTGGCCTGTTTGTATTTTCACATATTTAGGTTACCTCATTTATATTTCATTCATTGTCAAACTACTTTTATACGGGTGTAATATAAAATCAGAAAAACAAAAGTTTTTATTTCAAAAAGAAAATGTACTACAAAAAATGGTAAGGTATTACAAGAATATAAATTGATTGCGACATTTAGGCAGAAATCATTTCGTAACAAAGTTTAGTATATATAATGACAGTTTAATTTTCTTAAAAACACCCACAACAAAAATAGGAAATATAAACACGAGTCCATAATACAGTGCAGAATACAAATTCAATCAAAAACACTCAAACTTTCTTTTTAAGTTAGCTAAACACGCTCAAAAATACATATCGAAGACAAAGATGTATCTACATTTACAAAAATAATAAGATTAAATCCTCATTATACAATACTTTGTTATACCAATGATTTTTTATTTTGAAACATACCATTTTGAGAAGTTTAAAAGGTGGCAAGCGGCGCACCAGAAGAAGTGAAATACGAGGCGAGATCAATGTTCAAGTCATCGTACATGCTTATAAATGGATGGCTCTGCAATTCATACCAAGTTAAATACACTATTAACATATTGCGCAAAAAGAAAAAAAACATAAAATATTTGACTTACCAGAAGAATCTGAGCCGACTTCCTATCCGTAGCCTTCTTTTGAATGCTGAAAACAAAATAAAGAATCAAAATTAGATAAATAAAACTAAAAAAAAAAATTAACATTAAATTGACGAACCAATCAGAGACGAAGGAGCAAAACTCGGGGGAGAACTGATCAGAAGGAGCACGAGGAGAAGGGTGGTCCACCACGGCTTCTAGAAGCTCGTAGAAGCTCTCGCGAGGAGGGTAAGGAAACTGACCCGTTGCGCATTGCAATATCACCAACCCTAAACTCCAAATGTCGCTTATGTACCCGTGCTTCTGCCCACTTATTCTCTCGGGCTAATAAAAAACGTAACAAATATCAATAACATGATAATTAAACAATAAGAAAAGAAAAGAAAAAAGGAGAGATATTTACAGCCATATAGTTGAAAGTGCCTGTGAAGGTATCTCGTTGACCAGAAGAAGTTGCGATTATAGCACTAACGCCAAAATCTGATATTTTAACCTCCCCTCTATGATTAATCAATATATTTGATGGTTTCAAGTCACGGTGAATTATGTGCTTCTCATGGTGTAAATATATCAACCCTTTCAACACCTATATCCAAAAGAAACTTGTAAAAAAATGCAATAAGGTCCCTATATTATACTTAATTTTTCTTTTTTTTAAATGGTGACCTGTTTACAAATGGCGGCGAGATAAGGCTCTGGAATGGTCTTCACGGTGCTCAAGAAATCAAGAAGAGAACCTCCGTCCATGTATTCCAATACAATCGATATAACGCCATTATCATAAAAACATTGGTAACACACGATTACATTTGGGCAGTTAGTTGTTGAGAGACCGATTTTGAGTTCTTGTGCGATTTGTCTTCTTATGCTCTCTTGTATGTTTAATTGTATCCCCTGTGGGTTAATTGAATTTTGATTTTTACGAGTAGATTGAGGAAATGATTGAGAGGGAAGAAATTGAAAAACCTTGAGGGCGAAAAATTGGCCGGTCCATTTGTGACGAACTAATTGGACGACGCCACCATTGCCCTTGCCGATAACTTTGACTGCATCGAGGTCTGCTAAGCTTAGATTGTTATCCAATGGTTTTATAGGTGGGGCCTGTTTAAATAGGTAATTGGTTATTATTGAAGTGGTGTTTATCTCTGATTGATGCGGATTGAATCGCGAAATCATGGTTAATTGTTAATTGCATCGAAAGAGAGTGAAAAGATGAAAACTTTACCCCTTCTTCGCTGTGAGAAACAATTCGAAGACCATCTTTGTTCACTAGCAAATCCCCATCTTTGAATGTCCCGCTCTGAGTCCTAATTGACGATATAATCACAAAAGATAAGAACTTTGAATTGAGAAAACGGACAGGAAAAGTTAAGATAGTAATGATTACAGGAATTTTGTAATGGGATCTTGCGAAGGAGGGGAAATCGTGGGCACCGACAAACCAAGCTTACGATTCATATTCCCTCTCTCTCTTCTCAACTCTGTCCGAGGAGAAGATTTCAGCTGTAGAAGAGGAACTTATGGAGGAGACGAAATGGAGAGCAGTAGTGCTGGTACCTCTTCTTGCTTTTCCAATTGAATTGTTTGCAATTCACCCCTACAAAGATTGGAATTTGAACTTTTGAAGCAACGAAAAGCACTCCTTTGACTTGAAAGAGAACCAGGTACTTTTCTTCTTCTCTCGGGTGTGGTGGGGGCAGAGACATGGTTCGGATGAACCGTATCGTGATACATGGTCCTACTTGTGTGTGTGCGCGCGCGTGTGTGTGATGTGGGAGCATTTACGCAGGTAGCCCTTATGGAATCAAAATTCAAAAAATAACTTTTTTGAAAATATTTCAAAAATAACTCCTTTTTTGATAATATTTCAAAAATAATTCATAACGGGATTTTAAATCTCGTCAGTTCATTTGTAAAATTTTAATTAAAAATATGATATATTTTTCCAAATTTTACCATAACATCATTTATGATCTAACTAATACGTTTAATTAAAATAATAACTAATACATGTTGGCTGTTAATTTAATACATAATTAATATTTATTCGAATTCGTAAATTTTATTGTACTCCAAAATGTAACCGCCGAATTCTCTATTATAGAACAATTATATTTAATTAACGTGATAATTAAACATATAATTAAATATTCATTAAAATTTATTCAAATTTATGAATTCGAACAAATATTAATTATGTATTGAGTTAACAGCCAACATGTATTAGTTATCATTTTAATTAATTGTATTAATTAGATCATAGATGATGTTATGGTGAAATTTGGAGAAATTTGGAGAAATATATCATATTTTCAATTAAAATTTTATAAATTTGAACGGCGGTATTTAAAAATCCGTTTTGGATTATTTTTGGAATATTATCAAAAAGAAGGTTATTTTTGAATTTTGTTTTTATAAGGAGTTAAATGCAGAAATGCTCATGTGATGTGAGCATATAACTTTTCTATGATATCAGAATGACAGACAGCATTCCATGGGAGTATTGATTGTGCTGATCTTGGAGTATAGTATACGCACCTGTAAGGAGAAAACTAGGGGACCCCCACTCACAAATAGATTATTTACATGATCTTTTAACTATTGCTTAGGAAAAATCTAGAAGAACTATTTACCAAGAAAGAAAGTAATAGTCTTTTTTTTTTATTAATAGAAAGAAAGTATTAGTCTATTTATTATTTAATTTTCACTTGATTTTTTTCCTTTCATATGCTATATTTTTTTTGAAAAATAATTTTGCGTTTCACTGAAATGCACTCCAAATAACTGTTCATTGTCCATTTTTCGAAAAATTGCAATTCGGATGCGTTTCGAAATTGCTCAATGTTCGGTGTCCGGTACTTTCTCGTCCCACACTCTCTTATACTTTTTGTTATAAGGTGATTTACATATTTATCCTTTGTTAAACTTAAAATTACATATTTATCCTTCTTAAAATAAAAATATCATATTTACCCTTTCATAAATTTAAAATATCATATTTACTCAAAAATAAAAAATCATCCAATTTTTCCGTCAAAATTAATGGTCAACATTCAAAATTACTATTTTATCCTTCTAAAAATCCAAACTATTATATTTACCGTTTTAAAAATAAAAATATTATATTTACCCTCTCAATAATAAAAATAACATACGTACCCTTCCGAAACGAAATATCATATTTACCCTCTCAATAACCATTCCATCAATTAATCAAATCCCAAAGAATATAATAATGTAATCTCATGGATAACAATATAAATGCAAAAAATACATCAATAAAATTCCAAAATATAATCATTCTGTCAATCTTAAATGACAAAAACAAAAATGTAAAACAAATAGCTTCATAGCAAAAATATAATCAAAACTAAAAATATTATTCAATTGTATGACGTGATTTTTTCTTGTTGAGTGAGTAAGGATATGTATGTTATTTTTATTATTGAGAGAGTAAATATGATATTTTTATTTTTAAAGGGGTAAATATGATATTTTGGATTTTTAGAAAGGTAAATATGTAAAAGGTAAAATTGTAATTTTAAATGTTGATCGTTAAATTTAACGGACAAATTGGATGGTTTTTTAATTTTTGGGTAAATATGATAATTTATATTTATGAAAGGATAAATATGATATTTTAATTTTAAGAAGGACAAGTATGTAATTTTAAGTTTAACAAAGGGTAAATATGTAAATCCCCCTTTTTATATTATTGTATATCTTTTTCAGCGATATATGGATAAAAAATATATTGTTATTTATATCATTTTTATTATTATTTATATCTTTTTATATACTATGAATCAATGATTATTGGTATTTATCCTTTTTTACTATACATTTATAATGTTTTATTATTATTTATACCTTTTTCAATACTTGAGATTCAAATCTGTTGTTTTATATATATATTATGGATTAAAGATATGTTGTTTATTAATATTTTTGTATTATTATTTATATTTTTTATACATGGGATTAAAGATTTTTTGTTATTTATATTATTTTTACTATATCGTGGATTAAAGATATGTTGCTTTCTATATTTTACTATTATTTGTATTTTTTTCTATATTATGAAAAAATCTGTTGTTATTTATATCTTTTTCATTGTAAAAATGTATAAATATGAAGGTGGAATGTATAAAAAGAACTATTTTTTGTACTATACTACGAAAAGAGTTGTTATATATCTTTTCATTGTAAAATTGTATAAATATGAAGGTAAAACGTATAAAGAGAACTACCTACATATGTATATTTTTTCTATATTATGGATAAAACTATGTTTTATTTATATCTTTTTTCGTTGTAAAAAAGGTAAATATGAAGTGGAAAAGTATAAACGCGAACTTTAAAGGTGTAGAGCAACTATCTAAATATGAAGGCAGAAGGTATATTGGACGTTGTCTGTAAAATGCGTCCGCTCGTCTAATTTTCTGTTCCCGGTTTTTTTAGCATGCGCATTGTCACGCACGTTAACGGTGGAGTGCGTTAACAATTTCCATTTTCCTTATCGAAAAATATTTTTATATAAAATATTTGAATGTACCATGTATAGTGTGTGATGCGTATTTAATAAATATCAGTATCCGATACAAATAAAGGGCTTCAAAAATTTGTCGATTCGCTTATACAATGAAGGAAAAATATTCGAAGATCGCCTACTTTTTTTTTAATATTATGAAATAAATCCTCAAGTAATTAAACTAAAAAAATATTATGAACAACACTATCTTTTTTTATTCCGTCAAAAAAATCTTACATTTTTTTGTCCAAAAAAACTGCAATCACATAAATAATCCACCAAATTAATGATGATTTTTTTTAAGATATATATGAAATGGGATCCTGATTTACTTCTCGGACAGAAGCATTTTTGTTCTTTCTCGTATCTCCTAACTTTTCTGAATATTAGCAAGATCTCCACAAAAAAATTATGTTTTTAAAGATGATCATTTTTTTAATTGTCCGTGCTAGGCACAAATATTTTAATGGCAAATTTTTTATGAAATATCTTAGCAATGGCCAATGAGGTCATGATAAGTGTTAGGATTTCTTACAATTGAGAATAATCTCTTTTAAGATACAAAGGACTTGAACAAGGAGTTTTAAGATTTGTTGGATTGACTTCCAACTAAGGTCTGTATAATATGTTATGTTGCGCGGATAAGGATATCAGTATTTATATCCGATCCGATATGATACGATACCGATACCGATACGACAAAACAAATCTCACAAAAAAGAGAGAATACATAGAGAGCTATATAAAGAATATTTATTCATAATTTATATTTTTCAATATTTTTTATAATTGTATACATCAAAAGTTAAATTTGAAGATATTAAAAATGTCTTATTCGAATTTCTTGCCGGAAACTAAATATTGAATATTTTTGGCTATATACTTAGATTATTTTAATTATTCATCTTGTTTTATTAAGTTCATAGCTGACATAAATCGTTTATCTGCTAGAGATATTCCATAAGTATCTGCAAATTGTCCGTTATCATTATGATATAATATATTCGGATATGCCATGGTAACCGATACGTATTTAACAAATATCAGTATATGATACTGTATTTTATATGATACAATTTGATTATTACATTGTCCACATCACATAGATAATAAGGGTGTTAAAAAATGTAGCTTGTATAGAATAAAGACTAAAGCTCTTACTCAATATTTGAAGAAAAGAAAAAAGTATCGATATACTTGAAATTTGTTTTGCTCTTTTAAAGAAATGGATTACATAAACAAAGATAACCTAAAATTCAAAACCAACTATAACAATTAATGATATTTTTTTCAAGTTCGCCGCCTTTCATCACGAGAGGTTGAAGAACTAGGAGGCCGAAACGGGAATTTTGCAAAATGTATGCTAAGAGGAGGCACAACAGGTTTCTTGTCATCAAATACATATCCTAACAATATTTGAAATTTTAAACGATGAAATATCTTGTGGATTTTAATATGCATTCAAATTATATTTATATTTATAGAGAGAGAGAGATGTACCTTGAAGAGATTGGAGAGCAGTGAAAGCATATTTGGGTTCAGAAAATTCGACAAAGCACAGCACATAACCCTTCTCATTGGCCTATAATTCAAATCATTAAAAAACAATTAAACAAAATAATGGAATTATTAAATTATATTATTTAGTAAAAATAACTTACACGTCTAGGTTCCTTGTGCACGACTCGTATATCCTTAAAGCCCCTAAATGGCCGAAACAAATCTACACAGGAAATAATTACCAGTCTCAAGGATAAACCAGAAATAAATAATAGGATAATTTATGTTTAGAAAACGCTACTTAATAAAATCCTATTATGTATGTATCCCTAATGATAAAGTAATTATTTGAAGGGTATATAAGCAAAAGATTAAATGGCAATTAAGGATACGTGAAACTTCTCTTCTAGTGCAATCAGAAGGGAGTCCGTCAACAAAGAGGATATTGGATTCTTGACCCGTTAACCTGTTTGTAATTGCTAACGGGTCGGGTCCGGTCAAACTGGCTCTTCTCGCCAGAGCTGCTTCTTCTGATGGCCTTATTGACTGAAAAATAGAAATCGACGGTAAATAACAAAACTGAATCTATTGCGTGGCTGGTTGAACTGGAGAACTCCAGTCAACTAAGGACATGCATGCCGTAATTTGTTTCTGGTAATGTCATTTAGCAAAATCAAATCTTGAAACTTGCAAATTGGAAGAGTGAATAATAGATTAAATATTTTGATAAATGGGTTTCAATCTCATACATCAGTTCTGACGAGATCTGCGGCTCCAAATACTGGATTAATCGAAGCTGAAGCATAACCAGGAAAAGCATCTCTGGCATCTAATTTACACAATCAAGAAAAAGAACAATTATAATTTTTCCTCTTTAATCATAGATTCAACGAAAAGAAGAGAATGAATGTAGTGCGAAGGGATACCAATTTGGGTTTTATACCCGATTATCTTCTACTGGTATACGCACTACAATTGTCTTCTCAAAAGAATGAATTAAACAATGGACTGGGTCAATTTGATGTCATTTTATTTGGTACCGGTTAATATTCTTACAAACTATCTAAGAAGTAGCCTAATTTAGTGAGAGAGAACCTCTGACCTCTGTACGGATTCGCCATGGAAGCAATTCAAAGAAGAACGCCAGTAAAGAAAAGATTGTACTCCGCAAGAAGACGGAAGAGTAAAAAACTGGAAAAGGAAATTCTGGAGTCATCTATAGTCCCGGATACCTAATAATTCAGGATTTTAAATCATGAATTAACAAAAACAAGACCTTTTAAATTCCGAATCTGGGATTATAATACCTGAAATCTGGATGCACAAACCCCTGGATTTTAACTTCGGATTTATTCGAACAAGAGAACAGAATTCCCGAGATTTAGAAAGTTTGGATTATGCAAAATTCCGAAGTTTCCTGAACGGACAACAGTCGACAAACTAAGCAATAACAAACTTCCATTTTTTGTCCTAAACGCACTCCCGACGTACTACATGCAAGCCTTCAAATTACCTAAATCAACAATTAAGGAAATTGATAGGATTACTCGATCCTTCCTTTGGAAAGGAAAGGATTCTTATATTCAAACATCAAAAGGCATTTAATTCAAACACCTTCAGGGCGTCAAAATTAGAGACTTCCCTTGATAGCTTGACTTACCAGAGACAAAATCAAAATTAAGGTAAAAATTGACACTAATGTTCAATTCAGTAATACTTATATTCAAACATGAAAGAAGAATCTAATCTACAACATAAATTTCCTACTTACTGGTACATAAATTCCATTTCGGTACAATAATTTAGAGAAAATTGTAAGATAATTTTGGTCCACTATGGACCAATATCTATTTTGGAAATAAACCTGAGAACTGAGATGAATAACAATTCCAAAAAATACTAAATGAAATAGTTTCCAATTTCAAAAACTCAAATTAATTCTTGACAAAATAAAAATAAATGTCCCTTCATTATGCCTAAATTGCAGAAAAAACCCTGCATTGTTGACAATTGCATCCCCACTCTATTTCTTTTTTTCCATGTAAAAAAGCTCAATTAAAGGGGCAAAGGCATTTAATTGGAACATCTTGAAAAGCCCTAAAAACAGATACTTGTCTTAATCTACCGGCCTGCAATGTTTTTCTAACTAAAAATCTCGCCATTTAAATCATAGTATTCATAATTTCATGCATTATTCAATATTAAATGTGTATGATTGTATTATCAACATAATGACTGTGATGGATATTAAATATTGTATACTTCGGACTAGCAAATTTTTTTTTGCAACTAGATAAGTAAAGAAAATAACAAATATTATCCATCTTACTAGTTAATATCAATATAACAAGAAAAATATATGATATTCTCCAAGGTAACAAATGGCCCAGAAATGGTGTGTATATATAGTTGTGTATTAATAATAACAACTAAAAATTAAATTTATGATCAAGCATTCAAGCTACCATCCATATTCACTTCAGTGATATCCAAACAGGAAAGACTCGTGTAATTCATTTCACACGGTATGGTTGATAGTTCTACATTTTTGCAATTAGTTTCATGCCAATGAAATTCATGTGCAGAATTTATGACAAATTGATTCATATTGCATTGATTATTTGGCTGTGTTTAAAAAATGTGAAAAAAAAGTCAAAAAGAGAAAGGGCAAAGGATGTTTCTTCTCTTGTTCTTAATTTGAGACTTTGGAGAGTAGGAAGGACAAATGAGGAATGATTCCAATGAATGATTATTGTTGTATCAGCAGTGGTGAAATAAATGAGAGGCGATAATCTAGGAGAATTATTGTGATAAATTTTTTTAAAAAATTGGAGAAACGATAATACATAATTTAACGATTTTATCGTAAAATATACTGACATAATCGTATATATGTACTACTATTCAAAAATCCATAGGGAGCATATCCTATCATAAATTCTTTAAAAATTAATCATATTTGTATTTAGGGATGTCAACGGGGCGGGTCGGGTTCGGGTAAGCCTCTCCCATATCCGAATCCGAAATTTCGGGTATTACCCGAACCCGAACCCAAAATACCCGCGGATAAAAATACATACCCGAACCCGAACCCGTTACCCGAAAATTATTAATAAATAATCTAAAAAAATTAAAAAATTAAAAATTATTATACAAATACGTAAAATTATCAATAATTTTAAATACATAAAACAAACAACTTGTACAAATACATCAAAAATCCAAATATTACAAATAATTAATCCATAAAACATCCAAAATTTTCTTATTATGGGATATTTTCGGATTATTTTCGGGTATTTTTCGGGTTCGGGTTCGGGTTCGGGTAACGGGTATACCCGCGGGTATAAAATTTCCCCCGTACCCGAACCCGAACCCGGAGCGGATATTTTTTTTCGGGTATTACCCGACCCGCAGGTATTTTTTTCGGGTATTACCCGCCCCGTTCGGGTCGGGTACCCCGGGTTCGGGTTGCCACCCGGCCCATTGACATCCCTATTTGTATTGCATACGATACTCTCACTCTTGTAACATTGATGATTATTGATTTAAACTT
Organism: Luzula sylvatica; assembly: GCA_946800325.1. NCBI lineage: Eukaryota > Viridiplantae > Streptophyta > Magnoliopsida > Poales > Juncaceae > Luzula > Luzula sylvatica. The sequence continues at coordinate 49,346,716 of OX326958.1, forward strand.
TTGCCATCAATGTCTTTCCATTTCTCCATTGGCATGGGTTCAATACAATGTTAATATATTTATTTCATCACTGAAACCAATTTATTATGACCAAATTACCAAACATAGATCCACTTGTTGGCATTATCACTATATACATGCTACATTTTCAACAAGATTAATAATTGTGGATTGGTGTTTTCTCCAATGCAAAGGAACTATTGTCATTTATCATTTTTTGAAGAACCCAAATCTAGTGAAAGAGTCTAAGATGGTACTTGTCCACCATGACCAAACCAATGAAAACACATAATTGTTGAACTTCAATGACTAGACATGTTCTAATTAGCTTGGTCCATGATAGACCGGTACCATGATAATAATTATAACCACCCGACTCTTTCCCAACTAACCAAATTTCTTGCACTTCTTGCCAACCTATAGAAATAAATAGCCTCCTTTGTTTGGTGTAGGATTTAAATAGGGATTTAATTAAGGGGAATCACTGATTAACAACAAAAATAAACCAAATAATGAAAAGGATACCCAAATTGCACACCAAAAATCAATTCATGCTACCACAAAAATACTGATATGTTTTTTTTTGTAAGTAACAATGCCGATTCGCATGTTGAGTAGATAAAATGTTTTTGTCTATGACACATAAAAATTGTGTACTTACAATAGAAAAAAGATGTGTATGCACATTAATTCAAACAAAAGAGGAGCGAGAGGAGATCTCGTCGGCCTGAGAAGAAGAGCGAGAGGTGTATCAGTGCGAACTTGCAGTTAGAAAGAGGGGAATAGACAAGGGTTTCTTTTTTCTAGTTTGAAAAGAAAAAATGTTATTATAGGGTTTTCATTGCAAACCGGTTTCTCAAACTAGTCAAATAGCAAAATAATATTAAACCGGTTTGTTTGATAAACCGGTAAAAAAAATCGTGTACTGTTAAACCGGTTTGGCCCAACCGGTATTGTGAATGTGCAAAATATTCAGGTTTAAACCGATTTGGTATTAGGTCTAATAAAATCAGTCTTAAATACGAACTTTTTAGTATTGTTAGATTATAATACAAAAACACGATCAATTATCATATGTTTCAGATCAATGGTTCTCCATCTAATTGATATAGGGTGATAATTGCAAATTAAGAAATAAAAAAAATTGAAAACTCATTTACAACAAAATATCATAAAACTTATATACTTTAATTTGAAATTGACAGTGTTATGTGTAGGCAATAGAGTGTACTCGTAGCACAATCATGAGACCTATAATCCCCATGCAATCTGGCTTGCCCTTAGAAATGATATGTATCCATATGCCAACATTTAATGCCACTTAACAAAACCAAGCTACTTTGTCTAAACTAGGTATGGTGCTCTCTCTTCTTTGTGCATATATATACCTAGTAACTTAGCTATCTCCACTACAAAAAATAAAACATAAAGAGGCAAAGCAAGAGAAGCTTTAACAAAATGCAAGGGAGAAGAACACTTTTCACTTTGGCCCTATTTTTTCTAGGAATTGTTATTAGAGGCAATGGACAACCTCTCGTTCCGGCGATAATGACATTTGGCGATTCAACTGCGGATGTAGGAAATAATGATTATTTAGTCACAATTTTCAAAGCAGATTTCCCGCCTTATGGGCGTGATTTCAAGAACCATGCGCCAACCGGTCGCTTCTGCAATGGCAAACTGGCTACTGATTTTACCGGTAAATATACTTAGTTATTATATGAATTTCATTCATTTTTATTTTGCTTTCACAATCATGGTTACTTATATATATTCCGGGTAATGGAAAATAATCGTATATTAGTTACGAACTACTTTCTTTAGTCCTCGTAAGTATTTTATTTATTGAGGTTTATGTATTGTGTTATTTTTGTTTGTAGCTGAATCGCTCGGTTTCACATCATACGCACCGGCCTATCTGAGCCCGCAAGCATCAGGAAAGAACCTTCTTATCGGAGCCAACTTTGCATCCGCTGCATCTGGATATTACGATGACACGGCTAACTTATATGTAAGTATTAATCTGATGGGAAATAAAAATAAAAATAAAAGACTATAAATTTCAACCTCATGGTCATGAACAGAAATGAAGAATAGTTTCTGTAACTTTAGTTTGAAAGAATGTTAGGTAATAGTTAATCTATTTTTGACACAATGTTCAAATTTCATAATTACATGTATGGCCCAATATTATGGCCCATATATATAAAGGCTTGACTTGAACAATAGAAGAAGAATCCAATTAACAACACAGCTAAGCCCAAAACTCAGAACCAGAAAGTGTCAACACCAGTAAAATTACATTATTTTCTGACAAAAAAAGAAGTAAAAACACAATAATTTTATTTTTTAAAAAATAACCTCTACGTCTAGATTTTCAATCTAATTAATTTTATCTAACAATGTAACATTAAATTTTATGCAGCAAGCAATCCCTTTGTCTCAGCAACTCGAGTACTATAAAGAGTACCAATCAAAACTCAGTCAAATAGCCGGTACTGACAAAGCAACCAGTATAATAAATGGCGCTTTGTATATTTTGAGTGCCGGTGCCAGTGATTTCGTGCAGAATTATTACATAAACCCGTACCTTTTCAAATTCTACTCACCCGATGAGTTCTCCGACATTCTCGTTGGCATCTTCTCCAATTTCGTCAAGGTAATTCGTGAAAATTTAGATTCGATTCTAATCTAGCTAGTTGAATATCATGAATCAAACACTTTTTTTTTTAAAATAAACACATTCCTTTTTTTTTTCAGGACTTGTATAGTTTAGGAGCTCGGCGTCTTGGAGTGACTTCATTGCCTCCAATGGGTTGCCTACCAGCAGCAATCACTTTATTCGGTGAGGGTAGTAACACTTGTGTTACGAGACTCAATAACGACGCGAAAAATTTCAACAAAAAACTTGGTCACGCCGTGGATTCCTTATCCAAACAATATCCTGAGCTCAAAATCGCCGTTTTCGACATTTATCAACCCCTCTACGATCTCGCTACCAAGCCCGCCGATCAAGGTAATCCTAATTTCTATTCTAAGTTATGGCGTAAATCAATATTACACTAGTCGATTACTAAAAACAACAATGAGTATTTCAAACATTTACTCGTACTCGATGAAATTATAATCTCAATTATTCTTTTATTAATGCATACAAATAACATGAAATGTAGCCATTAATGCAATTGCTTTGTGTATTTAGGTTTCTCTGAGGCGAGGAGAGGATGTTGCGGAACGGGTATTGTGGAGACCACGTCACTACTCTGCAACCCAAAATCGGTTGGAACTTGTGCAAATGCAACACAATACGTGTTTTGGGACAGCGTTCATCCATCAGAGGCCGCGAATGGAGTCATCGCGGATTCTCTTATCGTACAAGGAATCAGCCTCGTCACATAAGAATGAGGGTTTGAGAGAGCTACATGGTTCTTATGTTTTGAATTGTTATATTTATGATTAGAGAAGTTTATTTAAGCATAAGGAAAAAATAATTAGCGGTGTTTATTGATGATTCAGGTGTGTGTTTATTACCGAATTTGAAATTTTAAAGTTAAAGGTGTGGATAAATACAATCATTCGTCTATGTAATATTTAAATTTATATTTCGATGTTTTAAGTGTAGTATTTGTTTTTGCTCATCTCGATATCATAATATATATTTCTTTTGCATAATTTTCCTAAGCCTTTTGTCGATAATAAAGTTCGAGCTGGGTGAACCCGCACTCTAGGGTTTTGATATATTGAAATGAAAGTTCGATATTTTTAATAAATACTGAACTGAATCAATTTCTTTTCTTTTTTATTGTTCCTGAGTTGTAAAAGTTGTGATGCATTTATGTATTTTGAGATTAATATATAATTTTTAACTATAGGTATACATTTTTTATTTAATTATATCAGCGTAACATTTATGATAATTAAGATACTATACCGTCATCTTGAGAGATTGTGTAAAATACCTCTTGATATACTTTGAGAGTTAACAGGATTAATATGATAATTAAGCAAAGTCACTTGCTTTATTTGTTAATTATTACTAATTTGTCATCATTAAGGATTGGGCTATTATTCATTAATTTAACGGACTGTTTTTGTTAATCGTGATGTCCCTATCGGTGTTAACCGTGATGTACCTATCGGTGTTAATTAATTGTGATGTGCCTATTGGTGTTAATCATGATGTACACGTACCGGTGTTAACTGTGATTTATCTATTGGTGCTAATCGTGTTGTACACGTACCGGTGTTAACCGTGATGTACCTGTCAGTGTTAATTAATTGTGATGTGCCTATTGGTGTTAATCATGATGTACACGTACCGGTGTTAACTGTGATTTATCTATTGGTGTTAATCGTGTTGTACACGTACCGGTGTTAACCGTGATGTACTTATCGGTGTTAATTGTGATGTATCTATTAGTGTTAATCGGGAAGTACCTATATCGTTATTATTTGTTGATTGGACTTTATTTGTTTGTTAAGTACACTGTATTTGTTTATTAATTGAAAGTTATTAGTTGTTATTTTCTCCCGATTAATTGCTAATTCGAAGTATTAAGACAACGTAGTTAAAAAGCCACGACAAAAAAAAATTCAAACATGTCTAATTTTCGAATTAACAATTAAACATGTGAATCAATTCTTCATAAAAAATGTGATTTGCATAATTTGAACACATTATTAAATTGGGAATAACATTAGAATGAGCATAACTAAATTTCCAAAAAAGTTCGATTTTCAAACACATCACCGAAAAAATTCAATAATACACACCACATATTAGAATTAGCATAATTAAAATTGTAAATCATCATTTATGAATGGGAAATTATACTTATGCCCCTGAGATTCCCCCCACTATTCACGATATGGTGAATAGTGGGGTATGGTATTAAAATCCATCTCCAATTCGTACCGTCCATTTCAATTGACGGTTAATTGTGCTTTGAATTAACGGTTAATTCAAATGTAATTAACATGTAATACAATTGTATTAGTCATCAACATAATTAATAATTTCAATTAACGGTTAATACAATTCACCGGGTATAATTTTGGAAGATTTCAATTAGCCAAACCCCCCCCCCCCCCCCCCCCCCCCCCCCCCCCCCCACACACACACACACACACACACACACACACACACACAAAGGAAATGGGAGGCACAGTAAATGGCCACTTTATGAATTACCTGCAATTATTGCCATAAAAGATAAAAAAAATAGTAAGTGAATTAAACAGGGCTCAATTAAATGTACACAAATGAAAATGGATTCAAAAAGGGCAGTGATGGACTTCTCCTAGTATTCTCTCTCAAGAACATGAGGTGGATATAATTTAATAACTTAAAAATTAATACATAAATACATAATTTAACATATTAATTTATGATTTAATTATTTTAATTTATAATTGAACATTCAATTAAGATGTTAAATCATATACATTTCATTGAAATTTTTGGAGGAGAAGTGGAAGTATGTTCAACATTTTCCATCAGAGAAAAAACAACTAACTTACAATTCTGCTAGAAGAAGAACATCAGTTAACTAGCTCTAGGAAATGAACTAACGCCCACAAATTAACTGGACATCATTATCATTTTTGACAAAAGGGCGTTAGTTAATTAGCAAACGAATATGTCGAATTTTCTGCATCATTAATGATAGTTACATGTTGATTAGGAAACTAATTTTTCAAATATTGATCGACATTCGAATCATCGGTCTACATATACATGAGTGATCCATTGGCCCACTTAATTAATTAAGAGGCCATTTACTGTGCTCCTCAAATGTCCACCAAATTTTTTTCACAATAATAATTCATGGTTAATCCATGGATTAGTATTTTGGATTAACGATTAATTCATGATTATTAAAATTTTAATATATAATTAAGGTCCATATCAATTGATGATTAATTCGAAGTAATTAAAAATAAAGAATTATGAATTAATCGTTAATTCAAAATATTAATTCATGGATTAATCATGGATTATTATTGTGGAAGAATTTTGGTGGACATTTGAGGGGCATAGTATAATTTCCCATTAATTAATATGCTGTCAGCATGAAGTTGTTGAAATCTGGGGACAAAATAAGATGAACTTAGAAGGGTACGTGTATTATAATTTATTTTCCTTCACTACTAGTGACCTTATAGTCTACAATGCGCTAACGAAAAAAAATTTCCGAGTAAATGGAGAAGGCTCGGTGGTCTTCCATCCATTGGTGCCAATGAGACTCGAACCCACAACTTCTCACAACATATGGTTTCTTGTTTCTCAAACCCAACCACTGGGCCACAAGCCCATTGGCTGCGCTAACGAAATTTATTCATGTAAAAAACTTGAAAAATCATGGAAGAAAGCCTCACCTCCTCCACTCTCTTCTTCCTTCTCCCTACTCTTCTAACCCTAGTTCTGATCATCTTCTTCCGCCCCAAAACCCGAAATCTCCCTCCCGGCCCTTTTGCCCTCCCGATCATCGGTCATCTACATCTCATCGGTGGTCCCATCCATCAGTATCTCCACCACCTCACAACCAATTATGGCCCACTCTCCCGTCTTCAGATAGGCTCATCTATTAACATAATTGCCGGATCAGCAGATGCGGCTCGATCGATTTTAAAGATCCATGATTTATGATTCTCTGATCGGCCTTCAACCGTCGCGGCAAGGAAGTTCGCGTACGACTCAGCAGGGTTTGAGTTTGCACAGTTCTATGATGTGGAGGGATTTGACTTTTGAGGGACATGATATAATTATCCTAGGAAAAATATAATTGTTTCCTTAAAAACCCCTCGCACTAATTGAGGTGTTAGCAATAGATGTAAAATTTTAAAAACCCCTCGCACTAATTGAGGTGTTAGCAATAGATGTAAAATCAAACAAATAAAACAACTACACGTGGCCATCAACACTGTAGCGCAGTTGGATGGATGGCATGGCTGCCTTGTTCAAGACCCAGGCTCAATCCTGGGTGGGAACCGGAGAAAAAAAAACAGGGTAGATAATATGTACTAGGTGTGGGTGCCTACGGGCTACTAAGGTCTTAAAAAAAAAAAAAAAAACAACAACTACACGTGTTTAAATTAAAATATATTATGTGTCAAATCGGATTCATTTAATTATTTATTTAACACATATTAATTTAATACATATACATGTATAAAACCGTATTTATTTACTCATATCTTCTTATAATATACAATTTATTTATTTATTTTTAGGACATTTTCACAGCCGGAACCGATTCGTCAGCAGCTAGCATTGAATGGGCACTCTCGGAATTGATCAACCACCCTAAAATGCTACAAACCCTAAGAGAAGAGATTGATCGAGTCAGTCAAGGGGAGCGTCTGATCAACGAGACTGACCTGCAAAACATGCCATACCTCAACGCAATAATAAAAGAAACGTTGCGTCTCCATCCGGCAGCGCCATTGGTATATCGTCAATCGACAAAATAGGTCGAACTTGACGGTTACGTTATCCCTGCAGGTACTACTGTTATAGTGAATGCATGGTCCACTGGAAGGGACCCAAAATACTGGGAGGATCCCGATGAGTTCAAGCCAGAGCGGTTCTTCGAGGAGCGCAATGCAAAATTAGATGTGAATGGACTGCATTTCCAGTTGATACCTTTCGGCGGTGGAAGGAGACTTTGTCCCGGAATTGGCTTTGCCCTTCGGATCGTGCCGGTGACTTTAGCTGCACTCGTTCAGTGTTTCGAATGGAAAACGTGCCAAGATGCCGAAAAGTTAGACATGGAGGAACATGGTGGAATGGTAATTTACAGAGCGAAGTCTTTGGTGCTTGTGCCAGTTCCTCGGTTGGATCTGGTTCCCTTGATTTGAGTTTGCTTTTCGATTCTTTGCAAGCTTGCCGAAATATAATGTTATGATTACGTTGTGTTAAATATTTTTTTTTTTTTTTTTTTTTGCATAAATGTTATGTTCAATAATAAGTAAGCCCAACAAGCAATATGTTTTAGACAGTCTAAAGGCCAAGAGAAAATAATGTATTACATAGTTTTTAAGTAGGCTAAACATTCACTGAGTTGGGCTGTCTGTGTAATCTTGTTTATATTTATATTTATATTTATATTTACTCTCTTTTAAAGCTATGTTATTGGCATAGAGTAGTGGTTAGATTGTAAACGAAACAAATACTCTGATCGTATAATTGTCAAATCGTATTTGCATTCGTTTAATTTTTCGAATACGAATATAAATGCGAATAGTAATCGGATATTAACATGATTTAAATATTAATTCGAATATTACCGAATATAAATATGAATACAAATTAATTTCGAATACTCAAAGCAACATAATCTACATTTTTATTTGTTGAGCAAGATGTTATCACATCTTGGTCATATCACAAATATATTATTCACTAAAAATATCAATTTCAAAAAATAAAAATCCAATTGTAAACATAGAATTTTATCATAAACAGTACTTTATAAAATTATAAATATTATTAATATATAAAAATATATTATCATTTCAACTATTAAATATAGTAATTTGATGAATAATTTATTTTGGAACAGAATAATTATTTCGGGAATCAAGCATATTATCAAATGACCCATCATAAATTTTTCTCATTTGTGTCCATAACAAACAACAAAATTGGATTATGCTCTCACACACGAGTAATGATACATACACATAAATCAATATAAATATGTCACAAATATCTAAGTTTGTGACAAAAATTAATCAATTATGTACTCAAAATCAAACACAAACTTAGATGTCATTACTCCTCACTAAACCACGTCTCTTGTTCATGTCCTCTAACAAAGAAGCTCTATATCGCTCGATAACAAAAAAAAAAAATGAAAAGAACAAAAAGGTTCTCTATGTGTTTCTCTCTTTCTTTGTTAGTCGCCCGGTCGATCGTCTCTTTTTCCTCCACCCTTACCAAATTCCTCGAGGCAGATAATTGAAGGAATGCAGTACATTACAACAAATAATTAGGTAATAGCCAAGGCTAAAATCGGTTGCTTTTTCTCTTCAAACTGTGACTAAAAGGCTATTTCTATTAGTACCGCCTTTAGCCATCAGTTTTAGTCACAGTTTTTTGTCAAGAGCAACGGGCTATCCGTTAACTCAGTAGTCACTAAATGTATTTAGTAATTACACAATGGCTTATAAGAGAAATAGCTACGGACACTATCCGTGGTTATTACGTCATAAATCCTGGTTATTACTGTTGATCGATTGTCAAGTCGTGAATATTACTTTTTTAGTTTTTTTAGATAAAATAATAATCGAACCATTAGTCATGAGCCGGGAATTTTATCTTTTTTTACATAACCTAATAATCAAACTAATATTTTATTTATTGAATAAATACAAATATAAAATAAATTTTGAGAATATTTTGGTCCAAATAAACAAAATTTGAATGAATAGTTAATTATAACACGGAGATAAAATTAAGGAGAATTCTTCAAAACCCCCCTAAATTTAAATTTTTTTTTTTTTTTTGCATTAATGCTCATATGCTATATACAAGACACATGACGTTGAAATTACATATGCATAATGAAACATGTTTAGAAACTAACGGTTTAAACTAAACCTAAAAACAAAAACAAGTCTTTATCTTGGATCGTCATGTCCGTAAAAATGTCGTTGTTCCAATCGTGCTTTTTTCGCAAGTACGTCCACTCTTGCGTTCCTCTCTCTAGGAACATGGTAGAACCTCCACTTGTTATTCGCGTCGGCCAATCTACGACACTCTTACAATGGATAGTAAGCCCTCCAATCAATTTCGAGGTGCCGATCGTGCATAGCTTGAACAATAAGCAAATTATCCGAGAAAATAGCGCAAGAGGAGATACACATTTCATTTAGCTTACGCAAGGCCTCAAGACAAGAGAGAATTTCGGTATGAAGGGGAGAGCTTGCTATAGTGGCCGAACCCTCAAAATAAATGGTAATATTGTGGTGCGAGAAAATAAAACTTATTCCCGCCTTATCGGTCGTCCATGAGCCATCAAAATAACAAAGGTATTCCTCGCTTGAAGAATGTTCCAACGAGTTGTTGAGAGTGACGATATCGCTGAGTGGATTGTTGATTTTTGCGATAGAGTTGGCGATTTGGATAACATTCATTGGACTATGGCGTGAATTTTTGAAAAACATTTCGCATCGACACTTCCAAATGGTCCATAAGATATTGGCGAAAAGTCAAAATTGATCAGTATCGAGAGATTGACCGAGATGTAAGAGGATTTCCTTAAAATCACCGTTAAAATTATCTACTCGGATACTAAGAGAGGAAATAAACCAAGTAACCTTACAATGTGGGCATAAGAAGGCCATGTGTAGAGTGTCCTCATGGTCGATGGAACAACGCGGGCATTGGGGGTTGAAAGATTGAACACGACGGTGTAGGTTGGCATTTGTGGGAAGAGCATTGTGGCACGCACGCCAAAGGAATGTCGCAACTCGCGGGGTGATGACAGTGTTGGACCAAATAATGGACCACACGTTGGTTCCGCTCATGGCCGAGGATTGCGCGAGGTTCGAGTAAGCGTTCTTAGCCGAATTTTTTTCATTTTGAACCTTTGTCCATACGAGTCGGTCCGAAAGTTGAACCGATGAGCGGGAGACATGGGTAGAAGTTAGTATTTGCATTGTTTTGGTGTGTCCCAAATGTTCGATGAAGAGGTTCCTTTGTTGGAAATTATGAAAAAATCCATATCCTTTTAGATTCCCTCAAAAGTCTCCTATATTTTTTGCTTCCTCCAAACACCTCATAATATTTTTAGATTCCCTCAAAAATTCCCTACATTTTTGTTATGATTTTGAAGATGACCATTATACCCCTTCCCATAATTTTATTTTATAAACATCCATAATTTAATAAATAATAAATAGATATTAAAATAAAAAACTAAATAATACATAGATATTAAAATATTAATAATTGTTGAAAATAATATTTAAAATCAATATATTGTTTATTATAATATTTTAATATATATGTAATATTTATTATAATATTTTAATATCTATGTATTATTTATTTTTTAACATTTTTTTATTTTTTGTAATAGTTTAATATCTATTTATTATTTATTAAATTATAGAGATTTATAAAATAAAATTATGGAGGTATAATGGTCATTTAAAAAAAAAAAAAAAAGATAGGAATTTTTTAGAGAATCTAAAAATGTGAGAGGATTTTTGGAAGAAACAAAAAATATGGGAATTGTGTAGGGAATCTAAAAAAGATAGGGATTTTCTAAAAAGACAGGGGTTTTTCATAATTTGCAGAAAAGTTAGGAGGTTTTTGAAAAAGTTCCCTAAAATTAAATTCATTTGTAGGGGATTTTTGAAAAAAATCTAAACTGATGAGATTTTAATAATATTCATAAAAATCCTAGGTGTTTTAATAATTTCCTTTTTTTTATCAAAACATAATTAATTATATTTATTGTTCACTTTGATTTATTGTTCACTTTGCCCCAGATGCACCTTTTGAAATACTTGTCCTCTCTAAACACCCCTATATATAATTGATATATAAATTTTCGTCTTTTTCGGTCCAAAATTCTTAACTTCTTGATTCACATCACATGAACATGGTCTAGTGCTGCGGAGTAACTAATTGTATTATTAGGGCTCGTCGAAGCTCGGCGAGGCTGTTGCGTGACAGGTACAACAGGAAGGACATCAGTGCTCTGCAAACCTAAATTAGAAGAAACGTGCTCGAATGCTACGAGTTGCGTGTTTTGGGACGGCGTGCATCCTTCTGAAGCAGCAAATTTAGCAATTGCAAATTCCCTCGTGATGGATGGAACTCCACTTATTGGCTAGGGTTTATTATGAACCATTTTGTGTTTTTTATTGCTCGTTTTATGAACCTTAATTTATTTATTAATCTATGATATATATTATCTATCCTTGGTTTGTAATTTTACAGCATCAATTAATGAAACAATTTTGGTGTTGGTCAAATAATTTATATGTTGTCCCAGAATTTTGATATTTTTGTAAGAACTGAAACAGGAGTTCTAAGTTCTAATTTCTATGGTGATGGTTATATCGAAAACGTATAGGATACATACGAATATGGCATCGGTACTTGTCCGATACGTCAGGATATCGAATTATTTTATAATAAAATAGATATGGACACTGCCAGATACAACATGATACGTTTCTGATATGGATTGGATACGGATCCAATACGGCTAGCCCATTTTTTTTATTTTTTGACCTAACATAAAATAACTGATATTTTTACAACTCAGTATTTTGTATATTTCATATTCATATCTTATAATATCCCATTAAATACCCAAAATTAAACTACACAACATCTTGATTTTTCTTTAATTTATTTAAATATATGATTAAATTTATTAAAATAATATATATATTAAATGTACCGTATTCTAGATTTTTTTTAAAAATGATGTATCGCCGTATCCGTATCCGCGCAACATACATTATAAGTTTTGGGGGTTGATTAGGATTATTGGCCAATACATTAGAATAATTTCTAGTCTTTTACTTGGTTTGTACTTGTTTAATGAATTATCATCTTTGAGAAAATTGATTGATTGGATTTCTAATTGTTCCTTGATGGGGTGGAGAAATTGATTGATTATGAAATGCAACAATAGATAATAACAGTCAAATTTAGCACAAGAAGCTGGTCTCTAAATTATTGTGTTTTTTTTCGACGAATTCTAAATTATTGTGTTTGTTTATTGTTGCCTACATAGCATCATCTCAAGTCAATTTCAAGTCCATTTATTTTATCTATTTGGAGATAAAAATCTCAAAAACAGCTGTTGTTACCCAAAAGTCAATAAAATGAACAAATGTTTTTACACATAGATTGAAGGCTTCATATATACTTCACTTCGTGGTAACAATTCTATGAGAGATGGAGTTACTGTTGAGGGAAAGAAGAAATCTTGACACACTCTTAGTAAAGCTTAATGGTGCAATTGGATCTTCCTTTACCGGGTATTTGATCTCACGGCTCCGGTTACGGGGGAGTAGGTATTGTGCCGCAAAATCGTGTTGTGGTGGCCTCAAGGAGGTCTTGTACCTTCATAAGAATGTAAGTGTTTGAACTCTTAAAAGTATCTCCTAAGTTTAGGTAGTTCTTTATACACAACTCTCTTAGTTTGAATTTAAAAGTAGTGGTCAAGAGAATTTGAAGGTTAAAGCTTTTTCAATTTTAAATAACATACCAAAATTTGATGTTTAGTTCTTGTTTCTTACGATATCCATAAATCACCGACTTCATATGAAATATTCTAATACATCAATTTTAAAACATATTTTATATATTATAAAGGAGGAAGATTTAGCAGAAGTTATCAACAAAATTTCTATCTTCGTGCCTGACAAAGAAAAAGAGGAAGTGTCTTTAGAAACTGAAATCTCGCAATTGAACGTAGTCCACGGGTTTCAACTCTCAAATCCGGAGATTTCAAATCTTCATGCAAAATTACATTGGAAAATTGAGGATGCAAACGAGAAAATTTCTAACCTTAACAGAACGATCGAGCTTTTGCATGACAAATTGAAACGATCGACCGATTTGGAAAATGAAATTACAAGTCTTAAAATCACAAATTCTGAGATTTTGCGAGAAAACCTGGAGTTAACTCTGCAATTGGAGTTGGCTCAAACACCGATATCAACGGTTAATTTTTCTCTTTATTTATTATCTTATATTAATTATTGCAATGCAATCATATTATCATATGTTGATACATAACTACAGGAAGAGATCGTCACGGAGGAAGCTAATTTCCTAAGACTAGAAAATGAAAACCTAAAAAGCGATATCGAGAAACTCAAGATTGGTCGATGCACGGACGCAGAACAATCGGTATATCTCAAATGGGTCAATGCATGTCTACGTTACGAGCTCAGAAACTGCAAATCTCCTTCTGGTATATAATGGTTTTAGAGTTTAGGGTTTAGTAAACAAAGAAAATGTCACTTTCGGCTATAAACTATTTTGATTAAATATAGGTTTAACCACCGCTAAAGACCTTAGTAAGAGTGCCAGTCCCGATTCGCAAGAAAAAGCGAAACTACTAATTCTGCAATATGCTAGTCACGACGCGGAGTTTTGCGCAGAGCGTCCTTCTTCTTTTCGTATATCGATAGAAGAACACGGCGAGGCTCACGCCAAAAGAAGCCATACAAGTCCGAAAAAACCCAAGTTTTTAACCAAGTTCAGCCAAATCATGACAAGAAGAAAGGCTTCGCTCACGTGTTTTCCCATTGATGAAGATCAAACGAAGCAAAACGATGTAAAAATATTCGGTTGCGATGAGGAGATGGAGGAGATACATGAGGAGAAAGAACATGTTGGTGAGAGAGAAAATAATAATGCAGAGTTGCTGAGATTTGCGGAGGCGTTAAAGAGAACAAGAACTACTTCAAAGTTTAATTACGTGAGATCCTAATTATTTTGAAATTATTAATAATTTGAGGTGAAAAGCTCGATTTGTTGTTTAGGTTGTATTCTATGTTTTATTGGGTTTATTGTACAAATATGTTTAAATTGTTTTGCCTAAAATAGTTGTGATGTTTTAACAAACCCTCTTCCGAGACATGTATTTTTTTAATAAATATAATAATTATCCATATATGTTATAGTTCCATTTCATAAATGCAGCCATAATTATAAAATGGCACACAAACTAATATTTATGTAGGAATTATATGATTATTTATGTGATAGTTATAAAAAACGACATAAAAATGAGCTTGGAATGAGAGTAGCTTAAATAACTAGTAAGGTTTTAGGGTGGTTTTAGTCTGGAGATTTCCCTTGATTTCCGATTTAATTAGCAAATCTCTAATGAACATGGTCTATCATTAAATAATACACCAAAAACACTGTGATTTTTGTTTTTATTTTTAAGAACAGAATTATACATATTTGTAAATTATGGGCCAAAATGGTGAGTAAAAATAGCTGTGTATAAAAGAAATGGTTTATTGAGTATTTAGTCGATATACTAGTTTAACTAAGAGAGGTTCTGTGTAGCGCTAATAATGGTAACAATATAGCTCCATTTTCTAACTAGAGTGATAAGCTTTTCTCTGCTTTATTTAATCAGCCAAATCCAAACACAAGTTCATTGTTCTTTGAGAGAATTTCTTTTCTATTTTCCTTCGAAGAGGTAATTCGGTATTTCTTTCTTTATTTCTTCTACTTGATTATTTTTGTTAGATTCTTGGATTTCATTACTTAGCACTGAAATCATTGTTTTGTGTACAGCAATCTAAGAAAAACGAGAAGCTTCGTTGTAAAGGTAAGTTCTTCGAAGTTATTATCGAGTTTGCAAACTTTGAGAAAAATTTGATTCGCAAAAGAGAAGGAAAAACAATGAACTCCTAGAAAAAGTAAGAAAAGAATTCGAATTGTTTTCAATCCCTAATCGTTTCATAAAATCATACCAGTGAATTTACTCTCCAGAAAGCAATCGATTCCAAATACCAATAAGATCACCAGCACCTGAACTCGCCTCTTACTCCACCATGTCCACCTCCGATTCATCTTCTTCACCAGAACACATTCTCAATCTCCCCAAATCTCCACCACAGAGTCACAATTTACCCCCAGTTCAACAGATGAACCGTGCTTACGACGTACCAGACCCGAATCGAATTCCCCAATCAATTTTCACCAGCAAAGCAAACGCTGCCGCCGAATGGAGCGTGGCCTCGAACGAATCACTTTTCAGCCTCCAACTGGCCAAATCGGGAGAATTGGGCAACATGTTCGGCAACAATCCCGAATATCAAAACCTCGGAATACCAAAAGATACAATTGGAGCCATGCAAGAGGCAATTGGCGGGCCATTGTCGGAATTGGGCGCAAACAAGCAGGATTCACAACCCCAAAACGGTAAAATCGATGAAAATGCGGAGACGAACGCAAATATGAACATCAACATCACCCCCCCGCGACCACCTCGGCCTTACCCAAACTTCAGTAACATGAGCACCCCATGTGAGAGTCCTGCTTCCGGTGTATCTGGACGTACTTCCGAGACGAGCACCAACAGCCATAGTTCATTCGCATTTCCAGTGTAAGCTCTCACTCTACTCCACTCCATTCTTTCTCAACTCTAAATCATTTACTCTGATTTAAAATGGTATATTGGGGAAATTATACAGATTAGCGATGGACCCAAAACCGGTACACGGAGAAATGACGCAGAAATTGATTCAGAACGAGCCGATACCGGTTGAGCAACCGGTACCGAGAACTCCAGAAACCGTGAAATCGCCTACTCATCAATCCGGGAGTTGGTTTTCTTGTTTTCTCTGCTGCTCCTACAGTCGCTAAAAAAATACGGAATGTATGTCCGGGATATTGGTACTTTTCGTGTACACCCCTCAAAAATGAGAAATGTTATGTATTTATTGTTGTATTTTGATGCAGTGTATACATATGGATTATTGATGAAGGAAGTGAGGTCTTCTATGCATGCTGTTCTTGTGGCCTTTTGTGTGGTAGCATGGTTAAAAGAATAAGTAAATGGTACAAGAGTAACAAGACTAATTTTATGTAGTATATTTTCCACCATTATGGAGTGATGTAATATATTTAAAGTACAAATATGTATTAAATGAGAAAAAAATATTTTTATTTTGTAAGGTTGTTCGGTGAGTTTTGATGTTTTTTCTTTGCCATATTGCGACGCGAGGAGCCATAGATTCTGCACTACAGAAGATCTGAATGGCTCCTTAATGAAAAAAAAACATGAAAAAAAATAAGGATAAATCTTCTGTTAACCAATTTAAACAGAGCTTTCAAATTAGAAATGTACATTTTATTTTGTAATGTATGCTACTTGATCCTATGCAAGCATTTGTGTATTTACTATTTACCAATAATTTATCTTTAAATTGTAATATAATAACGTATTGTGTTATTAATAAAGTTTTGAGGGCATACATGGTGCCACCAAATTTCAACCAAACATCATCACATTAAGGTTAATTCACTTTAGTAGCATTGTAATTAACACTCATCTGGATTAATATTCACAGGATTGACAATTTTTAATTAAAGTTAATTCACTTAATTAACATTGTAATTAACATTCATTTGGATTGATAATTTCTAATTAGTATTTAAATTTTTTTAATTCAATTGTTCTTGTTAATTACCATATTAATATGTGTGTTAATTAAAAAAGGTAGTGTCATCGAGACTGTTTTGTTGAAATCTGGTGACGATAATTCCCCTAAAGTTTTGGACCTAAATATATATTTTACCCTTTCATACTCTCCCATTTTCAATAAAGGGCATATACCGTGCCACCAGATTTCAACACAACATCCTCAATTCTTTAATTAACCCACTTAATTAACTTATGAATTAACATATGTAAATTGATTTAACCCACTTAACGTGATAATTAATATCTATCTGGATTAACAAATGATAATTAATATTTAAAAATTATTAATTCAATGTTTCTTGTTAATTGAGATGTTAAGTAAGTGGGTTAATTAGGAAATTGAGGATGTTGTGTTGAAATCTAGTGGCAAGGTAGAATTTCCCTTTTCAATAATGGAGTTTTTAAATATTTACCTTTTAAATTCCAATTTATCATATTTATACTTTAAAACGACTAATTTATCATGAAAATACCATATTGACCATTAACTTTTAATAAAGTATAATAATTTTTAATTTTTTATATGATTAATATGTTAATTTTAATTTTAGAATATGCTAATTTCATATTCATTCACCGAAAAGGGCCAACATTACTACACATAATAAACAAAAGGATATATTTTACAAAACAAACCCCTAATAGTTTCACATTACCAGTTTACAACAACACATTAAACATTCATTCATAATCGTCCAATAATTAATTAACAACCATATTACTATTCTCCCCATCTCCACCAACGACTTGTTTCACGACTTGTTTCGGCACGAAATCGTCCTGGACGCACCTCTGCATGGGGTGCGCCAACAAAATACAGATGTGACGAAAAAGGACACGTGTCAGCCCCTGAGCGCTCTCGAAAACGTACCCCTCGTACTCGCTAACGTGCTCCAACGCGTCCACCAAAGAGTCGTAAACTTTTTGGGGATTGTTATTCGGGCTGGGTTTATCATGGAGATAAAGCGCGTCCATTGTGAAGGTTTTCAGATTCGAGGGCCACCTGTGTACCGGCGGTACCGACGATCTACAGTATATGAATACCTGGATTGAAAAAAGAAAGGTTATTGATTGGTAAAATAGGGAATTGATTAGGGTTTAGGGCGTACCAGTCTGAGGATGCGGCCTTGGGCGCGAGATTTCTTGGCTTCAGTCGTGGCTACTTTGAAAAGATAGGTGATGTCAGCGTTTGGGTGCGGCTCCTTTTCGGCTTCTAGATGGCGTACCACTTCTATGGCCGAGTTTATGTCATTGCTGAATTCCTTCTTAACCTAATCAATTAAGATCAATTAGACATGATTAAGTGTGGATTTTGGTCCAATTAAGCTTCAATCGTGCAATTAAACCTCGATTAAGAGCAAAAAGGTAGAAAAGAAAGGAAAACAAATCGCAGTAGAGAGAAAAAAGGTAAAATTGCACACGTACCCAACCAAAGTCTTGGCCAAAGGAAGAGAAGGCGAATCTATGATCACTGGACATTGTCAATTTTGAATGAATAAACAACAACATGGCTTGCTTAATGGCGGCCAAACGGGTAACAACCAGCCCCCTGGGACCCGAAACCCGCATTTCTGTCCGAGATTCGAACCCGGTATCCACGCAGAAGAGTATATCTTCAGGCATAAACCGGGACGGCGGCAAGCAGTACGCCCCCGGCGTCGTCGCCATTGCAGAATTCCCCGATGGGTTTGAATTCGATCCTTCCGATACGATTCCGTCCATTGTTTTCGATTTGTGTTTTCTTTTTCCTAGGTTTTGTGGGCGAAGTGTTTGATTGGGAAGATGAAAGCACAACTGTCCATTATATAATCCGGGATTTCAAATACTGGATTTTATCTGTCAGGAATTATTATTCCGGGATTTAATTCTCAGTCTTCAGATCATGAATTTTGCGTAATCCGAGATTTGTAATTCTAGGAGAAGAACATAAGGAATTAACCATTGAAGCAAATGAAACACCCTCAACCAAATTAGTATCCTTACATATTTTTTCATTTAAATTTGATCTACAAACATTATAATCTAAATTGATTGTTCGAGTCGATAAATACCACAATTGATTGTTCGAGTCAATAAAAATTACAAATTGGTATTATTAACTTTACGCCAAGTATTTGAAATACAAAAAATCACCAAAACAAAAATATAAAATTTACATTATTAGCGTGTAAATACAAATACAAATACATAAATATAAATTACAAGTCCGTTAAGGGCTCCAATTTTTGAGTGATAAGCCGAATGGCCGCATTGGCAGAAGAAAAAGCGCCGTGAAAACTTTCTCTATATGAAATTCTTTCCAAATCACCAGCCATTTTGAGTAAAATTTCCCCCAAATCGGATTCTTTCAAAATTACAAGCGATTCGTAATAGGATTCGGAGGCGACTCTACTGATTTCGACATTGGTTGGTTCTGGACAATACTCTTCGTCTAGCCATTTGTGTAGCGTTTCTCTTAGCCATTCCGATTCCTACACAAATTTTGGTCTTTTAATTATGAAATCTAGAATGGAAGAAAATAAACAAAACCTTGAGAGCAATTGAGGGGTTTAACCAATCATTAGGTACTCTAAGCTCTTGGACTTGGTCTTCGGACCTTCCATCTGGTACCGGCTCCGATGCGGCTGCGGCGAGACGGTATAGATAGCTAGGCAGCCTTTTATGAACACCAATGGAGTTAATGAGGAGAGAGTTAAATTTACAAGAAGAAGAGAAAAATTGGGCGTTGTTTCTATTTCTTGGTGGTGCTAAAGAAAACGAATGAAAGAGAGAAATCATTGTTCGATTGAAAGGTTGAACTTGAACCAGAGAGAGATCGTAAAAAAATGGAGTGAATCCATGAATAGAAATTCTGGGCCTGTTTGGATGGAGGAATTTGGGGCTGAAATTGGAAAAACTTTTCCAGCAAAACAAATATTTCTTGTTTGGTAACCATTCCAAAGTGGAATTTCAATTTGCTGAATTATATTTACCCCTTCAAAGTTACCAATTTCAATTCCAAAAAAACTTGGAACCCCAAATTCCGGCAAAACATTAGCATCTCAATTAATATGGTCTCCACTTCTTAAGACTTAATTATATAACGTGTTTAATTGATGGCTAAATATTGATGCTAAAGAAATATTATACTATAATAATATATTTATTATTATATAATTATATATTAATATGATCATATATAATAATTACAATTATAATAATTATTAATACTAATATCAATATTAATATATTATTAATTAATAATACAATAATATTGTAATAAATATTATTATAATATATTAATATTATTTTAATATATTTATATAAGTATTAATATATTAATATCATTAGTAATATAATATATTAATAATAATATATTATAATATTAATATTATAATATAAATAATATTAATAAATTAATACATTAATAATATTAATATTTTAATATTTTAATAGTATATTATATGAATATGCTAATATAATAGTAATAATATTAATATATTAATATATTATTATTATTTAAATAATGTTATATTAATATAATAATAACAATATTAATATATTATTATAATTGCATATTAGTATTATTATAATATATTAATATCATAACATATTATAATTAATATTATATTATATTATTATTATAATATTATTAAAATTAGTACCGTAATATGACTACAATTAATAATATTATGATGATTTTATATTGCAATAATGTTATATTAATTATAATCATATTATTAATATCTTAAAACTAATATTATAATAATAATATAATATAATAATAACAATAATATTATAATATTATAATAATATAATATCATAATAAGAATAATAATAATAACATAATAATAATATTATAATAATTTAATATTATGATAATATTGTTATATTGTATTAATTAAATTCTATTATATATTATTGTATTATTATATATATTATTGTAATAATATATAATAATTATATTATGAATTGCTAATATTATAGAAATTATAGTATAATAATAACATAATTGTTTTATAATTATTATTTCCATATAACTAACATAATATTATATATTATTCTAATAATATAATATATTAGAATATAATTATATTATTAAATATATTATGGTAATAATATATAATAATTATATTACGATAGTATAATATAATATTTAATATCATTATAATAATATTATAATTGGATAAAATATAATATTATAATAAATAATAATGTAAAGATACAGTTAATATTATTTGATTATTTAACAAAGGTACTTAATATTTTTTATCAATTTTAATTAAGCATTATTTGTAGATCGTCATTAACAAAATACCAGAATTTTTCTAAACAACCAAACAAAGAATTAAACTTTCCAGCATCTTATAATTTGGACATCCAAACAAACTATGGAATTACTAATTCCAGAATTTGTTTTTCCTCCACCTTATAATCCAATTCCACTCTACTAATTCCAGAATTTGTTTTTCCTCCACCTTATAATCCAAGTAAAAGAGATAGCGTTGAGTGGGCTGCGTTGGGTTGATTTCGGCCAGATTCAATCGATTTGGTCCATTTGGGCCTCTAACAAAAATTAAAGCTAAGTAGTGCTTCATATTCTGATTTTATGAAATTGATTAATTGGTAGTAACTTTATGAGTAAAATAAGCATAATAGTTTAATATTTAATAAGTATTTTTTTTAAACCATGCGATTAAGCAGACGTATAATATTTGAGGTAATATTATCATAGTAAAAAAAATGATATTTATTTTATTATTACATAGACATAATTTGTGCAATAAAATTTTATAATAAATTTTCTTGCTGGAATTATTAATGCACATATACTGACATATGGTATGCTATGTAGTTTCCAATCATTAAAAAAAATTGGATATGAAAAGAAAATAGTATGTTATAAAATAAAATATAAAATTTGAAATATAAAATTCTAAAATAATATAATTTCTAAAATATTTAAATTTATTAATATTATATTATATTTATAAAATAATAGAGTTTTGTACAATATTATATTATATTTATAAAATAATAGAGTTTTGTACAATATTATATAGATTAATGAAAAATTATAGTATGCTCCTCCATTTTTCTCAGATTCCCACATTGATTTTGGACGGTAAAAATATGAGGACATGTATGTGATAAATTAGCAATAGTGGTAAATCAGAACTGGTTCAAAAAATCGAGGTTACCGTTGTCGAGTCACCAAAATCCTATTTTGAATATCCCATCTTTTTCTCTCTTCCTCGTTTTCCATTTCAACAACGTAGCTTCGTTTTATGCAAATTTAAAGACGATTTTTTATAATTAAAAAAATCCGACGATTTTTGTAGGTTCTTAATTTTTTTTTAGAGGTGATAAGTCACCATATAAACAAAATTGGAAAAAAAAAATATATATACGTTCTTTTTGCTGATTTCTGGAGAAATGCCAAAAATCTCGATTTTGTGTCTTTTTTTTTTGTAGTTTTAGAGTCTGGAGATCACAGCTTTCACCCTAATAGAGACCATTGTGAAGTTTTAGATGACCATTTACATTCTTTTACAAAATTATCATTATTCTTTTAATCAACTTGAATATTGAAAAATCTTCGCATATAATACGAATGAAGATATGGAACCATCAAAGCAAATTTATCATCACGGTTTTGAAGGTATAATTCACAATTATATTATAATCTCAAGCTTCACTAGTACCGTGACTATTATGTATAATACAAATTAATTGAAATTAGTAGGATGTATAATAAAAAAATATTTTATCAGTAGATCATTTTTTATCATAATAATAATAATAAGGGAATATTACTAATTGGTCTTTTCTATATAAAATTATTGACATGACAAATTGGTTACGTTTACTGGTAAAGGAGTTACAAAAATAATTTAATTTGGTTGGGCCATAACGCAAGGCCCATTTTAATTAGCATTTAAAACCTAAATAATATTATATGACGATATTTATTATATTATTCTATAATTTATTAAATGATTTTTATATAAAAAAATTCGTGTAAAAATTAAAGATGTAAAATGAAATAGTATTTATTTCTTTAAATAATATTTTTTTATATATTGTAAATAGTAAAATAAATAGCTAGTTGTAAAATATTATCATACATTATTTTTATTTTTTAATTATAATAGCGTGAAATATTTTATTTATTTATATATTTATTAATTTAGATTGAAATTTTTTAAAAAGAAAATCAAGAAAAGTATTTTTG
The DNA here is from genome assembly GCA_946800325.1 of Luzula sylvatica. NCBI lineage: Eukaryota > Viridiplantae > Streptophyta > Magnoliopsida > Poales > Juncaceae > Luzula > Luzula sylvatica. The sequence goes on from OX326958.1 coordinate 49,370,140, forward strand.
TCCAAAAAAGAAAAAAAAAGACGGACGGGATGTTAAAGTTAATTTTTGTAGGGGTCTTTTGAAGAATTAAATTCAATTTATAGGAATTTTTTCAAATAATCTAAAAGTTAGGGATTTTGTGATGGATCCCAAACAATCTAGGAGGCTTTTGAAGAATTCCCTTAGAGATTATTTTTAGGAATTTATTTGAAGGTCAATTAATTGAACTGCAAAAATTAATTTAATAAATCCCCAAAAAGCAGAAAGATTAATTTTATTATATTTTAAAAAAATTCAAAAATAAGAAGGCACAATAACAAAATATAACAAATCATGAATCCGACGAACAAGAATCTTCGAAGATGGTTTAGAATTTGCTGAATAATTTAATAAGAATGAAAAAAAATTATGTTGTTTTTTTATGCAAAGAGGATAAATATTTTGGAGGATAGTTGCAAAGAGATAAGAGACAATGTTATTCGGTTTATGGAATTATCTAAAGAATGTATTGTTTTCTTTGGAAGGAAAATGTGTTGCGTAAAATTTTGTAATCGTCAGATCAAGCAAGCAACACATTAGGAAATAAATTAAACTTACAATCAATTGAAATCTAGAATTAACAAAGTCTTGTTTCGAAAACAAAATTAAAATTAAAAATAAATTACAAAACCACTCCATCTCTCTTTTTTTTCCTTTCCAATTCATGAATAAACCAATCAAAATACCAAAAAAAAAGTATGCATAATACCGCTTGGAGCAATTCATTTTCCTATGTATACACGATGCCATCGAATTTTTCACCCATTTACTCACCTCCTCTTTCCAGATTCAAATCCTTCTGCGCGACGGAGCTACCGCGAGGCCCAACATCATGTTGCGCAAATGAATTCGATCGTGAAATGGGCCGTGAACGAGGCGTTCTGCATCGGTAATTCTTGACGCCACCTTCGTCTTCATCATCGCTCGGAACCCTATTTTTCTCTCCTAAAATGATCGTCTTTTTCCATATCGTATCCTCTCCCGTGTCTAGAGGTTGTTGCTTCAACTCCCTTCTGCTCGTCCTCATCATCTCAGGCAATTTCGCGCTGAGATTTATCGACAATCTTCGCCTGGATGACGAAACCGATGAGCTGGAAGGTAAAACCGCGGGAGGAAGCGGTCCGTGTGTTGCCACGTCAGGCGATAGCTCAACGACAGTTTTTTCCTGTCCATCCGTGGTTGATGAATTTTTCAGTTCTAAAATTTGCGCCGTGGCGACTGCGAACTCCGAATTAGGGTTAGGATTTTGCTGGGAGGGGTTCGGATGCGGAGATTTAGGAGTTTTGGGTCTTTGATGACATGACGAGCATAGAGACGAGACGATGGAAATGACGACCGAGATGCTAACGACTGCGAATACCATCGTCAATACACCGTGAGCGGGAAGATCGGATGAATAATGTGGCAAGGGAGGCCCGAGCCATCTCGCCATTGTTTTTCGTTTTGTTTTTGAGGATGCAAAATAAAGAGGTGTTAATTCAAAATGGCAATAAGTTTCTCTCTCTCTCTCTATTTTTTTTGGGTGGTGGTGGCGACTTTTAAGGAAGTTGGGTTTTGTTGATATAAGCTAAATTTAGGGTTTATGTTGCTCTTTTATTTCATGTGTCTACCTGTTTTACGCGAGTTTATTAGCTCAAGAACTGTGGGAAATGCAAGGATAAGATCATTTGCATGCAGTGGTCGAACCATTTTTGCATTTTCTGTTGTTGTTAACTTGTTACCATGACCACGACCAAATTCTGTGATTGTGAGAAAACATATTTACCCCCCAGATTACACCCCCACACACAATATATCCTAGTTAATATCATAATTAACAAGGACCACATCATGTGATGTATAATTGAGATCCACCTAAGTTAACAATTCTTAATTGCTATTAATTAATTGTTAATTACCACTAGGAGATTACCCGCGTTCCGCGACGGGTTGTTTCATTTGTTTTGTTATGCACATAATGGGCATGTTTGATTTGGGAGATTTCGATATACATGGATATATGAAATACATGTATATCGTTATCCATGTATTTTATGATTCATGTGAGTTGTTTGATTCACTGTATTTTGAAATCATGTATATTAAATCTCTTGTTTGATTTATTGGTGAAAATCCAGAATTTTAATATTTTAATATTTAATTCTTATGATATAATATAATATTATTTTATATTATATTATATTATATCATATCATATTATATTTCTTAGTAGTATTTGACGAATTAATACATCGATTAACATGTGTTAAAAGAATATACATGAATAAAAATATCATAAAAAGTAAACCAAAATATAACATCGTTTAGCATAGCATACTTAGTACTATGTACAATTTTTTTAATTAGTTTTTAAATTTTTAATAATTAGATTTACAAGTTACTAATGTAATTATACTTATTTTTATATTATGTTTTCTTGCATATTTGTTTTCATAACTTTAATCTAGAGAAAAAAATATTGGATATATGGTAATATGGATCTCTAAATAAAGATAAAATTCAAGTGAATATATTTCATAATTTTTTTAAATTATATTTTAAAAATATTAATAATATTTGATATATGTTTTATGATATTATATATTAATTTATTAGTGTTAGATATTTAAACTCTCCACATTCAATTTTGAATTCACATTTGATCATGTAACATAATGTGAAATTATTCAAAATTAAATACTACCGGTCTAGCACGAACCTGACGAATAATATTTGGACAAATCATCAATTTAAGGTGATGTGTCCTTCTAAAATTACTCAAAACTATGTGTAAAATAAGAAACACATAAATGTTTACAAATAAAACATAATCATAAAAAATCAATGATTAATCCATGGTTCGTATTTTGTCACATATCATAATTTAATGGTTGAAATGATTATGATGATGTAGAATGATGAGATTGCACAAACACATGTCTAAAATAAGGGGGTTGACAAATGTTGATAATGACATTACGCGAATACTAAAAAAATGAAGGTGTATCGGATACCGATACCCATATGATAATACTCTACATGGCCGAATACTTCATTTCAAAATAATAATAGTTACTTCTCGAATACTTCTAACGTATCAATAAATGTACTTGAAAAACAAAAATATAAATTTGAAATCGAAATAAAGAATAATACATATATGTAAACTTAATATAATAAGCATTTATAAGTTATTTGTTTAATAACAATTTTTTTAGTATATTTTATGTCAAATATATAATATATAAAAAACATTAAATATATAAATTGTAATTAATAAAATATTGTATATAATATATGTATTGTATACTATTTTTTTTAAATGCCGTATCGTATCGTGTCGGATACGATATCCGAGGATATATATGGTGTGTTGTCAACATAGGATATATATGGTGTGGTGAATATAATTTAGGTACGATATTTATTTTAGAAAAGAAAGCTACAAACCCAAATTTGAATATAATAATTATATTAATCAAAATCACTTGTTCAAATTTCATCAAACTTTATGAACAATATTTCAGTTTAAGATCATTTGATACATTATCAAATTCACTAAACCCAAATAGCATAACACTCTCTTTCCACATTAACAACCTCTTGTAAAGATCTGACATGTCATCTCGATCAGAATTCCCAATTTGTAACAAAACTTTCACGCATTTAATCAAATAAAATGCAATTTTTCCTTTAAACCGACTCAAATACTCCACCCTCACATCTTCAGACTCAAATAAGAAAATCGAAATCTCTTCAACAGAGTCAAACAAATTCAAAACGAAATCCGCACTCTCGATTGCCCAATTTTTGGAGTTTGAAACATTTTTAAAATCAAATATTTCACCGGTATTTGCAAAATGCAATAACAATTCAGATTCATGTGAATCCAAAGAATCAAGGCTAGTAATTAATATGCCTAAAGGGATCTTGAAATATAATACAGTATTATTACTATTATTACGATAACCTTGAAATTCTTTTAACCATGTGATTAAATTTGGTTTTTCAAATTCATCGATTTTTCGTATGCTTAATTTTTTAGCACGAGTAATACCTTTATTTTTGTTGGAAACATTTTTGCTTTTAACCCACGATATTGCTAATTTTGATATATAATTTGCACGTGAATTTAACTTGGATTTATCTATTGGGTTTAAAATCCAAGATAAATATCGGCTTGAAGAATTAATTAATTTTGCTTCGTCCAACTTTTCAGATGATATCTCATCATTTATAAGTTTGGATATAACATTTTGAGAATCCTTTTTGTGGAAAAGTATAGTAGTTGCGAAATAAAACCAATTAGGGAAATTAATCGCCAATGCCCTGCATAAACACAGAGTTAAATTTCAACAATGTTAGGGAAATTTCCATAATAAATATAATAAAAGAATTGTTGAAATTTTCATACCATGAAGAATCATGATTTATAGTCTCTATTGATGGATCAAGCTCCATTTCTGAACAAATAAATTCAAAAAGGGCGAGAAAACTCGAACAAGAAATTGGTCCAGATAATATAGAAAATAATTCTCGATGCTTATTAGGGAAATATGAACGTGAAAATGGGTAATTATGACCCGTTTCAATTGGTACGCCCCATCTCATTGGTCTTGATAAAATATCTAATAATGAAGATATAATGGCGTTTTCCAAATCAAGTATGGAATTTAAACCCCTAAATTAACAAATAATCAAATTAGAACTCAAAAATTTGATTCTATTATCTTATACGGTATTTACTATTTTGTGCACAATTAAAGGTATATTTGGGCAAAATTGGGTTAAATTGAGGCGTAAGTTTAATTAGGCTCAATTTGGTTTTAATTGCAATCATTGCACTCAAATTTTAAGTTTAAAATAATATCGGAAAAAGAACTTACGTTTGAACAAACCAGCAGTGTAATAATGCTCTACAATTCATGAAAATTGTAGGGGATGAAATAATGCATAAAATTGTATCACGCCAAGTCTCATTTTCATACAATTCATTTCTCAAAGAAATGAAAGGTCTTTGAGTAGCTTCTCGTACCAGTTTCGAAATGTCATGCTTCAAAATTGAAGGATCTAGGTACCACTTCAGAATCCTAGAGTAATAGAAGACATTAATAATGGATTAGTCATGATTAGGGATGTAAACGGGTCGGATATTATCCGAACCGACCCGAACCGTATCCGACAAAATATCCGAATCCGAACAAAATTATCGGGTCAGAACCGGATCCGTTTTTTCGGATCCGAATCCGGATCTGGGACACCATTTAGCAGTCGAATCCGAATTCGAATCCGGATACTATCCGGATCCGAATTTTACCAAAAAACGGATACCCGTTTTCTAATCAATTAAAATAATTTTCTATTCAAATAAAATAATTTGTCCAGCCAATATTATTGGAATTTATTACAGACTTGCTAAAAAATGAATTCATATTTTTGATTCAAAACCACTTGCTATGCCCTTCTACTTATATCACATATTAAGAAGGTACATCAATGAATATACCTGGTGGGACATTTAAAGGGACAAAACATGTCCGGTATGTTCTTTTTCCTTTTTTTTTTTGGGCTTCTTTTCTTCTTTCCATATATGAGCTTTTGTTCTTTTCTTTCATTCAATATATAGTTGTTTTGTATTTATGTTATATATATATATATATATATATATATATATATACCAGATTTTTTGGAAATTTATACATAAATTTATATAATATATAGTTGTTTTGTGTGTGTGTATATATATATATATATATATATATATATATATATATATATATATTAAATTGGGAATGATATTCGTATCCGTGCAATATAGTTTACAATTATATTGTAAAAAAATATTATGATATTTGATCTTAAAATTCAAATTTATAAAAAAAAAATTAATACTTGAGTTTTAAATATATATTATTAATCATATTATCCGTTTTAATATCCGAAAAAGATTCGTATCCGTATCCGAATCCGACAATATCCGAACCGTATCCGTATCCGTTTAGTATCCGAACCGTATCCGGATCCGAGCAGTTCCGTATCCGAATATCCGTATCCGAAAAAATATGGATACGGATCTGGTACGACCACTATCCGAACCGTATCCGAACCGTTTACACCCCTAGTCATGATATCATTCTGTATTTTATATGTAAATAGTATAACAAGTACAAAAATGGTATATTACATAAACAAACAGGAAACGTACCGAACTGGAATTTCATTATCACTTCTAGAAACTTGCGGTACAAGGCTTGTTAAATTCATGACATTAGATATAATTTCTTTGCTAATTTCTTCTACATTTTCTTCTTTATAATAGCATAACGAGGTCACATTTTTCAATATTGCATCGAATAGAGCATGTGCAAGCCCTGAAATTATAATTGCAGAAAAATCAACAAAAATCTCTCAACAAGATTATAAATTGAGAAATTTGAAGCATACCATCATTACGACCCTTTAATTTCGCGAAGATATCTTTGCATAGACAAATTATTTCATTACAATCCTTTGGTGAAATTGAAGATCCAATTTTTAATATCTCTGATAACGTCCAATCAGGAGAAACATGGCAAGAAATCGAACCGTTCATCACGCAGATTATAGTGCGTATCAAGTAATCCACGCGAGTGAATGCAACCCGTTCGGAACTGAAGCACATGAGAGAAAGAGCTGCATCCAAAACCCTACAACTAGAATTGGCGCCCTCACTGTCACAATCAGAGTCGAAATTGAGAGAGGCGGCGAGGGAAGCGATTGACTCGGCGGCCGAGCTGGAGCCGGAGCCGTCGCCGCCGTCGCCGGAGAGGAGGCGAAGGTCGGAGGTTAGTTTGGTAATTTCAGCAGCCATTGTGAAATGAGTGAAAATAAATTGGCGGGATTTATATGGGGGTAATTTTGCATCAAAACCCTTCTAGTTAAGTTATTAGTAAAAATAGCCTTAATCAAAAATTACTTTACAACTCAATTTTTGTAATTTTTTTTTGGTGTTTGGGGAAATAGCAAATATAAAATAATATGAAAATATATATTAAACACTAGAAAAATTAGTGTTGTCAAATATACAAACATTTTTCGATCATAATTCTCACGCAACAAACCCTTTGATTATATGCACGAAATTAATTATTTGCTTGTATTCTTATTCACACAACAAGTATTCTCGCTGTACTTCCCGTGTCGTTCCTCCCAAATTTTCCACTCATTTTTCTTGTTCATCTTGCAATCCATGTTTGTTTATCGTGAATCATAATTAAATCAGCTTATGGTAGCCTCACCATCGCCTTAAAAACTCGCAAAAAGTCACGAGAAAATGTCATCATGCCGCCACAATCTGTTAAGGAACAAAAGAAAAACAAACAATATATATTAAAAATAAATGAATCTAATTACTTGCTATTAATACAAAATTAGATTTATTGTATAACATGATTAACCACTATAAACTTAATTGATATGCAATTTTAACGAAATCAATTCAAATGCGTGCTTTAGTGTTATTATCATTTTTTAAGGAAACAACAAACTTTACAAATGGGAAGTCCGTGGAGCCAGAACTCGAAGGAGAAAATGGAAGTTTGCATCGAATAAATTCCGATGATGAATTAATAACCAATTTTAGTGACTAAGTTTGTGTTTTCGGTTTACTCCAACATCTTAAAATTTGACTTTCGTACGTCTCCGGTTCATATAGTTATTTGTATATGAATTATCTTGTATTTTTAGTAGTATTTGCACAGTAAGATAATAATCGCAACACAAACTTTTTTTTTTGTTATGTCAAGTGGTGATCTTTCATTATTTTCTCCCATGCTTCAATTTAACTAATTTATGTAAGTACTTAATTACATAAATTACATAAAGCACTTGAACAAAAGCATGAATGTGAAATCATATTTACGTGATTTTGTACCGTGTGGTAGATATTGTGTGATTTGCACTCAGAGACGGCCTGGGCCACGTCACTCCAAAAATTCATAGACCTCCATTTATTCATTAATCCATATATTCTGATCATATATATCGAATATCAGGCTTTGTCCACATTGAAATCGCTAAAATCGTCTCTGAACAAAGACATGTTTTGTAGTACCAGATTCCAAATTGCAATTTATAAATTTTTATTTATCAAATTATAAACTTTATTTTTATATTTCGGGTGCGGTTTAGTACAAAATAACCAATTCAATGCATAATTTCGAGTGTTTTTTTTCTTTTTCTTTTGGATGGGTCTGCATATATTTGAAATTGGCTCGAACATATGTGTGATAGTATTCTAATATACCAATTGAAATTGGTACTCGCTTCTGAAATTGGTATACATTTCGAGGTGTTAGTTTCGATAATATTCCTTTTTAAGGCTCTATACGAGCCTTGTATATACACTTTGAGATGCCTAATTTCTCCAAATAAACCCCGTCGAAGATTCATATAAGTAATTTTTTTTGAAAAGAGATTCATATAAGTAATTAAATGTCAAAAAATTAATAAATCCGATTTTGCAATTATACACACTCTGTTTTATAGCCAGTGTACGCTAATTAAGCAAATTCATTGAATTGAAATGTAAGGTTTTGGTAAATGTTTTAGTTTCCTTCAAATTTAGCCAATTTCCATATTAATTAATATTAGACTATAGTCGGTTCCAATTAATCTTCCTTGTTCTTGATGATTTTCAACAAAATACTATCAATTTTATTTTCATGGAGTTTGTAGGGCAAAATCATAATTTACCAGGAGCCATTTTGTCTGAAAAAAATGAAGTCGAACAATTTTACTCATCAGATGCAGATTTATATTATCTCGCTACATGTTGTAAGTGTCTTGTGAGATTTAGTTTAATTAGGTTTTATTCAATAACTACACTTGAGATCTTCATATATTTTTGTCACGTGCCTCCAAATTTACGGGACCGGACTGTTTGCACTTCAGACTCGCAGACTCGTGTATTATAAATTTATTAATAAAAAAAAATATGTTAGTCAATTACTAAATCATATAGATATGTTGATCATGATACATTAATAAACTACGTACATACAATCTTCAATGCCTCTGATAGCGTCCAATCAGATGGCGAAACCTGGCAAGAAATCGAACCATCCATGACGGAGATTATAGTGCGTATCAAATATTTCCCACGAGTGAATGCAATATGTTTTGAACTGATTCTGAAGCACATGAGAGAAAGAGCTGCATCCAAAACCTTACAACCAGAGGTGGCGTCCTCACTGTCACGATCAGAGTCGAAATTGAGAGAAGCGATTTGATCGGCGGCGACGGCGGAGGCTCCGCCGTCGCCGGAGAGGAGGCGGAGGTTAGTTTTGTAATTCAAGTAGCCACTGTGAACTGAGATAAATAAACTGGTGGGGTTTATGTGAGGGTAATATTATAAAAAAGCCCAACAAATTAAGTTATTGGTGTTTTTTGGGGTGTTTGGGGAAAAGAACAAATAGTTCAACTAATTATTTACATTAATTAGTATTATTCACCACAAAATTGAACTGATTATTTATATTAATTAACATAAACAAGTTGATATTATAAAGTTCTATAAAAATTGTAAAATTTTATTGGTGTTATTCACAACAAATAATACAACAGATAGTTTAAATTTCCTGAATGTAACAGATTGTTCTATGAGCACGAGATGTGGTCATAGAGATTAAAATTTACAACCGTCACAACACAATAATTTCATGAATGTAACTGTCATAATGTAAAGACCAGACTCTATTGTTTTGTTTGAATATTCATTTTGTGATGTTTGGATTTCCATCACTACTCCCACTCAACATTGACAACCCTTAACGACGAACATTTCCCCTGTTCATTCCTTTGCACTAGCAACACTCAGTTATTCACCTCCATGGGTCCATCATTTCGTCTGAGTAGAATGCGGTCGTATGCATGTTCAGGTCCATCAAATCCTTCCTATGTTTCTTTGTCGAATCATGATATTTTGGGAAGTCGCACGCACTTTATCTCCGCCAGATAATTTTAATAAGTTCATGAATAGTCATCTAAGGTCGTGTTTTCGGTTTACTCCAACGTCTTACAATTTGACTTTCGCATGTCTCCGGGTTCTATAGTTATTTGTATAGGAATTATCTTGTTTTTTAGTAGTGTTTGCATAGTAAGATAGTAATCGCAAAAAAAATCTTTTTTATGTCAATTGGCGATCTTATCAATTTTTTCTCTCATACTTCTATTTTACCAATTTTTGTGAGTACTTAATTACACAAGTACTTGCACAACAAGCATGACTGTGAAACCAAATTTACATGATTTTGTACTGTGTGGTAAATATGGTGTGATTAGCACTTCAGACTCATCTATTCTAAATTGTTTGTAAATTTTAGTATGTTTAAACTACTAAATTACATAGATCAGATTCATGATAAAATAAAAAATTATATAGACTCATGTTGGAACTCGGGACGGTCGATGGTTAACCGGCCTCGATGATAAATTTGGGTTTTGTTAAATATTTAATCCTTAGTACATACAAATCAATAAATGATTTAACCGGCCTCGAATTTAAATGCTCTAAACATAACGTACATTCATATCATACCAGTCATACACAAATATTTAGGTCTTCATTATATCCGACTTAAATAATATTTATATATATATTATGCTCAGTGTGAGCTAGCTTTCAACACGAATCAAAACAACCAAAAAAAAATCAAAACTTCGAACTGCTGTTCGATCATTTTCAACTGCGAAAAATAAGCATAAAAAAATGTCATCAACGACGCGCATTACATTATTACATTCATAACTCTTCCCAATCCCCAATTATAATATTTTTTCATTTAAATCCTTGTTTATTTATTTATTTATCTTCGGGAGAAGATCCCTTGGTACCGGAAGAAACGGCAGCAGAGGCGGCAGCAGTCATGGCAGCCGCAGCGGCCCCCAACTTGACGCCACTTGCGGCCTTCATCGCTCCTGCCACTTTCGCAATTACTGCTATGCTTCCCACCAGTAGGGCCCTCACCGCAACCATTGGCCTCATCCCCATTTTTACCTATATACCCTGCAAAATTGTGATGTTCTTTATACTGCCCTTTAGAAATTTAAAAATAAAAAAGTGTAAATTGAAGATCTTTATATTAACTTGTTTATCCGAGAAGATTCGTCTTGGTTTTTTGGGTCCTTAATTGGTGTTCTAGAGCTGAATTCATTGCCAATTTACAGAATTAAACAAAAAAGTTATCTAAACAAAGTACCAAAAAACCTAAATTACAATTAACTTTTCAAGAAAAGCACCAAGAAGATACTAACGAAGCTCGAATGTCAACGGATTTGTGCAAGGTTTTTTGTGCAAATTTCGGTCTAAAGAATCACGAGAGGTAGATTGTAGTAGGAAGAAAATGAATTAAAAAAAGACTTAAATAATTAGTAAATGTAGAAATTGGAGAAATGTTTCTAAGAAATGAAACTAAAACCTGTTGTTGATGAAAATGAAACAAAATCTGAGATTGAAAAGCTTCGTTCTTTGGCTTCCTCCAAGGCGAATTCTTCTCTTCCAGTACTTCCGCTTGAATAAAAATAGACTCGCTAGAAATGAGGAAAACGCTAGAACTAAAATCCTGATTCTTATAAGATATCGGAATTAAGATACCGGACTCTATAAAACCTGACTTACGTTTCCTGATAATCCGAGTTAGGATTCTCAGTAATCCGATATAAGATTCCTGGATCGTATAAAAAACGAGAAATTAAATAGTGAGTTTAAGAGATACTAAGAATTTGATCCCGTTGACAAGCGAGAACGAGAATTCAAGGTCCGATTTTCTATCAAAGCTACGATAACACTTCCGCCGAGGCAATTCATCGAACACTTTGAGTGCATCAATGGAGGCCTTCAAAGCTCTGTCCGACAAGCTCTTCGCGCATAAAGAGAATGTAGTCCACCTCCTTCTTCTCGGCTCGTTCGTAGCATTAGGATATCGATCATCCGAACAGCAGACGGAACTTGATTCGCTTGAGGCTGAGAAGGCAAAGCTCCGTTCTGACAACGCCGCCAATTCCGCGTCCATGTGGTCTATTCGCGAGAGCCTCTTCCGTCTTTCCGAGGATACTGACCGCCCGATCATCTCTGCTTCCCGCCTCCGTGCCATCTTCGGAGAGGATGAACCCGCATCAGCTGCTTCTTCTTCCTCAGTCGATTTGATCGGTTAGTGATCTTTCTTTCAACTTTTTCCCCTTAAAGATGTGAACTTTTTCATGGGTTTTTGAGGATTATGGTATTGTTAATTGATGCATGATTGCACAATTGAGGGTTAATTGAGGCAAAATTGATTAAATTGAGACGACATTATTTGCAGGTGTTGGTGTCAATGATGCAGAATCCGTTTCTATTGCATAATGTGTTATTTTATTTTTCCAATAAAATCTTGATATCTTTCTTTCCAATTAAATCTGCATTCTTTTTTTCTTATTATGTCGTTTGCTTACTTGCTCGGAACATTGGTTTAAGATTGGTAATGATATTCTAATTTTAATTTTTAAACTAAGGATTTTCCTCTTGATAAATAAAAAAAAACAATGGAGTTCAATAAGAATCTTGAAAAAAAAGTTCAATAATACAACAACAATCTCCTCGTACTTTAAAAGCTACGGAGGTACTCTTTCATGGTTCTTACAAGGAAGAAATAGAATCTCAATGGAGTTCGGTAGAATTGGAAGCGGAAGAACAACCCATCCGTTGGAAGGATAATTTCTTGGTAGATTTCCCGTCTAAATTTCAACTATCCGAGTAATATGCGGATCACATAATTAAGTTGAAAAGGAAGTCGATTTCTTGGTAGACTTTTGGATCGCCTTAGACTTGTTCAACTCGTCCGCAAATCTTCTCAATTCGTCCTTCTCACTCTCGAGCAATTTTCTCTCTAATTTAATGTCGGTGATCTTTTTCCTTTGAATAATATCGATCCCATTTTGGGATATGTCGTCAGATCCCGACGAAGATGATTTTTGGTAAGACTCTCCTCCAGACATCTCTTCAAACGAACCACTTGACATGGAAGCCCTTCTTTCAGCTCGACCGATCTTCTTTCCTAGCATTAACTTTGCGAGCTTGTTGAAAAACTCGGGCTTTTTACCATGGTTTGTATGGCTTGAATGGTTTTCATGTTTAGGAGAAGGTGTTGGTTTCACGGTCAACCATGGCTCTTCTGACGAAGATGGATATTCAGAGTCGAGCTCGTAAATAGAGTTTGCGTATTCGAGTACGAGATGTTTGGCTTTCTCTTTGGATTCGTCAGAAAGGTTGATATTGAGATCTCTTGCGCACATTTTGCCAGATTGAGGGTTGTAGTTTTTGAGTTCGAAGCGTAGACATGCATTAACCCATCTGAGATAGACGAGTTCCTCGGTATCCCTGAATTGGTCAGCCTTCAGTTGTTCGATTTCTCTGCTCAATTCCAAATTATCTCGTCTCAAGCTTTCGGCTTCCTTCAATGCTGTTTCTACCTACATGTTCATGAAATACATAAGTGTGACCCAAATTGTGTATGTGAATTTTGAGACTTTCACAAAAGAAAATATAATTTGCTCATTTGTTGTGAATATATTTACCTCTGCCCCTTCATGTTGAGCAAGCTCCAATTTCTTGGATAGTTCTGATTTCTCCATTGTAAGCTCTGAGTGCTTCTTCTGTAGTGCTACGAGTTTATGGTCGTGTTCTATCAATTTCCTCAATTTGTCCTCGTGTAATATAGTGGCCTTGCGATGAAGGCCAGCAAGGATTCCATTTTCCTCCTCAACTTCCTTCAATTTCTTCTTCAAACTTCGAACTTTCACCTTCGCTTCCTCCTCAAAAGTTAGCAAGCGCTGGTTCTCAGCCTTCAAAGATTCGATTCTCATGTCATAAATCCTACCTTCGACTTTGCAAACTTTTAGTTTGCTCTCGAGCTCTTTCATGGCGATCTCTTGCTCTTGAGTGCCTTGGTAATTGGAGAGTTGTTGCTCGAGATATTTCTCCCTCTCTTGGAAAGTCTGTACCATTTGTTTTAAGCGCGATATCTCTTCCTCTCGATTCCTATCGCTTTCGTTCTCAACTGCGTTAGGTTCATTTTGCATTGATTGTTTTGGCGACGAAGCATTATTTGTCTTCGGCAACTTAGATTGTGCTTCGAACTTATTTTCTGTCGTGATGGTCGAGGAAGAGGACGAAGTAGTTTCCGTTGTGCTGGCCTTTTCCTCAGCCTCCTCCTTCACAAATAAAACTTAATTTAGCAATAAAATATGATGTAAAAAGGAGAATGGAATACTTTTGAAATTGGCCTAATTGTAATTAATTTTGCATCAATAGCATAAATGTTGTAAGAAATAGAGGAACTATTACCTTTTTTGAGTTGCTTGGTTCTTTCTTGTTAGCGATTGGTTGGATTCGCAATGATTTTGATCTATATTGGGATAACAGGAAACCCGTAAAAGAAAACGCAATCACAATGCTAAGCTTCAAAATTATAGGCTTGACTTCTTCTCTTCCTTTGGTCAAAAGCTCCATTTTTATCGAACTTGCAGATTCAAAACTTCTTTTTAGTGTGAAATTTGTAGAAATTTGGCAACAAGGTTTTTTTTTCTTCTCTCTTTCTTCTTTGGAGAGAAGGGAGATAATTAAGCAGATAGAGAAGTAGATAATAAAATTAATTTTGGTATTAGATATTTATAAGACCATTGCTGGTATCAGTTAAAAAGAGTTACTAAATGCAAAAGAGAGGTCATGAATAGGTTGGTATATTTTCTGAACAACAAAATTTTCTTTGCGAGTACTGTCTCGTTTACATTTTTACTAAAATTAGCGGTCTTGCTATGTTTTGGATAAAAAATAGTTATTTTTTACATTGCATTTTGTATCGATTTTGAATAAATCACATCATAACAAACACTCTTGTTAAATGAAGGAAATTATGCTAACAAAAAAAAAAGACCCTTTACTGTGTCTTCCAGTTTCTCTACCACCTCCTTGATGTGATCCAAAGTACACTAATTAACAATTCAATTAACGAATAATTAACAATTAACATCCAAATTTTGTTAATTAGTACATGTTGTTAATTGTTAATTATGTATTACATGTTAATTCGATTTTTAGTTAAATTTTTTAATGTCACATCAAGGAGATGGTTGGAAATTGGGAGGCAAGTCTAATTTCCCAACAAAATATATATTATGTTATAAAATAGAAGAAGAAACAAATCAAATGCCTGTTTGGCAAGTGGAATTAGTATAGTGGAGTTGGATTATAAGGTGGAGGAAAATTTTTGTCTGGAATTTATAATTCCAAAGTTTGTTTGGATGACTAAATAACAAAATGCTGGAAAATATAATTCTTTGTTTGGTTGTTGAATAAAATTAGAACTTCCATATAGTAAAAATAAAAAATAGTTAGAAGTAATTATGAATGTTAATTATTATATATTATGTTGTAGTTAAAATAAAAAAAACATATTGTTATGTATGATTAATATGTTATGTTGAATTAGTTATATGCAATTATACATTATTTATATTCTACAAAACATGTCTGTAACAATTTTAGTTTAGAACAAACAAACAAAATGTAACATACTAGAAATACAAACAAAATATAATAAACATTTCAAATGTCATACATTAAGATACAAAATATTATATTAAAAAGAAATAAAACACTCAAATTCTTGAAAGATCTTCTAACCCACGCGATTTACCCACATATCTCTCATGATTTGCTCTCTAATTTGTACCCACTCTCTCGCATCGTCTCTTCTCGCTCCTCTTGTCCTATATGTTCGGGAACTAATCATATTAACATCCTCTTCCGTCGGCACAAATTCATCGGGTTCGGAAGCAATAATATAATTGTGAAGTATACAACACGCAATCACAATATCAACTTGTGTAGATCTAGGAAAGAAAGGTTTACTCGTAAGAATTTTAAAGCGATTTTTTAGTGCTCCAAAAGCTCGCTCAATCGTCGTGCGCAATGACGAGTGTCTGAGATTAAATAGTTCTTTGTCGGTTGTTGGGGGGTTATTGGAAAATTCTTTTAAATGATACCGAACGCCACGAAAGGGAGAGATAAATCCTGGTTGTGTAGAATACCCGGCATCCACCAAATAATATTTTCCCTCTGGAATAGTAATGTTATCGTCCCTCTCAATAGCATTATTAAGAACCAAAGCATCATGTGCGGTACCTTCCCAACCGGCAAGCACATACGTGAATTGAAGATTGAAATCAACTGCGGCAAGAACATTTTGAGTAGTGATATGCTTACGCCCGCGATAGCGTGATGCATCTGTATTGGCAACACTAACGGGGACATGAGTCCCATCAAGAGCACCTATACAGTTCGCAAAGAATGGGTTAAACCTAGGATTCGAGGTGATCGTGTCAGATGGCTCGGTACTGGCGGGTTTCATATACTCATCTCGCAACTCACCGATTGCATATAAGACATTTTTGAAACGCCGACTAACAGTTTCAATCGAACGGAGAAAATTTACACCAATAACCCTACTCCGCACGCTATGGCCCACTATATGCAAAAACATGGCTACTTGTTCTTCCACGGTCACATAATTAGAATCTTCCAAAAGATTTCTGTCTCTAAATTTTTGGCATAAATTGAAGAACAATTCCCTTTTCATCCGAAGCATGTCTACACATGCAATATCGGATTCATAAATAATTCTTTGTAAATATCGGTCTCGCTCGGAAATCCTTTTCGGCGACAAAGCTCTCGTAATTCTTTTTTCTCGTTGACGAATAATCCAACACACCAGAGTTATGATGACCGCAACACATTCATCTTGAGTGTGATTCATTTAATGGCGATCTACAAATATGCAAACAATTTAATACAAATTAATACATAATTATAGACAGTAATTACAACATAATTTTCAAATATATATCATAATTATGCAAATTCAGAAAGTACCAGAGGACAATTTGCATTATTGGACAAATTTGGACTGAAATTAAACAAATTCACACTGTACCACAATATCACAGTATTATTTGGGACAAACTATTTGCAATATATGACCTTGCAATTGCACAAATTACGACCTTGCAGTTGTTCTAATTCTCATGAACTAAATCGACAAAGTATAATTGCCAAATCAAACCTAGGATTCTCATGTACAAATTGCAAAGTATAATTGGCCATTTGACCATTTGACTAAAATCAGACCTTGCAATTGGACATTTGACCAAAATCGACAAGAGAGAGAGACAGCAAATTAAGATCTTGCCAAATGTACCAATTCGGAGAGAGAGAGCAAAAATTAGGTAACAAATTTCTTGAAATGGAGGGAGAATATGACAGCGAGAGAACACGAGATAAATTAACTTACTTGAAATTGGCAAACTGGTAGCTAATCCGAGGTGAAATTGAATCTTTTTCCTTGGCGAGAGAAATGAGAGCAAGAGAGCTGAGAGAAAGAGAGCGGCATTAACTTTTCCAGAGTTTTGGCGTTCTATCTTTTTGGCGAGTTCTAATTTGCGGTATCACAAGGAAAAATAATAGTCTGGCAAAATATAAACCTAGTTTCTCAAGCGCACCAAACAAGGAAAAAACTTTTGCTGGATTTCAAAATACTAATTCCACTGAAAACCCACCTCTCCAAACAGGCCCAGAAAAAGAGAACAAGAGAAACTGAGAGGAATTCTCTGTTCACATGCATATTCTTATTCTTTTACAATACATGACTCTTTTTTTTTTTTTGAATGATACCCAACAAGTCATCGCTTAGTTTGAGCGGTACCCAATTGTTTTTACATAAAATATAAATTGCAAAAAAAAAATTACACTGTAAATAGGAATAAAAAACGTAAAAGAGATTTGTGGAATTTCAAAAAGTTAGTTATCAATTTTATTACCTAACAGTTATGAACACCCACATCATGATTATAGATTATTTATAACATGTTGAAGCCTCAAAATTGTTTTTTGGCTGTAGCCTTTTGCATGACATAATATAGAAAAGTCTTTTTTCCAGTAATATAGAAAAGCCCTAATTGAAATAATTTTTTTACATATAGATTTAATATTACAGAACAGGATCGCTAATTAAGGAAATTAGCGAAATACCAATTAAACATAAATACGCCCCTCCTGTTGAATGTTTAATTTGAATTATACACGAACCTAGTATGTATTGCGTTATTGGCAACAATGGAGTCTCATTGCTCAATATTTCATTTTTTATAAACAACAATGGAGGAAGATTAAGCCCAACCCTTTTCATGCTAGTATATTTGAGTCATCGAAGTAAAATAGTAAGTAACAATTTTCTGCAAATTGTTATATATTTAAATTTCAAAGGGATTACGAAATTAACATTAATTTATTTATTGCTATCTTTCAGTAAAGAGAAACTATAATTTCATTAAGTATACAATTCAATAGGCCCAGTCAAGGATTTTCTGTTATTTTTGTATGAGTTTGAATTTTGTAAATAGGTCTTAATTAATCAATTGAAATTGTTGTATTTTATTTATTTACATATAGATGTTTGTTGTAATTAGCTTTAAAATGAAATTAGTGTTCTCACATGGTGTTCTGATATGTTAAAGAATGTAGTTTTGTTGGGATTTCTTTTTAGTTTTATTCATTTATATGTTTATTTTCTCTTAAATAATAAAATTGATCAGTACGAAAAAATTCATGTGGTAAAAAATTGAAATAGAAAAAGTAGTTTGAATTGGCTGAAGATAAAAAAAATTCTATGTTTGGATATTTCACAAATAAGTTTATTTTAACTACCTTTAAAATCCACATGGATATAATAATCTAAGGGGGCTTCTATCATACACCCCTTTCCTTACCATACACCCATTTTCAAGGGTATTTGGAGTAATTATCCATTTATGAATATTTAAGGTAGGATATCAAATATATTTATCAATTAATTTTTAACTAAATTGGAATTTTTTGTTGTTCATTTAAACCAAAAATTCCATAAAAGATAAATTTTATGATACACCCTTTTACAAATATAATTAATTGCTAAAATACCCAAAACATCCTTGTAAAAGGGTGTATGATATAACTCCCCATAATCTAAATATCTTATGGTTTGTTTACAAATAACACGTTAAAAAAGGTATTTTCTTTGAAACTAAATACTAATTTTATTTGTACAATTATAACAAAAAGTAATCAATATGTAATCAACATAATCATTAGTTTCTGCTAGAATATTTTCTCAACAAACTGTGGGATTGTATAACATACCAAGATAAATGGTTGAAAGTAATGATTGAAAATTTAGAAAGAAATCACAGATAACAACACTAAACATATACATGAAATTTTCTAGAGTCGAAAAATGAAAAATAAAGTTCATACCTAATTTTATTTTCTGTTATTTATTTGTTGTGCAAAATCCAGGATATATGCAATGAGACATACCAAGAAAGTAGTTTCATAATACAGGGCATGTTTGATTTGAGGAACTTACATTCAGATGTGTAAAACAAAATAGTTGATTCATTGGTGAATTTGCCTGAATAATTTTTTCTTAAATAGTCTCATCTCAAATCTGGTATGCATGACCTGAAATATAATTCTTATAATCTCTTCTTAATTGCCAGGTACCGAAACCGGTACTGCACTGAATTTAGATCCATATGAAAACCAAGCAAATAAAAAACAATTGGTTGATATGTAATTTAGTTCAATTGATTAGTATAATGTTAATTTACATTTGTTATGTAATTTTCGATCGTTTTTGTGATAATTGTTTTAATTGTGGTAATTTTGCAAGTTAAATTTTAATTTGATTAGTATTATTATTTCAAATATTGAAAAATTATGGTGTCATTTGCATGAGATATGTAATAATCATGGATTAATTTTATATTTATCTCATAACAAACTTAAAACATTTGAGTTATTATGTATATTTAATTATCAATTAAATTCATTTTATAACTAATTAGAATTAAATATTAAATCACAAATTTTGTACCAAGAATCAAACAAGAAATTTTGTATGCATGATCTTAAAATACAACAAATCAAACAAATAGATGTATTCTCAAATACATGTATTTTATATATACATGTATCTCAAAATCCCTCAAATCAAACATGCGCAATATCTCTCATCTTATGTCACGGATTAAGTTTTTTTTGGAATACATATAAAACTATTAATGGCGTGTGCAAGATATCATACGTACAGTTTATGAAAGATACACAAGGTATTATTAAATTAACCGATTTGCCAAAATAATAATATTTTTAGAGAATTTTAGGATAAATTTCACTGTTTCTAATTAAATGGCAACTATATGACTTACTTACCAAATAATAACTTGGAAACTAGTTTGACGAAAACATAAAACATGCTATATATGAACATATATCCAAGTATATTGTTTGGTCTTCAACTATTAATAACATATCACACTTTTTCTTGTTATAACTCGCAAAATCTTCTCTTCTTTTATAATGTAGTTCTTTTCTCCATCATCATCATCATCATCATCATAATTCAAAAACATTCTTTCTACTTAAACTCTTTTGATTCTTTCCAGAGAACAAAAATGGCCATGCAACAATGGCTACCGATATTCTTCTCTGTTTTTCTCACGCTATTTTTAATTATCAATGGAACTAAAATAGCAACACCCGCGCCATCTGTAGACTGCACATCGGCTCTGATGGGCATGATGGATTGCATGGATTTTATCGAAAGTGGCAGCACAATACCAAAGCCAATAAAATCATGTTGTTCGGGCCTTGAACAAGTCGTAAAAGAGAATGTAGTTTGTCTTTGTCAAACGTTTGATTTGAGTAAGCAAATGGGAATTGCAATTGATATTAATAAGACACTATCTTTACCCTCGGCTTGTCAAGTCAAAACTCCTCCTTTTAGCGAATGCAATAGTAAGTATTTTGGTTTTTTCTTTTAATTCCCCCTAGTATTTTTTTTAAATAGATTTTTTTTTAATTATTTTATACTAATTATGGATTTATGTATTCTCTAATTTACAGTCACTCTTCCTGGTGTACCTACTCAAACTCCAAATACGCCTCCATGTATGTAGATTTATCATTATATACGTGACATTTGATATTAATTTGTTTTGTAGAATTTTAAATTTTTATGGTTAATTTATAGCTTCTCTCCCTATTGCACCTGTTAAAGCTCTCAACATATTGGATTTACCAAATATATTATTCCTTTATATATATATATATATTTATTAAATTTTTAGCATAATAAAACATAAAGTGAAATGCTTTTAATTTTAAACTTTGAAATTAAGTTTCGTAAATCGTATTTTATTTTCATTGTTTCATTCGTATATTTTGCAGCTTCTATTCCTGTTGCTCCTGTTGCGCCTGTTAAAACTCCTGTCATATCTCCAGGTATGTGATTTATCATAGACCAACTATTTTTTACTATAATATTTGCTATTTTTCGTAATAAAATATCATGTGAAATGCTTTTTAATTTAACTTTCGAAATTATTATTTTCAATGATATTCTGCTATTATTGATTTATATTGATTGTGGATGTGTTTATGTTCAATTGGCAGCTCCTCTTCATACTGCACCTGTTGAAGTTCCTCTTCATGCTGCGCCGGTTAAAGCTGCCAATATGTCTCCATGTAAGTCGATCTACATAAGATCTACCATATATATATATATATATATTCTTAATGTTTTTTTTTAATTAATCAAAAAGTCTTAATTGCCCGAAATTAAACCCAGAAGAAAGCCGAAATGGCAAATATAGTATATAAATAAAGTGGGACCCAAATACACTTAACCAGTGAATGAATGACATATGCTCATTCGGTGTTAATTCGGTGATTAACTTCTGTGGATGTTGAATCCTTGTTGATTAATTGGGTATCTAGTCAAATGCATTCAAATTTATTTTTCAAATATTTTGTATAACTTATCGGATTTTACGTTGTTTTTAGATACTAATCGTGAATTTGTTTATTGTTGAATATGCAGCTACTCTTCCTGTTGTGTCCGTTAAAGCTCCTAGTATATCTCCATGTATGTAATTTACCAAATATGTATTTGTAGTTATTTTTATCTTAGTTCCCTCTTTCTATATAATTAAGTATCAAGCAAAATTTCTTTAATTTTGACTGCGGTGTTAATTGTTTATATTTTTTAGAACTGATTGATCTTGAATGTATTAATTATAATAATTGTGAATTTGTTTACGATTTGATTTGCAGCTTCTCTCCCTAGTGCACATGTACCATCCGTGGACTGCACATCTACTTTGATGGGCATGATGGATTGCTTGGATTTTATCGAAAGCGGAAGCACGGTAACAAAACCACAAACATCGTGTTGTTCCGGACTTCGACAAGTGGTGAAGAAAGACATAACGTGTCTTTGTCAAACATTTGATTTGAGTAACCAAATGGGAATTGCAATTGACGTTAATAAGACACTTTTGTTACCTTCTGCTTGTCATGTCCAAACTCCTCCTTTTAGCGAATGCAACAGTACGTGTCGCATTATTCTCTGAAGATCTTTCGATTTCTTTTGAGCATGAAATTTTATTTTTGTTGTTTATACAATTATGATTTTATTTTGTTTACTTTGCAGTTTCTCTTCCTGGTACAACGGCTCAAGTACCCAATATGTCTCCAAGTACGTCATTTTAACATTAAAATATCTTTTTTTTTCTAATATAAATCAAAATGCATTTGACTTCAAAAATATTAATTCATTCTTATTTTGGCTGTTGTATACTAATTTGGATTTGAATGTGATTTTCTTTTTGGAGTGTCTCTTCCTGGTGCACCTATCGCATCACCTCCAATTGCAGACGGATTGGTTGCAAATGGAGCGAAGTGTATAATATCATCTTTCAGGCTCATGACTGGATTTGCTGCAACTCTGCTTACGTACTACCATCTTAATAATTAAAACGTGAGAATGGTTTCCAGCAATAAAAAAATGAAAATTTTGAGAACTCATTGAATGATCGTTAAATGTACATTACAATCATGATGACATGTCTGATTAACTAAATTTTATTAACTGGTATTTCACCGTCTTTCTAATTTTTCAACAGATTCATAGTGTTCACCGAAATCGTCTTTTACAATCAAATTTACAATACTAGCACAACACCGTACATATATGTACTTATGTACCCAATCGATAATTTTCCAATCAGTAGTTTTTCGCTTCAAATAACCAATTATACCGTTATTACTACTTGCATTATCAGTGTTATGGTGAATATTCCACAAATGTCTCAAGAAATGACACAATCTTTATAAAAAAAATTGGTGATGAAATACGAGGGTACGATATAAAATACATATGTTGCGAGAACTCAATAAACGAACTTAAATGCCTTGCTTTTCCCTAGTGAATCGTGCCGGTGTTGAAATACATATATAGAGAGGAATTCCTTCTATTGGCAAGGAGACGAATCAGAAAATTTGAAGCAAACAAAGTAGGAGCATTTCTATCTATAATCCCACTTTCTCCCTGAAATTCAAAAAATAACCCACTTTTTCAGAATATTTCAAAAATAACCCAAACCGGATTTTTAAACCCGTACATTAATTAGTTATAGTACATGTCTTACAGCAAAATTAGTAAAAATTCACGGGTTTTAAAAACCCGGTGAATGTAGGGCTTTATGTCTGATGAGAAAGTTGAGTGACCGTGCTATCCTTTGTGGGGTCCACACCAAGGAAAATAATCATATATAACCTCTAAACAAATCGTGAGCAAATTCACCATATATTCAAATGAGATAAAAAAATAAAAAATATTTTACTTATATATCCTCTACAATTCAATTATTTAATAGGAATTATATAAATTTTAGGGGAATTTTTTTAAAACCCTCTAAATTTTTTTGGAATTTATCAAAAATCTCCTAGCTTTTAAATTACTTCAAAAATCCTGTGAAAATTGAATTGATTTTTTATTTACCTCCCAATTAGTGTTATCTACTTTTCATCCAAATTATTTTTTGAGACCAAAATATCCTCACAATTTATTTTATAATTGAATTTGTTCTATAAACTAATAAATAAATAATATTTTACAAATTAATATTTCATAATATTGTATTATGATATTTACTATACTATTCTATAATTTATTATATGATTTTTTACATAAAATTATGTTATTAAAAAAAATAAAGAATGTAATATGAAATATTATTTATTTAATAAAATAATACTTTTATATGTATATATAAATGTTAGGGGGTTTTTGGAGAATTTCTCTAAAATTTCATTTCAATTTTAAGGAGGTTTTTGAAGTAATAATAAAGTTAGGTAGTTTTTGAAAATTTTCCCTAAAATTCAAGTTGTAAATAAATTATATAATAAAAATAAAGATAATATAAAGAAATCATCTAAATTGGAAATGTAAATAAATTATCTAAATTTTATATATTTAAATTGAATATCAAACTTATTGATGCCCACTTATTTTTTTGGATATTAGAATAAGTTATGAATAAACTATTTTTTGATATTATCTATTATATAAATTTGTTAAGATATTTACATTTTCCACTTGGATTTTTTTCGGAATTATCTTTATTCTTATATTATAATATATTCATAATTTCAAATTTAGATATGCCTTTCAAGTTTTAAATAAATAGTTGCATTGTAAAGGTTATATAAGTAAAATATTTTTTTCCCTTGCACATCGATTTGTGTCTTTTCGTGTTTTCTTGGCGTAGACCCTACAAAATAAGGTTACCTCGTCCTTTAAACCCAACTTTTGTGTAAAGTTTCGTCAAACATAACTCACATACACATCAGGTTTTAAAAATCCGGTCACTTTTACTAATTTTTGTTAAAAATAATAATACATGTTCTATAATTAATTAATTTAGCGGGTTTTAAAAATTTGGTAATATCGGATTTTAAAAACCTGATTTGGGTTAGTTTTAGAATATTTCAAAAAATTGAGTTATTTTTTGACTTTTGGGAATAAAGTGGGTTATAGTCTTATAGATAGAAATGCTCCAACAAAGTATATGTTGGACTGTTTAAATTCGAGATTTGAAGTCACGGGATTTCATTTTCCAGTTTTCAGAGCTCCATATTTCGTGTCCCACGGAACTTTGCGATCTTTCTCCCCCCACAAAGAAATTTTTTCTCTCTCATGGCGCTCTTTGCTTCTAGTACAAGCTTAAAGCCCTTATCTCTCTCCGGCATGCCTCGAGGTTCGTGTTCCTATGGCATCTCTTCGATCAATTCCAAGCCTCGCTCGCTCCGTTTCTCAATCGATTCCAACCGTCTAAAATCCATCTCGATTCGAGCTTCAGGTTATTTGATTCTCCTCTTTAATATCTCTTATTTGCTTTAATTTAGTCATTTTACTACTCTCTTTTGGTCGAATATAAAACCCTTGTGGCCAATTTCACCAGCACAAATTCGTCCGAACAAAATTGCTTAATTTATCGAGCTTATAATTTATTTCTGTACCTAATTTGAACTTAGTTTGCAAAGATTTGATCTTTTTCGTATCTAATTTAACTTGTTTTAGTACCCCTTATCTTTATAAGTTGATTCACTCTCATACTAATTAATTACCTGTAATCTAATTCAATATATTTCTCAAATCATAACAGCTGTATCTGGTAGCATGGCACCGGCAATTTCGCTAAGCGAAAAAGCGTTGAATTATCTCAATAAAATGAGATCTGAAAAGAACCAAGATTTATGCTTACGAATCGGAGTCAAACATGGCGGCTGTTCCGGCATGTCTTACACCATGGATTTAGAAGAGCGCTCCAAAACTGGGCTCGATGATTCAGTTATCGAATACAATGGCTTCTCAATTGGTACCCTAAATTATTTAATATTTTATAACGATTGATTATTCAGTATGAATTTATGATATATTTGACTATTTTATTGTATATTTTTGTAGTGTGTGATCCGAAGAGTTTATTGTTTGTGTATGGAATGGAATTGGACTATAGCGAAGCCTTAATTGGGGGAGGTTTTTCATTTCAAAACCCTAATGCGACGAAAACGTGTGGTTGTGGGAAATCGTTTGCGACAAATGCAGTTGATGAAAGTAAAGCAAATGTATGTAGTAATTAAATTATGAAAATTACGGATAATAAGTTCAACTTGATGTGGTTTTGTAATGTTACTTCTTAGACATTTTATACATAGTGATAAATGTGGTTTCTTATGGTAATTTTATTTGTAATGATTCACTTAATGACTGATTTTCTTAATTATCGTGGTTTATTTTATTGATGAATATTGCATTAAGAATAATATAAAATACATGAAAATCATATATCATTATCGCTCTAGCTCTGGGCTTGTTCGGCAGAGACAATGAATTAAAGTGTGGATTAAAATATTATAGTAATGATTAATGACCGAAAAATCATGAAAGGTAAATATTATTTTTACTAGAGAATGAAAGTAAAAAGGGCATATATGTCCTAAATTTTTTGCTATTCCATAGAAGAAAATTATTCCATGTATCTATGGAAGAAGAAATTGAACTGATCCATCATCTAAGTCCATTTGCTTTCAACTATCTTCGGTTGGAATAAGAGTTTTCTTCCACTATTCCGTGTTTATTCCGTGTTTTCTATGTACTAAAAGATCCACCACAACATATAAATATAGGAACTATGGCTATAATAGATCAACCGTAAACAATGATCCAAGTTTTACCATAAATCGTAATATAACGGTTCAATTGATTATGATGATGTAGTGCGATTTATTTGAAGTGATTTGCAACCAAATACTAATTTTATTTGTTCAAGCCAATGGTTCTCTAACCCTGTTGGTTGAGTGTAAGACGCAAAAAATAATATGTTGTGAAAGTTTGTGTGTTAAAGTCTCGTTGACAAAAATGAATAGAAGATCATCGTGTCTTCTCCATTTATTTTTATATGTACAGTTAAAATAAAAAACTGTAATCAATATTGTCATCGACATAATCATTAGTTTTTACTAGAATGTTTTCTTAGCAAACTTTGGGATTGTACAAAATACGAAGATAAATTCATGAGTGTGATGATTGAAAATTTAGAGAAATAAATCACAAATTACCACACCAAACATATACTTGTAATTACCTATAAAAGCGAAAAAAGAAAAACAAAGTTCACACATGATTTTGATTTATGTTATTTATTTGTTGTTCACGATATCTCTCACCTGAATGTAACAGATTGTTTTTTTGGAATACATTATGTGTTCAAGATATCATACATACAATTTACAAAAGATATGCAAGGTATTAAATTAACTGATTTGCCAAATATAACATTTTTAGAGAATTTTAGGATTAATGCCACTAATCTAAACAAATGGCAACTATATAACTTAGCTACCAAATAATAACTTCGAAACTTATTTGACGAAAACATAAAGCATGCTATACATGACATATATCCAAGTATATTGTTAGGTCTTCGACTATTAATAACATATTACACAACTTTTGTTATAACTCATTAAAATTTCTCTTCTTTTATAATGTAGTTCTTTTCTCCATCATCATCATAATTCAAAAGCATTCTTTCTACTTCAACTCTCCTGATTCTTTCCAAAGAATAAAAATGGCCATGCAACAATCGCTACCCATATTCTTCTCTGTTTTTCTAACGCTATTTTTAATCATCAATGGAACTAAAATAGCAACACCTGCGCCATCTGTAGACTGCACATCGGCTTTGATGGGCATGATGGATTGCTTGGATTTTATCGAAAGTGGCAGCACAACATCAAAACCAATAAAATCATGTTGTTCTGGCCTTGAACAAGTGGTCAAAGAGAACGTAGTTTGTCTTTGTCAAACGTTTGATTTGAGTAAACAAATGGGAATTGCAATTGATATTAATAAGACACTATCTTTACCCACGGCTTGTCAAGTCAAAACTCCTCCTTTTAGCGAATGCAATAGTAAGTGTTTTGTTTTTTTCTTTTAATTCTCCCTAGTATTTTTTTAGATGGAATTTTTTTTTAATTATTTTATACTAATTATGGATTTATGTATTCTCTAATTTACAGTCACTCTTCCTGGTGTACCTACTCAAACTCCAAATACGTCTCCATGTATGTAGATTTACTAATATATACCCGACATTTGATATTAATTTGTTTTTTAGAATTTAAAATTTTTATCGTTAATTTATAGCTTCTCTCCCCTTTGCACGCACGTGTTAAGGCTCTCACTATATCTTCACATATTGGATTTACCAAATATATTATTCCTTTTTATATATATTTATTTAATTTTAGCATAATAAAACACAAAGTGAAATGCTTTCGATTTTAAACTTTCAAATTAAGTTTCGTAAATCGTATTTTATTTTCATTATTTCATTCGTATATTTTGCAGCTTCTATTCCTGTTGCTCCTGTTGCGCCTGTTAAAGCTCCTGTCATATCTCCAGGTATGTGATTTATCATAAGACCAATCATTTTTTACTATAATATTTGCTATATTTTCGTAATAAAATATCATGTGAAATGCTTTTGAATTTAACTTTCGAAATTATTATTTTTCAATGATATTATGTTATTATTGATTTATATTGATTGTGGATGTGTTTATGGTCAATTGGCAGCTCCTCTTCTTACTGCACCTGTTAAAGCTCCTCTTCGTACTGCACCTGTTAAAGCTCCTTTTCATGCGCCAGTTAAAGCTCCCAATATGTCTCCATGTAAGTCGATCTACCATATATATATTCTTAATGTTTTTTAATTAATAAAAAAGTCTTAATTGCCCGAAATTAAACCCAGAAGAGAACCGAAATGGCAAATATAGTATAAATAAAGTGGGACCCAAATACACTTAACCAGTGAACGAATGACATATGTTCATTCGGTTTTAATTCAGTGATTAACTTATGTGGATGTAGAATCCTTGTTAATTAATTGAGTATCTAGTCAAATGCATTCAAATTTATTTTTCAAATATTTTGTATAACTTACCGGATTTTACTTTGTTTTTACATACTAATCGTGGATTTGTTATTGTTGAATATGCAGCTACTCTTCCTGTTGTGTCCGTTAAAGCTCCTAGTATATCTCCATGTATGTAATTTACCAAATATGTATTTGTAGTTATTTTTATCTTAGTTCCCTCTTTCTATATAATTGAGTATCAAGCAAAATATCTTTAATTTTGACTGCGGTGTTAATTGTTTTTATTTTTTAGAACTGATTGATCTTGAATGTATTAATTATAATAATTGTGAATTTGTTTACGATTCGATTTCCAGCTTCTCTCCCTAGTGCACAAGGACCGTCCGTGGACTGCACATCTGCATTGATGGGCATGATGGATTGCTTGGAATTTATCGAAAGTGGAAGCACGATAGCAAAACCACAAACATCGTGTTGTTCCGGACTTCAACAAGTGGTGAAGAAAGACGTAACATGTCTTTGTCAAACATTTGATTTGAGTAAACAAATGGGAATTGCAATTGACGTTAATAAGACACTTTTGTTACCTTCTGCTTGTCATGTCCAAACTCCTCCTTTTAGCGAATGCAACAGTAAGTGTCGCATTATTCTCTGAAGATCTTTCGATTTCTCTTGAGCATGAAATTTTATATTTGTTGTTTATACAATTATGATTTTGTTTTGTTTACTTTGCAGTTTCTCTTCCTGGCACAACACCTCAAGTACCCAGTATGTCTCCAAGTATGTCATATAATCAACATTTATTTGACTTAAAAAAAAATAATTTGTTCTTATACTCATTTCGATTTGGATATGATTTTTTTGTAGTGTCTCTTCCTGGTACACCTATCGCATCACCTCCAAGTGGAGATGGTTCGCTTGAAGATGGATCTGTTGCAAATGGGGTGCAACGTATCGTATCATCCTTTACGCCCATGACTGGATTTGTTGCAACTCTACTTTCATACTACTATATATCTTTTTAATTGAGATTATTAGAATGATTTTATTATCATGTGTATTATCTGTCATTGTGATTTACTAATTATAAGAAATAGAAAATTGAATTATTCGAAAACTCATTGTGTGACCATTAAATGTACATCAGAATAATAACCTTTCTAATTTACTAATTTTGTCACTTCATCGCCTTTCTATTTTTTTAATTCATTTTGTTGTGCTCATCAAAATCATATTTTACAACCAAATTTACAATACGAGCACAACACCTTAACATATATGTACTTATGTACCAAAATATTCTTTTTTCAAATAGTAGTTTTCGTTTCACGGAACCAATTACATCATTATTACTACTTGCAATATCACTGTTATGATTTGTAATATCACTGTTATGGTAAATATTCCACCAATGCCCCCAAAGAAATAACACAATCCTTTACAACCTCAGGTATTGTGTGGCCCCATGAAATAACAAGAAAATCCATGCGAATATATTTGACAACTTATTTCAGTTAAAGATGTAAGATATTATCAATATATGATATACGTTTTATAATATTATATATTAATTTATTAGTATTTCATACAAAAATATTCCATCTTTTATTTGGATTCATATTGAATAATATAACTTAATATGAAATAATAAACAATTGAATACATTTGATGTAACGTGAACATAATAAATGATAATAGTTCACGTCATTGACGTAAGATGACGTGCATTTCTGAAGATGTTCAAAATTGCTTTGTAAAATAATAAATATATAGATAGTGACGGATTTTCACTAAAGCTGCTTGTGTGTATGTGTGTGTGTGTGTGTGCGCGCGCGCGTGTGTGTGTTGTGTGTGTGTGCGCGCGCGCGCGTGTGTGTGTTGTGTGTGTGTGTGTGTGTGTGTGTGTGTGTGTGTGTGTGTGTGTGTGTGTGTGTGTGTGTGTGTGTGTGTGTGTGTGTGTGAGGGGGGGGGGGGGGGGGGGTTGCGGTTAATTAACAAAGCAAATAGTTTGGGTGGAAGGGAGCGTTCCTATGTAAAATTCAGTTTCATTATTTTTCAAAATCTGGGACTCTGAATTCCTGTAGCCAATTAAAAAATCTGTTGTGAAAGTTTGTGTATTAAAGTCTCATTGACAAAAATGAATAGAAGATCATCGTGTCTTCTCCATTTATTTTTATATGTACAGTTAAAATAAAAATCTGTAATCAATATTGTCATCGACATAATCATTAGTTTTTACTAGAATGTTTTCTCAACAAACTTTGGGATTGTACAAAATACGAAGATAAATTCATGAGTGTGATGATTGAAAATTTAGAGAAATAAATCACAAATTACCACACCAAACATATACATGTAATTACCTATAAAAGCGAAAAAAGAAAAACAAAGTTCACACATGATTTTGATTTATGTTATTTATTTGTTGTTCACGATATCTCTCACCTGAATGTAACAGATTGTTTTTTTGGAATACATTATGTGTTCAAGATATCATACATACAATTTACAAAAGATATGCAAGGTATTAAATTAACTGATTTGCCAAATATAACATTTTTAGAGAATTTTAGGATTAATGCCATTAATCTAAACAAATGGCAACTATATAACTTAGCTACCAAATAATAACTTCGAAACTTATTTGACGAAAACATAAAGCATGCTATACATGACATATATCCAAGTATATTGTTAGGTCTTCGACTATTAATAACATATTACACAACTTTTGTTATAACTCATTAAAATTTCTCTTCTTTTATAATGTAGTTCTTTTCTCCATCATCATCATAATTCAAAAGCATTCTTTCTACTTCAACTCTCCTGATTCTTTCCAAAGAATAAAAATGGCCATGCAACAATCGCTACCCATATTCTTCTCTGTTTTTCTAACGCTATTTTTAATCATCAATGGAACTAAAATAGCAACACCTGCGCCATCTGTAGACTGCACATCGGCTTTGATGGGCATGATGGATTGCTTGGATTTTATCGAAAGTGGCAGCACAACATCAAAACCAATAAAATCATGTTGTTCTGGCCTTGAACAAGTGGTCAAAGAGAACGTAGTTTGTCTTTGTCAAACGTTTGATTTGAGTAAACAAATGGGAATTGCAATTGATATTAATAAGACACTATCTTTACCCACGGCTTGTCAAGTCAAAACTCCTCCTTTTAGCGAATGCAATAGTAAGTGTTTTGTTTTTTTCTTTTAATTCTCCCTAGTATTTTTTTAGATGGAATTTTTTTTTAATTATTTTATACTAATTATGGATTTATGTATTCTCTAATTTACAGTCACTCTTCCTGGTGTACCTACTCAAACTCCAAATACGTCTCCATGTATGTAGATTTACTAATGTATACCCGACATTTGATATTAATTTGTTTTTTAGAATTTAAAATTTTTATCGTTAATTTATAGCTTCTCTCCCCTTTGCACGCACGTGTTAAGGCTCTCACTATATCTTCACATATTGGATTTACCAAATATATTATTCCTTTTTATATATATTTATTTAATTTTAGCATAATAAAACACAAAGTGAAATGCTTTCGATTTTAAACTTTCAAATTAAGTTTCGTAAATCGTATTTTATTTTCATTATTTCATTCGTATATTTTGCAGCTTCTATTCTTGTTGCTCCTGTTGCGCCTGTTAAAGCTCCTGTCATATCTCCAGGTATGTGATTTATCATAAGACCAATCATTTTTTACTATAATATTTGCTATATTTTCGTAATAAAATATCATGTGAAATGCTTTTGAATTTAACTTTCGAAATTATTATTTTTCAATGATATTATGTTATTATTGATTTATATTGATTGTGGATGTGTTTATGGTCAATTGGCAGCTCCTCTTCTTACTGCACCTGTTAAAGCTCCTCTTCGTACTGCACCTGTTAAAGCTCCTTTTCATGCGCCAGTTAAAGCTCCCAATATGTCTCCATGTAAGTCGATCTACCATATATATATTCTTAATGTTTTTTAATTAATAAAAAAGTCTTAATTGCCCGAAATTAAACCCAGAAGAGAACCGAAATGGCAAATATAGTATAAATAAAGTGGGACCCAAATACACTTAACCAGTGAACGAATGACATATGTTCATTCGGTTTTAATTCAGTGATTAACTTATGTGGATGTAGAATCCTTGTTAATTAATTGAGTATCTAGTCAAATGCATTCAAATTTATTTTTCAAATATTTTGTATAACTTACCGGATTTTACGTTGTTTTTACATACTAATCGTGGATTTGTTATTGTTGAATATGCAGCTACTCTTCCTGTTGTGTCCGTTAAAGCTCCTAGTATATCTCCATGTATGTAATTTACCAAATATGTATTTGTAGTTATTTTTATCTTAGTTCCCTCTTTCTATATAATTGAGTATCAAGCAAAATATCTTTAATTTTGACTGCGGTGTTAATTGTTTTTATTTTTTAGAACTGATTGATCTTGAATGTATTAATTATAATAATTGTGAATTTGTTTACGATTCGATTTCCAGCTTCTCTCCCTAGTGCACAAGGACCGTCCGTGGACTGCACATCTGCATTGATGGGCATGATGGATTGCTTGGAATTTATCGAAAGTGGAAGCACGGTAGCAAAACCACAAACATCGTGTTGTTCCGGACTTCAACAAGTGGTGAAGAAAGACGTAACATGTCTTTGTCAAACATTTGATTTGAGTAAACAAATGGGAATTGCAATTGACGTTAATAAGACACTTTTGTTACCTTCTGCTTGTCATGTCCAAACTCCTCCTTTTAGCGAATGCAACAGTAAGTGTCGCATTATTCTCTGAAGATCTTTCGATTTCTCTTGAGCATGAAATTTTATATTTGTTGTTTATACAATTATGATTTTGTTTTGTTTACTTTGCAGTTTCTCTTCCTGGCACAACACCTCAAGTACCCAGTATGTCTCCAAGTATGTCATATAATCAACATTTATTTGACTTAAAAAAAATTAATTTGTTCTTATACTCATTTCGATTTGGATATGATTTTTTTGTAGTGTCTCTTCCTGGTACACCTATCGCATCACCTCCAAGTGGAGATGGTTCGCTTGAAGATGGATCTGTTGCAAATGGGGTGCAACGTATCGTATCATCCTTTACGCCCATGACTGGATTTGTTGCAACTCTACTTTCATACTACTATATATCTTTTTAATTGAGATTATTAGAATGATTTTATTATCATGTGTATTATCTGTCATTGTGATTTACTAATTATAAGAAATAGAAAATTGAATTATTCGAAAACTCATTGTGTGACCATTAAATGTACATCAGAATAATAACCTTTCTAATTTACTAATTTTGTCACTTCATCGCCTTTCTATTTTTTTAATTCATTTTGTTGTGCTCATCAAAATCATATTTTACAACCAAATTTACAATACGAGCACAACACCTTAACATATATGTACTTATGTACCAAAATATTCTTTTTTCAAATAGTAGTTTTCGTTTCACGGAACCAATTACATCATTATTACTACTTGCAATATCACTGTTATGATTTGTAATATCACTGTTATGGTAAATATTCCACCAATGCCCCCAAAGAAATAACACAATCCTTTACAACCTCAGGTATTGTGTGGCCCCATGAAATAACAAGAAAATCCATGCGAATATATTTGACAACTTATTTCAGTTAAAGATGTAAGATATTATCAATATATGATATACGTTTTATAATATTATATATTAATTTATTAGTATTTCATACAAAAATATTCCATCTTTTATTTGGATTCATATTGAATAATATAACTTAATATGAAATAATAAACAATTGAATACATTTGATGTAACGTGAACATAATAAATGATAATAGTTCACGTCATTGACGTAAGATGACGTGCATTTCTGAAGATGTTCAAAATTGCTTTGTAAAATAATAAATATATAGATAGTGACGGATTTTCACTAAAGCTGCTTGTGTGTATGTGTGTGTGTGTGTGTGCGCGCGCGCGTGTGTGTGTTGTGTGTGTGTGCGCGCGCGCGCGCGTGTGTGTGTTGTGTGTGTGTGTGTGTGTGTGTGTGTGTGTGTGTGTGTGTGTGTGTGTGTGTGTGTGTGTGTGTGTGTGAGGGGGGGGGGGGGGGGGGTTGCGGTTAATTAACAAAGCAAATAGTTTGGGTGGAAGGGAGCGTTCCTATGTAAAATTCAGTTTCATTATTTTTCAAAATCTGGGACTCTGAATTCCTGTAGCCAATTAAAAAATCTGTTGTGAAAGTTTGTGTATTAAAGTCTCATTGACAAAAATGAATAGAAGATCATCGTGTCTTCTCCATTTATTTTTATATGTACAGTTAAAATAAAAATCTGTAATCAATATTGTCATCGACATAATCATTAGTTTTTACTAGAATGTTTTCTCAACAAACTTTGGGATTGTACAAAATACGAAGATAAATTCATGAGTGTGATGATTGAAAATTTAGAGAAATAAATCACAAATTACCACACCAAACATATACATGTAATTACCTATAAAAGCGAAAAAAGAAAAACATAGTTCACACATGATTTTGATTTATGTTATTTATTTGTTGTTCACGATATCTCTCACCTGAATGTAACAGATTGTTTTTTTTGGAATACATTATGTGTTCAAGATATCATACATACAATTTACAAAAGATATGCAAGGTATTAAATTAACTGATTTGCCAAATATAACATTTTTAGAGAATTTTAGGATTAATGCCATTAATCTAAACAAATGGCAACTATATAACTTAGCTACCAAATAATAACTTCGAAACTTATTTGACGAAAACATAAAGCATGCTATACATGACATATATCCAAGTATATTGTTAGGTCTTCGACTATTAATAACATATTACACAACTTTTGTTATAACTCATTAAAATTTCTCTTCTTTTATAATGTAGTTCTTTTCTCCATCATCATCATAATTCAAAAGCATTCTTTCTACTTCAACTCTCCTGATTCTTTCCAAAGAATAAAAAATGGCCATGCAACAATCGCTACCCATATTCTTCTCTGTTTTTCTAACGCTATTTTTAATCATCAATGGAACTAAAATAGCAACACCTGCGCCATCTGTAGACTGCACATCGGCTTTGATGGGCATGATGGATTGCTTGGATTTTATCGAAAGTGGCAGCACAACATCAAAACCAATAAAATCATGTTGTTCTGGCCTTGAACAAGTGGTCAAAGAGAACGTAGTTTGTCTTTGTCAAACGTTTGATTTGAGTAAACAAATGGGAATTGCAATTGATATTAATAAGACACTATCTTTACCCACGGCTTGTCAAGTCAAAACTCCTCCTTTTAGCGAATGCAATAGTAAGTGTTTTGTTTTTTTCTTTTAATTCTCCCTAGTATTTTTTTAGATGGAATTTTTTTTTAATTATTTTATACTAATTATGGATTTATGTATTCTCTAATTTACAGTCACTCTTCCTGGTGTACCTACTCAAACTCCAAATACGTCTCCATGTATGTAGATTTACTAATATATACCCGACATTTGATATTAATTTGTTTTTTAGAATTTAAAATTTTTATCGTTAATTTATAGCTTCTCTCCCCTTTGCACGCACGTGTTAAGGCTCTCACTATATCTTCACATATTGGATTTACCAAATATATTATTCCTTTTTATATATATTTATTTAATTTTAGCATAATAAAACACAAAGTGAAATGCTTTCGATTTTAAACTTTCAAATTAAGTTTCGTAAATCGTATTTTATTTTCATTATTTCATTCGTATATTTTGCAGCTTCTATTCCTGTTGCTCCTGTTGCGCCTGTTAAAGCTCCTGTCATATCTCCAGGTATGTGATTTATCATAAGACCAATCATTTTTTACTATAATATTTGCTATATTTTCGTAATAAAATATCATGTGAAATGCTTTTGAATTTAACTTTCGAAATTATTATTTTTCAATGATATTATGTTATTATTGATTTATATTGATTGTGGATGTGTTTATGGTCAATTGGCAGCTCCTCTTCTTACTGCACCTGTTAAAGCTCCTCTTCGTACTGCACCTGTTAAAGCTCCTTTTCATGCGCCAGTTAAAGCTCCCAATATGTCTCCATGTAAGTCGATCTACCATATATATATTCTTAATGTTTTTTAATTAATAAAAAAGTCTTAATTGCCCGAAATTAAACCCAGAAGAGAACCGAAATGGCAAATATAGTATAAATAAAGTGGGACCCAAATACACTTAACCAGTGAACGAATGACATATGTTCATTCGGTTTTAATTCAGTGATTAACTTATGTGGATGTAGAATCCTTGTTAATTAATTGAGTATCTAGTCAAATGCATTCAAATTTATTTTTCAAATATTTTGTATAACTTACCGGATTTTACGTTGTTTTTACATACTAATCGTGGATTTGTTATTGTTGAATATGCAGCTACTCTTCCTGTTGTGTCCGTTAGAGCTCCTAGTATATCTCCATGTATGTAATTTACCAAATATGTATTTGTAGTTATTTTTATCTTAGTTCCCTCTTTCTATATAATTGAGTATCAAGCAAAATATCTTTAATTTTGACTGCGGTGTTAATTGTTTTTATTTTTTAGAACTGATTGATCTTGAATGTATTAATTATAATAATTGTGAATTTGTTTACGATTCGATTTCCAGCTTCTCTCCCTAGTGCACAAGGACCGTCCGTGGACTGCACATCTGAATTGATGGGCATGATGGATTGCTTGGAATTTATCGAAAGTGGAAGCACGGTAGCAAAACCACAAACATCGTGTTGTTCCGGACTTCAACAAGTGGTGAAGAAAGACGTAACATGTCTTTGTCAAACATTTGATTTGAGTAAACAAATGGGAATTGCAATTGACGTTAATAAGACAGTTTTGTTACCTTCTGCTTGTCATGTCCAAACTCCTCCTTTTAGCGAATGCAACAGTAAGTGTCGCATTATTCTCTGAAGATCTTTCGATTTCTCTTGAGCATGAAATTTTATTTTTGTTGTTTATACAATTATGATTTTGTTTTGTTTACTTTCCAGTTTCTCTTCCTGGGTCAACACCTCAAGTACCCAGTATGCCTCCAAGTATGTCATATAATCAACATTTATTTGACTTAAAAAAAATTAATTTGTTCTTATACTCATTTCGATTTGGATATGATTTTTTTTGTAGTGTCTCTTCCTGGTACACCTATCGCATCACCTCCAAGTGGAGATGGTTCGCTTGCAGATGGATCAGTTGCAAATGGGGTGCAACGTATCGTATCATCCTTTACGCCCATGACTGGATTTGTTGCAACTCTACTTTCATACTACTATATATCTTTTTAATTGTGATTATTAGAATGATTTTATTATCATGTGTATTATCTGTCATTGTGATTTACTAATTATCAGAAATAGAAAATTGAATTATTCGAAAACTGATTGTGTGACCAAGTACATCAGAATAATCACCTTTCTAATTTACTAATTTTGTTACTTCATCGCCATTCTAATTTTTTCAATTAATTTTGTAGTGCTCATCAAAATCATATTTTACAATCAAATTTAGCACAACACCGTACATATATGTACTTTGTACCAACATATTCTTTTTTCAAACAGTAGTTTTCGTTTCACGTGGCAAATTATATTAGGAGTATTTCTGCATGTAACCATGTTGTTTTTAAAACTAATCCAAATCGGATTTTAAAATATTGGTAGCACCTGATTTTAAAAACCCGCCAGATTAATTAGATACAAGTACGATTAATTCGGTCACTACATATATGTGGCTAGTAAAAAGTAATGACTATAAATTTTTTTATTAATTAATGATTTGAATTTTGTCGTATAATTGGATGATTGAAATGATTATCACGATGTGACATAATTAGGGGTGTCAATGAGGCGGATATTGCCCGGACCGATCCGAACAGTACCCGAAGAATTATCCGGATCCGAAAAAAAATTCGAATCCGGATGGATCCGGGTCAAAAACCGTATCCGGCGTATTTATTTTTACGAGTATGGATTCGGATCTAGGAACTAATTTTTTGATGGATCCGGATACTATCCGAATCTGAATAAATTTGTAAACGAATATCCATTTTGTTGAAATCTTCATTATTTTGTAATATATATATTTAAATTTTTTTTGATGGATTTCGTAATATTTCGACCAATTCATGAAAAATAAAATTTTCTATGTGAAACACTCGTTTGCAACACATTTCATGACCTTCTAGTATCTCTCTCATGTACTTATCCTCCGACAATTGGTGTTTGGGATTATTTTCCATGGAATGAAGTAGTATGTTGTTCATCTCAAAATCATCATTTTGCACTTTCCACTGATGAAAATTTGATATATTAAATGGTAAAAATGGAGAATTATTCATGGAAAAACTGAAGGATAGTTGATGAAAAATGAAGGAAAAATTGAAGTATGCGAAGGAAGTTGGAAAGGAATTGGTATTATAGAAGATTAATGACTATTATTTTTTTCAAAAAAAAATTTAGGAACTAGATTTAAAAAATTGAAATATAATGGCTAGCTTTATTTTTTTTTTCTTGTACTAACTAATTTTATCAGGATCAATTTTTTTTATAATAATATGTTTTCAAGATATTATTTTTCCCTAAATATTATTCTCCCAACATATTTCTAAAATCAATACAAATATGTATTTATAATTTTGTGTCAAAATTTTCTTACTCTATTACTATTTTAAACTTTACTATTCTAAACTTTTAAAATACTAATGCATCCGAACAAGTCCTAAGAGCCCATGGGCTTAGTAAGCCTTAAATGCAGCTTATATTAGTGGTCTGTCTTCTCAATTGAAATATAACGGGAGTTCTCCATTTCAGTTATCTTCTCGTAAAAGACACCACATACACAAGTAGAGCTTCTGAACCAAACAATGGCGGGAGCTCTTTCTCTTTGTTTCCCGTCTCCCTCTCTGCAGGCCCATAAGTTTCACCAAAACAAATTACTGGCCAATTCCACACCATTTGTTCGCCATCTCTCTTCACATTACGGATACGATAAACTCAGACTGACAGCGCGTGCTAAGTTCGACAAATTCGACGGCTCAGATGTAGCCACATCATCCACCGACGGTGATAACGAAGTTGTTTCTACACCAGAACTTCA
This sequence comes from Luzula sylvatica, assembly GCA_946800325.1. NCBI lineage: Eukaryota > Viridiplantae > Streptophyta > Magnoliopsida > Poales > Juncaceae > Luzula > Luzula sylvatica. The sequence goes on from OX326958.1 coordinate 49,410,180, forward strand.
ACAACTTGAGGACGACAGGTTTGTAGGTTATATTTTTATTTTTCTAATTAGCATTTATATCAAATTCATGGTACTATCCCAAAATAAGAATCAAAATTTGAATTTTGTTGTGCTTTCAGTTGTTTGCCTTCAGATTTAAGTGGAGCAATTCGTCAATCAGGCGAAGCAAGTGCTTTGTTCATCAATTCTGGAGGAATGCGAGCAATTGTAAGTTCCAATTTTTATATTTCCTTGTTTTCATTCAATTCACCAATCACCGCATAAGTATGATCGAACGCATAATTTATAATTTTCATTGAAGGTGGAGCTGTTGATACCTGAATTGCAATTTCTTAATTCGGAAGGGGCACAAGCGGAATTTTGGGAATTATCGAGGGTATTTCTGGAAACTCTCGTTGAAGAAACTGGCGGATCCCAGGTCTGAGCGAAAGGTTGTTCATTAATATTTAAATTCACAACCATATATAGTGTGTGTAGAATTTCATATATGCCCTTCTAAATACCTCAATATAGCAAATTATATCACATAAATCCAAGAATAGTATGTCCTTTGTATTGTTGATATTCTATATTTATATATTTTTTATTATTATAGAGAATAAAGGCGATATTTCCTGATGCGGGAGCCGCAGCTCTTCTCAAACATCAATGGAACGATTCAAAATTTGGATATGCAAGGTATATTTTACATTTTACCACCTCCATTATTCTCATATTACCCAAATACCCTTTTAACATTTTAAAAATTGCAGTTTGAGCGATAGAAAACCGGTCGAAAAAGAGGACGATATTGTTGTTATGGTAATCCCAGACTATCAAATGCTTGAATACGTTGAAATAATCGCAAATCGCCTTTCTGACGATCCGGTACGTGAATTTATATTATTTTAAATTTTAAATTTGAATACACAGTGTTTCTTGCAATTTTACCAAAAGATAATATTGTTTTGTTCTTTTAGCCTAAACCACTAATAATGTGGAACCCTAGACTTGTAAGTCTAGATATTGGAGTTGGTTTTAACGCTCGAAAAATGCGTAAAAATTTCTTAAGGTAACTTATGCTCTCTCTATTTTTGTTTAGATTCATTTTATAACACCTTTATTATTGGTAATATTATTATATTTTTTGTAGTACTTTTACAACCGTTTATTCTATGAAGCCCCTCGAGACCGGTGCAATTTTCAGATGCTACCCTGGGTGAGGAAATATTTTGCAAATTTTACATATAATATCTATCCATTATAAACTTGAATTCAAGATGATGATGGCCTTGGTCATCAAATATTTGTGTTTTGTAGGTTTTGGAAGGTGTTCTATGATGATGTGAATAGGCCCAATAGATATTTGCTTGCCAAAGAACTCCAATTTGCACCCAATTCATCCGATACCGAGGTTCTTTTATTTCAAATTTTCACTTATATATAATTTTTTACTTCGAAAATTTTGAGCGTTACTCTTCATTTTTTGGGAAATATAGATGATATTCAAAGAATTGAAAGGAGAAAAGGAAGAAAAGGAAGCTTCTTTCGCGGATCAAGCCATGGGTGTATTCAGTTCCTTGAACAAATTTATTAAATCTTTCTCTTGAGTAAAACTTTTGAGTGAAGAAGAAAATACTCTCATATCTTCATTATAGTTTGTATTTATTAACTTGTTAGTATATACTATATACATTGTGTATTGGCATGATAGTTAATTAGTACTTATTATATTTAATAAAATTTAATAAAATTTCACTAAGTTATGTAAAACAATTTATCCAATTTAAGAAAATGAACTCTCATATCTAACAATTTAATTAGTACTTGTTCAATTTAAGAAAATTTAAGATAAGAAAATTTAATTAGTACTTATCCAATTTAAGATAAGAAAATTTAGTTAGTACTTGTTCAATTTAAGAAAATTTAAGATAAGAAAATTTAATTAGTACTTATCCAATTTAAGATAAGAAAATTTAGTTAGTACTTGTTCAATTTAAGAAAATAAACTCTCGTATCTCTCTCTCTCAATTTAAGATGAGAAAATTTCATATATCTCTCTCTCTCAATTTAAGATGAGAAAATTTCATATATCTCTCTCTCTCAATTTAAGATGAGAAAATTTCATATATCTCTCTCTCTCAATTTAAGATGAGAAAATTTCATATATCTCTCTCTCTCAATTTTCTTAAGAATAAGTACTAATTAAATTTTCTTATCTTAAATTGGATAAGTACTAATTAAATTTTCGTATCTTACATTTTCTTAAGAAAATTTTCTAATCAAATTTGGATTAGAAATTTTATTATCCAAATTTGATAAGTACTAATTAATTTGAGAGAGAGATATGAGAAAATTTTCTAATCAAATTTGGATAAGTACTAATAAAATTTTATTACTACTTATCCAAATTTTCTTAAGAAAATAAACAATTTATTTTCTAACTTAGTGAAATTGAATAAGTACTAATCAAATTGAGAGAGAGAGATATGAGAAAATTTTCTTAAGAAAATTTGGATAAGTACTAATAAAATTTCACTAAGTTATGTAAAACAATTTATCCAAATTTGATTATTTAAATCTTGATCTATACATAAATTCCCCAAAAAACCATTAGCATAAAATCGAATATCAATGCAAACAATCCTAAATTCTGTAGAACAAGCAAGCTATAAATAACAAAAAAATCTTCAACTAATGTTCTCCCTGTTCTCCACAGGAGAAGCCGAGGCACTCTTAGAGTTAGGAAACCCTAAAGAAAACATCAAATTGCTTCCATTTTGGATGCTCGAACTCGGTGCACTAACCCTAGTATTTAAATAACTCGACGCGCACGGTTTAACCGAGTAAGCCGAGCCAGACGAACCCACGTTCTCAGCCAATTTGAATGCATTTACTTGATTCGATTGGGTCTCTCCTCGAACTTGAGTTCCTTGATTCGGGCCATTTCCTCCTACATATGATGTAATTGCCGCAGCCAAGGAAGATTGGAAATTCGGGTCCGATGTAATTGCTTTCGCAATTGAGTCCATTAAGAAGCCCTGATTCGAGCTTGGGTTCGAAGTTTTTGAACTAGGGTTTGTTGTTTTTTGCATGTAAGTTTGAAAGAATGAGTCTTGGAATTCTTGTGATCTAGTAAAATTATTCAAAGACGTACTTCCTAATGTTGGGATATTGTTGTATATTTGGTTCGACCCGTAATCTAAATATCCATTTGGCCACGAGGTTGACAAGGCTGTGGATTCTGGTGAAGAGAAATTAAAGTTTGCAGAAGGTGTGTATCTAGGATTGGAGGCGAACCGGTTCACTGCATAATTTTGCGTGGTAGATTGTGGCGGGTTCGTGAGATCTAGGGTTATGGTTGGATACGAAGGTGTCGAAGAGACCGAAGCATTTGGAAGAAAGAATTGTGGAGGCCTTGATATATTAGAAAATCCAAGGCCATGCAGATTAGCGGTCATGCTAGCGTTATTAAATGCCGACGAAGAAGTCGAAGAGCCCGACGTTAGCATGCTAGCGGCTGCTGAAGTAGTTGAAGCCATTGCGGTTGCGGATGCGGAGAGTGGGTGGTTGTGAGTCCCTTCATACGTTGTAATTAGTATCGACAAGTCATCTGCACATCTTTGCACCTGTAAAAAAATATTTAAGGAGAAACCGATATTAGTATCGTCGAAAAATATGTTCGGGTTGGCTATTTCAATTTTTTTTAAGCCTATTTAAATTTGTACCTATATTTCATTGAAGTATTTAAATTTTAAAATGTGTTTTGTTCCATATTGTATAAATGGATTTGGAAGTCAAGGAGTACAAACAATAGAAAAAATGTATTTATTTTTAACTTTAAAAATATGCAAGTTGCAGAAAAGTATTCCACATCACCATATGGATTAATTAATTTAGTATTTTGAACTTGGTATGAATATATCAACATCTAAGAATTATATTTGACATGGTTATGCTATATACGAGTTCATGGTGTAATCGACCATGGAATAATTATTTTCTTTCTCTCCTATATTATACCGAGTATTACTTTTCCTTGTGTGGAATTCTTTCTTTGATCATAGATAATATATTTTCTATGGTTGAACTTTCAAGTAAAAGATTATTGACCTATTCTATTATTTTACTTCTATAACTTAAATAAGGCTTAATCATTTGAACTTTCTTTAGTCTTCTTTTTGTTTGTTGAAGATATAACTTCTTATATACTATAATCTATTGTAATTAAATTAAAAAAGAATACTAGAAAATCCAAGATCGATTGTTAGATATGCATTTGCAAAAATAATAGGATATGATAATGATTTATATACCTGCTTTCTAACTGGACATCCAAGGGCAACGGTGCATCGATAGTACGCTCGTGGACACGGGTTTCCTTTGGCTATCTTTTGCCCATATTTTCTCCATTGGCAACCATCATTCATCTGGAGAAATTAAATATTCAAAAATATCATTAGCAAAAAGTAACATAAATTTGTTTCTCTACAATTAATCCAGACGCATAAAAGTTTTAATTTTGAGCTGTTCAAATGTCTTAATTACTCATAAACTCTGGAATTGTAAACCTTATCCTATTCAAAGTTGTATGTGAGCCAAGCCAATTAAATTTCTGTAAATAACAGGAGGTTTAAAATTAAATAGAAATAAAAGAGCAAAAATTACGCACCGTTGGAGCATCACATCGAGCTCTGACCGAAACCCTAGCTTTCTTAATTTGAGGCTGTTGAAACAGATCATCCTCACCATCTCGCAAGTTTTTGATAATTTTGTTTGGTGGCGATGGTTCACCGGGTTTGTCTTCCTTCGTATCCTCAGAGCTATTATCAGAACTTAGTCTCGACACTTTAGCTTCATTTTTACCATTAGACCCCTCGAACTTGCAATAATCTAACCCTAGTTTGAGGCTGTCATGCCCCTCGTTAGCATCCGCCTCTTTCTTTTTCATCGCATCATGGGATTTTTCTTCTTTTTTAGAACCACTCGAGGAGACTTTGGAACCAAGGCTCAAGAAAATCGCAAGGTCATGCTCTTCTTCTAGATGTTTTGATTTTGAAGGAGTAACAAATGGGCTGGTCTCCTTTACCATTTTGCCCTTATCTTTTTTAAACACGTCATAGTAGTGTACTTGGAGCAACCGATAATCATCGTTTATTCGCGTTAAAAGGTTCTTCAATCTCTCATTTTCTTCATGCGCTTCTTTCATTTCAGCCTGTGTTGATGCCAGCTTTTCTTTCTATCACGACAATGGAAAGGACAAACGATAAATAAGTACATATGATATACAAAAAACTCGTAAAATTTTGCAAGAAGTGGAGCCTAACCTGATTAAGCAACTTCTTGGGGCTTGAACCAGATGATTTTGCAGATGAATCTATCGAAAGTTTCTCGGTTGCTATTGACGAAGAAACCTGTTGTAAATACGTTGCTATGAGTATATGATATTTGGGAAAGAAATAAAATATTTTGTATGTTCCTCTTATACAAAGTTAAAAGCATTCAAAAGGGATTCATCCAAACCTTTTCAGCTTGGATATTATCTTCCTCTTCGACAACTTTTTGTTTTTTGATCTCCATTGATGGAACCAAACAATTGCTTACTTTTCTCTCCTGTCTTCTCTTTCTCTCTCTCTACTATTCTACTATTTCTATTGTGTTTTTGAGTTTTATTTTCGTTCTTGTATTACAGCTCAAGACATCTCCCTTTATAGAGAAATACGTACAAGAGGCTTGACTTGACCTCTTCGTACCACTTAGACTTGTTGAAATAAATAAACCCTAATAATTCAAAAGCTTATCTATAAAAGGGAAGCTGTATTAGAATGTCAACACGAGACTTGCATCATGTGCTGACTCAATTGATTAACGGAACTCAAAAAGAAACTTCAAACAATTAACAAAATTAGAAGAAGAAAAAAGATAATGTTGTTTTAAATATAGATGAGTAAATTAAAAAATTGCAAGTTTTCAACGTGTGAGACATGTTCTTTAATTTGTTTAGGCTTTGACAGCAAGTGGCTGCTTTCTTAGGAGACCTAATACCTCATGTTAATTGTTTCATATCTCCAATTTGGTCCCTCACCTTTTTTTTATACTTAGGTCAAAACCTGCGTCTTTCTGTGTCTCCATTGGTGCATCCTTTAAAGACGATTCGTCACGATTTTGGCCAATTCTTTTCGTGAGATTCAATTAGTCGATATAAATTAAGTCAAAATTATAAATTATATAATGTTAATAACACCAACAATCTATTATATATTGAAGAGAAGAAAAACTTGATGTGTTTTTTTTTACTATTTAGAACCATTTCTATGTACGATTTTTTCCACGAATATATGTACATTTTCCTTATTTATTAATATCTTGCTTCAAAAACATTTATACATTTATTTTTGTAAAATTAAATTAATGTATTATTTGTAAATTTAGATCTAGTACATGTCTATACGATTTCGTTAAGCTTCGTTGACTTAATGGATCTTAAATCCAGTTGTCGGCTCAAAGTTTTTTCATCGGAACACCTTAAAAACATCCTAATATTATGCATACCCTTTGCAAATGGAAACTACTAATTTTCTATATTTATAAAAACCATGATATATATTTCTTATAACTCGTAGGGTTTTCAACAAATTATTTAAGGGTATATAGGATATTTTGAGATTTGCAGTGTTTTAAAGAAATTAAGCCACATAAATTTTCTTCTCAAATTGGTTGGCCAGTATTAAGAAATGCTAATGGTCAACTATGAAAATATTTAAGACAAGTCAGTTAACTTGTAGAATAATATTTTGTTTGAGAAATTATTGATTTGAGGTCAAATAAATTGAAATGTTATATAAATTATTCTTGTATGCCCTTGTGATGTACTATATTTGCTTGACTAACAATGAAATATAACTTGAATTGGCATTTAACATATGAAACTAATACTATCATATAAATACTTTGAGTAGAAAAAAAAACGATTACATTGTACATATGAACTTCTGTTCCTACATGTTAACTATATATTGAAATTAAGATACATTTGGAAACTATTTCATTTTAAACAAAGTTACTTTTTCAGTTCATTGGATTAAAACATGTAGAAATATGGTAAAATTCAAAGGGCTTATTTGAGTTCTTGCATTTCTTACTTCTACCAAACACTTAGACCATGATCCTAGATCCAGAATTTAAGGTTTGATCATTTCCTCTCTCTCTCCAATTATTTTCCTATCTAATACAATTATAGCAAAGTATGATTTATTGGCACAGCAAATATAATTTTTTGATAAGTAAACAATATTCTGAATTAATTGTCGCAAACCACAACACTCATCACATGCATGGCAAATGGAGTTGAATATTACTTTACATTCATTTTTATTTCTGAGTTGTATCATAGTTGTCGATTTTTTTTAACAAGAGCGCAAAGTCTATGGATTTGAAACTTGAATTCTTAATGTATTGAGTTTGTATTGTTTTTAGATCCCAAAGAGTTGAAATTTGAGTTCTTTTTTTTTATGAGTCTACTGTTTAGAATATTTTAGTTTTCCATCTAAAACTATAACATAAAAACATCAATAATGAATGAAATTGATATGATTAATATGTGGCATTATTTTGTTTGTCCACACATATATTTTGTTTCTTCAAGCATAATTTGTGTTGATACTACTTCAATTTACAAACCCTAGCCTTACTTATTTAAATGATTAGGTTTGCATGGATGCATTGACAACCGTAACCTAACTATTGACAAAAATCCTAACCCTAACAACCCTAACAACCATGTATGAATAAAGATTGTACACGTGATTGTCTCATTTTGCCTGTGTGCATACTACATCCATATATAAGATTCTTGACACATTTGATAGGTTAGTTTGTATAGGAAAGTATTAGGATGAATGGTACGGCTGGGTCCACCTCAGCATATTAATGACGGCCCTATTTTAAATGCTGGCTGGGTTCATATTGGATCATCCCATGTCACCTTAGGATTTCTGAAATTGTGTTAGATGATGTTGATTCCCCAATTAAGAAGATCTGTCTATGATGCATCAATATATCTTTAGTTAAAACCAATGATTTAAATAACACCGTAATAACATCGTCATAGCACAAATAACGATAAATATTTCTAAAACGCAATATCACAATATACTAAATAACGACGTCATATCGCCGCTATAACGTACAATAGCGGCGATCACGTGTAAATTGCAATCCGAACGCTATATAGACCGCTATAGCGTACAATAGCGGTGATCACGTCTCGACTCCTCTTCTAGCAACAATGATTTATGACGATGCAATCAAATGAGATGTTAATTGTTGATTTTTAACCAACTTTTAAGACACCATGTCTTTTAGGTAAACACCTACATGTATCATTATGATAGTAAGAGGATGTAGGATGTGGGACAAATCTATTTTCTTCTTTTCTTTTTTTATTTTCAAAAAATTTTGATTGTAATGTATTCAAACTAATTTACTTAATGCAAAATTCGAACGAGACAATCGACTCCTCGGTCAAAAAAAAATTTCATCTCTCTCTTCTCTCTCTCTCCAAAAAATGTCAATGAAATATAGATTTCATGTGAGGCCAACAAGCTTTTTCAACGATCAAGTCAATTATGAGACCCCCAAGAAAGATCCACTTGGAGACTTGTAAATATTTTTTTTTTTTTTTTGAAAATAATAGAGTAGGCTCAAAGTCCTACGGCTATTTTTGTATTAATTTGAATTGAAATTTACATATACCTTATAATTAAGGATTTTTAGTATCAATACCCAACATGGACTTATATTTTCCTAGACTTCTAAAATTCTTTATTTACCAGCACAATATGGAAAAATTCTAGGATATTGAAATGCTATAAAAAAGCGGAAAATAAACTAGGTTACATGAACCCTATAAATATTTTTTCTTTATTTATTAAGAAACTTTATACCTGTCACTTAAATCATATCATTAATCATTAACTAATACCCAAGGAAAACAATTTCTTTTAGAGATGATTTGATTTTTCTTGATGTTTCATACATGCTAATTAAAATTAGCTATTTTGAATGTATATAATTGTATATCGGAAAAAGAAAATCTAAGTTTTCTTTATTAAATAGTATTAAAATTGAAATTTTCAACCATGTGATAGTGATACTCTCATTGATTTTGTCGTGTATTGTTTTATTTTCTCAAAAAAAAATCGTGTATTGTATTTAATTACGTAAAAGAGAAGACTTGTTGATGGTAGACAACCAACATGTGTTTATAAAATCCATTGCTTTCATAACTAATCCAAGCTTCCAAGACTTCATTTCTTACATAAATATTTATTTAACTAGCTCGTATAATTCATAATCTTATATGCACCCAATACATAAAATGATATTTCTAATGGGGGATAACGAAAATATATATTTCTATGTTTTGCATGACATACATTCATAATCTTATATACCTTTTTTTAAGCAAAGCTATATTTCATTAAGTAAGATCTGATTCCCTAATTGAATCATGCAAGAAATAGATCCCCAAAATCAACTAATTAGAAGGAAGAAGAAAAATTTAAATTGGTCCCTACTTGGTGAAAACTTGACCTTCATTTAATTTTACATTTTTCTATATTCAGTATGGATCCAAATTGTATGGTTTATAGTTGTTGGCACATTATCACAAATTCATACATTAATTAAACCCTAATTAAGTAATGATCATTATTAATTGATTGATTAACTAAACCCTACTTCCAAGAAGTCTCGCAAGGTAACTTTTTTTAATATAAAAAATCTATGAGCTCCTGTTCTTCTGATCCGTAAACTCGTAGCTTTATTTGTAGCTATTAAGATTGGAAATTTCTTGTTGGCATAAAGTACACCATACAATTAACCACAAAAAGAAGGGATCAAAGAAAATATAATGATATAAGTGGTGATGACAAATGATTAAGACAAGTCAACTGTTTGAAGAGATATGCTTTCATAGTTGACGTACAATAGTTTGACTTCTTTCAAAAAAATGAAAAAGAAACTCACCATATAAGAAAAGAGGATAATAAAGAAAGGTTAAATAATGGGCATATTTTGAAAAAAAGAGGGTTTTCAATTTCAAGAAAACAAAATAGAGAGTAGAATATTCATATTTACATGAGATGAAAGTTATTATTTACATGAGATTTAAGAAATTTCAAAATGATGTCCTATTTACATACTTTTTGAAGAAATATTTCATATTTACGTATTATATAATGAAATTCTAAACTAGGTTTTACTTGAAACGGTTTGAACAAAAAAATGGCTTACCCCCAAAAGAAAATTAAGCTCAAGTCTAGAGATGTTCATTCGGTTGGTTCGGACGGAACCGAATAAGGCCAAACCGATTTGAATCGATCCGAATAAAATTTAAACCGAACCGAACAATTTTAACTTTTGAACCGATTAAAAATCGAACTGATGTTATTCGACTTATTCGATTGAACCGAATAAGAAACATTACAATTTAAAATAAAATAAATTAATAAAAAAATTATATATTTTCTTTATAAAAAATATATTAAAAATATAATTATATTAATTTATAAGATTATTATATCATTTTTTATATTTCAATATTTCAATATTAAAATATATAAAAAGAGGGATGTTATTCGGTCGGATTGGTTTAATCGGTTTTAAGAATATCAAAACCGAACCGAATCGAATAAACCGAACAATATCATTTTTTAAACCAAACCGAGCCAAATAAATCGAAAAACCAAGCCGATTAAACCGAATTCGATAGGTTCGGTTCGGTATCCGAATAAACCGAATCGTTTGAACACCCCTACTCAAGTCTGATTAAACAACAAAAATATAAGCAATTACAATTGATGACTCCAAAACGCAAGTATTGAATATTAAAATTGAATTCTTTGAAAAAATCATGGAAAATGCTTGACGCAAGCACGAAATCAACGATACCGAACACGAAAATTACGATATGTTTTCACATTAGCTCCTAAATTTCCATGAAGATTGATTTTAAACTCAAAATTCGGCACTGTATAGCTGTCATTTGTTGGGTTGTTGAACATGAAAAAAATGTGAATAATATGAAAAATGTCAACTGTATTGCGTATCCGTTTTACATAGAGATAAAAAAAAGATAACTAATTAGGGCTTATTGGTCATAAAAAAGCCTAATAAAGGACTTAGTCATCGCATTGTTCTTCATAAATTAGACAAAATAAATATAAAAATAAAAATACCCCACAACTTTGCCTTTTACATAATATAACGAAATCAATTTTTTTTTTCTTATTGCACCTCAAGTGGAACTTAGTTAATTATGAGATAGCCCTATGTGATAATAACACGACTTTTTATGATTCTATCTATTATTCCTCCAAAATTCGAAATAATAGATATATGAAACCTTGGCAAGTGGGTTAGTTGAACATTTTAAACACATTAAAAATATCAATATAGTTCCGGTTGAATTGGAATTAATGTGATACGAATCATAGAGAGATCTAGAGTAGAATTTTGTTGAAGTACACCTAATGGTATATATTCAATTTATTTTATATGTATAGGAGAAATGTATCAGAAAAAAAAACTTGACTATGCAAATTTCAACTTTCCGTTTTGTACAATGCAGTATAAAATTCAACACAAGAATAGTGCACTCACAAAAAAATGGTATGTTTATAAATTTTCCAATAAAATGGTATGTACAATATATAGAAAAATTGAGGGTGATTGTTTGACCTGCAATCTCTCTTTATCTTAGACTAACTACTTGAACTTTTCTAAGCCATGTTATTTTAGAACTTATCCAACAGGTTGGTAGTTTTTCTTTCCAAAGATTGGTAGTTTTTCTTTGGATAATTATATCGTGCCCCTCAAATCCTCCCTCATCAATTAACAAAAAAATTAACATGATGATTAATAAAAATACAATTCATTAACAATTAATTAATATTAATTAAAAATTATTAATTTATTTGTATTTTAATTATATATTAATTAAACATTAATGAAATATATTTTTGTTAATTATGATGCTAATTAATTATTAATCGGTAATGTTTGGGGGAATTTGAGGACACGATATCGTGCCTCTTTTTCTTTCTTACTTGGTAACCTAAAAGTCAGATAGACTAGTAATAGCCGTACAAGGTTTGAGTACGGCTAGAAAATCAAGGCTACGTTCAATATCATATTATTGCTTGACAATGATGGGCTAAAGATCCGGTCATTTAATTTCCGGACTCGAAATTATGTTATTTTTGTTGTTGGTAACCTGAGAATGGACTGACTCTGAGCTTTGAAAATTCAGTTTTTTTTTTGAGAAAATAGAGAGGGCTCAAACTCCCTCTTCTATTGATTTTCATTTATTAAAAAAGTTTACGTATGCTATGAAAAGATTAAGCTTCAAATTAGAGCTTTATATCTTTTCTATAGCCAAAGCTGCCAATCTCAAATTACATTCATATATAATTGTAATTATAAACAGAAAACCAAAATCCTATTATGTTATATGGAATAGGAATCTTGGATTTTATCTTAGGTATAAAAGCCTCTTCTCCTCCTCTTTCAGTCTTCTTGCTCATTCATCCCGCCGTCTCCTATTGCGAATACCTAATCCATTTATTCCTTCTCTGATCTTGGCCATAGATTTCACCTCAGTTCTACACGCCATTGATCAATCTCCATCTATGATCTTCTTGTTGTAAGCTCCAGACGTCTCCCTGATCAAGTCGTGAAACTTTCACCTCTTTCGCCCCTTTCGCCCTTTAGAACTTCAAACACATTAACCAATACCTTCTTTCTGCTTTGATCCGGCATCACCTGATTTGCTTTCTGGAATTATTCTTCGCTGATTCTGCAAGTAATTTGTCGGTGTGAATATGCTTGCTTGGATTTCACTGCCTCGATTTGGATCTTGTCGATTTGGAACATCTTCTTCAAGGTAAATGAATTCACTTTATCCCTTCATAAATTCTTCTTAGAGTTTCTTCATTTTGCTGTATTTCAATTTCAGATTCTTCCTCTCACTACAACAATATTGGCATACAGTGACACTTGTTTTTTGGCATTTGACTATATGCTGCCATTACTTGTATAAAAGACGGCATTAACTGATTAATCCTGTTGTTGTATTATAAAAGACAGCATTTTGCGTTATATGTTAGGAATACCATTATACAACTGCATTTTGTTTCGAATGCTGTTATTGAAGTAAAACCATAGCAAAAAGAAATGATGTCAAATTATATCGAAAAATATCATCAAAATATATATTACATGGAGGCTAAAACATCCCTTATTTTCCATAATTTCAAGGCCTCACACACTTAAAACACTTCCCACAGCCCCTAGCCCACAACCCCAACACACGTACATAACCTCACCCTCACGCACAGCACACTCTTAACCCCCAAGGCCAGGAGGCCCAGGACCCAGCCCTCACGCACCTAAGTCACACTGCCCTAAATCAATGTGAAGCTGTTAAGCGGGAACTAGTTTTCGCAAAAACTTGGCGCCTCCCCATTCGCGCCTTCCCAGAATCTCACGCACAGACCACCTCTACCCCCCCCCCCCCCCCCCCCCCCCCCCCCCCCACAAAACCTCACACTCACAAACTAATGCCGCCAGTTTGCTCATATCTTCGACCACCACCAAAATGCCAAAATCCAAGTCCTAACTTATCTCTACTGCGACGAGTCTAATTTGGGAGAAATACATACGCCATGTGCCTTTCGGAACTCCCGATTATTCGGCGTTGGGTTAAGTGCCACCTCTCGATTAAGGCATGTTCTTAACTTCACCTTGTAATTTACAGTAAGTATTTTCTGTTGTTTTTCGTTTTTTTCAGTTTTTCAGCAGTTAATTTGTTCGATTAGGGTTTCTATTCTCAAAAAATATCGAATTAGGGGTTCCGATTTGGTCATTACTGCTGATTTGAACATATTTTCCAGATTATTGGTCATTACAGCATTTTTTTTTTAGTTCATTAGAAGATCTTTAAGGTCTTGGCAGAGGTTGCTCGATTCGAAAACCAAAATCAGATTAATTCAAATTGATTTTCTTGAATTTAACAGTCTACAATCTTCAAATTATGGGAGACAAAAGCACTGGCATGTTTCTTTTGTGCGTTGTACGCAATTTGAGGTAATTTGCAATTTTCAAATTGACATTTTGAATCAGAATTTTCAGTTTTGCCCCAATTCATCGACCATCGTATTGATTACAGTCTGTTCATTTGCAAAATTATCAGTTTTAAGCCACTCAACATCGATAATCAATTTGTAAACATCGACTAGCAGTTTCTGAAAGCCGTTCATCTCTGATTTTTTGGTGCAGTGATGGAGAAAAACGAGATTTCATCAGAATTCAGTGGCCAACTGGTAATGTTTTGGTTTTGCATCGTGATTTGGATTTGATTTGGGTATTTATTTTTCTTATTGAAGAAGAGGAAAATTGATTATTGTTTTAGTAATGATTTTTGTTTGATTGATTACGAAAGAGCTGATATGTTTTTGTGTTGGATTGATTACGAAAGAGCTGATATGCTTTCGTGTTGGATTGATTACGAAAGAACTGATATGCTTTCGTGTTGGATTAAAACGTAATTTTGAGTTTTTTGTTTGTTTGTTTTTGTTTGATTTATTTTTCAATTGTTGAGCATCGCAGTATAAGTTCCAACTGTGCATCTTAAAGTAGTATGCAATTTGTACACTTCAATATTTTATTCATTTAATTTCTAAGGTTATTGTTTTCTTACTTTTTTAGGAATAGTAAAAAATTTCTATACTTAATTATATTTTCATTTTTTTAATTAGGGACAAATGAATATACAACCGTTTCGGCCTCCCAAAAAACGAAGATGGCGGGACTGCTTGCTACATGAGCGGTACTGCTGGTACCCTAAAGGTAAATATATTAATCCTAATTATCATTAATTTTCCTTTAATAATCAAGCGCTAACTAATATTTTCTTATTTATTTATTTATTTATTGTAATTTTATCAGAATGATTAATTTTGATTTGGAATTATGAACTATTTAGGGATGTTTGTGGAAAATGGATTGAAGAATGCTCTGTTTAATATGAATCGAAAAGAGAGAAAAATGACCTCTCAAACCCTTATCTTGGGTCTTGCACCAGCCAAAATGTATGATCCCTCTTTTTCTTTTTCTTTTTTAAATATTTGGTATATCAGATGATTAATTTCACTTGTTAAGTTCCAGGCACAATTATATTTTCAAGATATGATTCTATCATGCCAATGGACAACCTTTTGGGCGTGTGTAGTATCGTGCAAGTTGGGACGCAATGCGAGCACACGAATGTTAAGATCAACAATTGATTCTATCATGCAAGTTGGGATCATGTAATTATATTATATATGATTGAGACAATTGTGCGTAGAATGCGATGCGATTCATGCACAATCGAACAAAATCAGAGGATTATTTGACATACTCGTTTTGTAAGAATAATATATATGTAATTATGTTGGTGCGCATGAAGTATTTTCTTGGATTTAGGTTAATTTTGATGTTAATCATAGTTTTATACTTAATTTTGTAATTATTGATGAATTTTTTTGTATGATAATAATTTAATTTAGTATTAAATATAAATTAATTATACATTTTTATAGAGAATTTTTTGGGTACAATTTAATAATTGCAAATATATGCTTTATATAAATGTCGGCACTTGAACATTCAATGCATTTATAATTGTTGTTGAATTTTCATCGCAAGCATTTTTATTTATTGTCTATTCATACAATAAATTGCATTTTTTTAAATGCTCCTAATTTTCATTACTGGAGCATTAGAAAATGCTACTATTTGTCCATGCCCATGACCATTCCAATGCATTAATAAATGCTTTTATTGTCACAATCAAATGCATTTTATAATGCCCTTACTAGATATTGGTTAATGCTTACATTTCTCAGAATTCAATGCATTTGAGCTTATGACAGCATTTGTAATTGCATTATTTTGACCGTTTTGACGACATTTTGAAATGCCCTCGATTTTCATTATAATTGCCGACACAAACATATGCTCTTGGTTTCATAGTTACAAAACATTACGTGAAATGCATTTGTAAGAATAGAGGACACCAGTCCGGACTGCATTTTCACCTTATGCTGTCAAATGTAAATGACAATATTAATACATGCATTCAACAGCATATGCGAATGCTTCGAAATACCAGTATTGTTGTAGTGTCTCGATAATCTTCTGCTTGATTGTTCTCGGATCTGAACCACCAGAGAGCAATTTCTTCTTGCTGTTGATTTGGATTAACCTCTTCCGGAAGCTTTCTCTCTCGCAAGCTTCGATTCAAATTGCTGGCTATTCTGCTAGCATCTTCCTGATGTCTTTCCTCTTGTTGCCTTTCCTGATCTAAATCATAAGATAAAGTTAAGTTGTAAGAATTTTCAGAATTAATTAATTATACTTTCTAAATCACTATCATTCTCTGAATGAATATTATTTGATGAATTATTACTCATATTTTCATTATTTTGTGTTTGTATGTAGGAATGTGCTACATTAATCGATTTGAATGTGGAAGCTTGTATATATTTTCTCTCTTGTAATATTATTTCGATCACTCTCCACTCACTGAACTTGCTCTCTGTGAAGGATGTTCTACATCTCTCCAACCATATTTGATACATGAATATAGAGATAAGTATTTTGTAATCTTTATTTTCTCTTGTTTAGGATTACTTGCATTGGGTTCTCTGATATTGTTAATCCTAGCAGACCATGCAATCTTTGCCAAATATTTTTTGTGTACTGACATGTATTATACATATGATTTGCAGATTCTTCACTTATATGACATAAAGTACATCTATTTGCAAAATTCCATTCTCTCTTCTTTAAATTATCTAAAGTAAGTATTTTATTTTGCATACATAACCATAAAAATATTTTAATTTTATTTGGAATTTTAATTTTTCATATATTATTTAATTCACTTTTAATATGAACTCCATTAATTAAAATTTTATATGTATCTTTGCAAGTAAAAGTCCCTTGCTTATTCCATTTTCACTTAAATATGTCCTTTTCAAGTTGCTGAAGGAGGGTAGAATTGCAAATCTGCTCCAATTGGACACATTGATCATTTGCCATATCAGATAAAGGTACATTAATTCCCAAACTTTGATATAGATTTGTTGCATATATTTCATGCATAAAATATGCTACTGTGCCTTCTCTATTCTCTGAAAATGTGTATAATTGTGTATATTTTTTCTGATATTATATCAGTACACCATCTTCCTTTCCAAAAATTAGCTCTATTTCCATTTCCAATAATGATATGTATACTATGGTTAAAAAAATCTATATTTTTTAATACATCATTCCAAAAATAAGAATTTTTATTTTTATTACTTCTTTCCAAATCTCCAATTTCATGTATTTGTTCAACTAAATTATACCAACCTAATTTTCCATCTGCATTATAATATAGCCATAATCATTTTATTAATAGCACATTATTAAAGGTTTCTAAATCCAAAACTCCTAATCCTCCTTTAGTTTTTGGTTGACAAACTTTTTTCCAATCTACTAAATTATATCCAATATTTCTAGATCCTTTCCATAGAAATGTTTTCCTTACTTTGTCAATATTTCTAAACAAGATTATGAAAAAAAAATATTGATAAAATTAAGGTTCTTTAACACTCATTTTGTTTTCGTGCTATTTAGTTGATAAAATATTTCGATAACTGGCTCGGAGTACGTTGGTAGTGAGTTCGAATCTGTATGCAGATTTTGATTTTGTATAAAAGAATTTGAATTTTCTTGTGAATCTCTTGAATTGCTAGTGAATATGAATTTTGAGTATATCTTGAATGAATCCATTTAAAATTGTAATATTCTTTTTTTGAAGGATCCCGAACTGAACAACTGAGATCGCTTGATGTTAGCAGTGTAGAAACAAATTACATTGTTCTCATACACCGGAACTCTAAATAATTACTAGTCTATCCTAGGCTATGTATTCCAGTTCTGAAGTAACGAAATTGTATTGCTTCAAGACATTTTGGTTATTTGGAATTCTTCTTACGTTGCACGGCCATTTCCATAGTAGTGTCGAGGATAAGCTAGAAAGGTCTCTCTTCGACTTGGAAGATCAGGTCCGGTCCTGAATTTTCGGAGGCCCGTCCGTGACATGATGTTACGATAATCCATAATTACGAAATTATATCATTTAATCAAATTATCATTAACCAAATTACCATTTTCCTCCCCGTTTACCAAATTATCGTTTTCCTTCTCGTTAATCAAATTATCATTTTCATCCTCATTTTCCTCGTAATTATGGAGCATGCTCGAAATTCAATCACATACTCGAAAAAAGCCCAACAAAAATTACTTGTAGTTATAATTTACTTGAAAAAATTCAGTCACATACATACTGTTGCAACTTCTCTGTGAAAATATTCACAAATCACAATTGTCGAAATATTCACATACTTGAAAAAATTCAGTCACATAATTTACAGAGCATATATTACAGAAATTACAACTTACAAGACTCTTGGGCAAAATTCGAAAGTTACAGAGGCAAAGATATAAAATTTACAAGACTCTTGGGAAATTACAACTTGTAACAAGAGCCAAACAGAATTACAAGAGCAAAACAAAAGTTACAACAATTCTCTGTCGAAATTGAAGAGCAATTCGAACTTCGAAGAGGATATATTCACAATTTACAGAGCATATATTCACAATTTACAGAATTCACAAAGCATATATTCACAATTTAAAGAAATTCCCTGTCGCAGCGAAATTACATAAATCAAACAGAAATTAAAGAGAAATTAGACGAAATTGAAGAGCAATTCGAAGAGGAGAGTGCCATACGCAGCGAAGATTGACGAAATTACACGAAATTGACGAAAATCCCGACGAAAATTCCTGCCGATGTGAAAAAAATGACGAAGAAACGAGGAGGAGCTGAATGAAGCGTGTGAACTCGAAGAGGAAAGTAGTCTCCTGGGCAGCTGGGCTCCTGTCATGGTCGCCTCGTGTGCATGCCGGTTGCAGGTTCCTTCAGTGGTGTCGCAGCCTCGCAGGTCGCTTCAGTCGCAGTCAGACGCAAGTCGCAGAGCATGATTCAGGAAGTATGGTTTCGTTGTTGCAAGTGCATATAAGAGTAGCGGATCCGGATCCTTGCACAAGCGGGTCCGGTGCATATAAGGGTTAATGGATCGGATTGATAATAGGTATAATTGATTTATAGGTAAAAAAGGGATGTCTATGGGAAATGGAGGCCTGTGACCCGGGCCAACTGGGCCAAAGCCTAGGACCGGGCCTGTGGAAGATTCGTCTATTTCGTTCGAACTATAGATTTGAATATGCCGTCATGAAAATAATGTCCCAGTTCATACGGTGATCTCTAGGTGCCACCCCCTTTTTGTGCAACCCTTTTCACGCAAGTATATTGAGTCATCGAAGTAAAATAGTAACAATTTTCTGCAAATGTTATATACATTAAATTTCGAAGGGATTACAAAATTAATAGTCACTTTCACTAATTCCCTCCCTAATTTCAGTAGGCCACAGCCAAACAGACAGTAAATTCTATCATACACCAATTTGCACTTACTATACACCCTTTGTAATTGAATGATTGGATTAAAAGATGATGTGATCCAAGAGTCACGATTAATTTGTTTTAACCTAAATCTTTCTCATTATACACCCCTAAAGGGAAAAAACTGTATTTTTTTTTACCCATTATTTGTAACGATAACCGAAGTTAACAATAGTACAATAACACGTTACACTAGCCAATGATCACATCCTAAATATAGAAGAAGAAACGATTCATTGGAACTTGAATTTTATTATATAAGAAAGAGAAAGATTACAAAATATTTTCTAGTGTTCAAATAACACAAAATACATCCCTATTTATAAGCTACATGACTCATGAACATGACTTTTCATTAGTGTGAACATGACTCTTCACAAGTGTCCAGAATATTCTTGAACATGACCATTCGCACACACATGCATGATAAACGCAATTAATATACAATTGCCAATTTATAATTTAACACCCCTTCGTGAAGATATCGTGTAAGACTTAAATTTTTGCATTTGAAAAACAACAGAATTATGAAATTTTTGATGGTGTTAGACATAATTTTTTGCATTTTTAAGAAATTTTTGAAAATATAGAAATTTGTACGTATTAGTCTTCTATTTTGGGTACTTTGATGACAACCAGAAAATTGAGTATTTGCCCCATGTTACACTTATATTTTGTCATTATTTAGGAAATAGGATAATTGATTTTTTTTTAAAAGGGGTTAGACTTCACTTTTTGCATTTTTAAGATTTTTTTTTGAATTTTTGTGTGTGTGTGTGTGTGTGTTAGTTTTCTATTATAGATTATTCTGATGACAACATGAAAATTGAGTATTTTACTCGTGTTAGACTACAATTTTGAATTTTTGTAAAAAACATAATACTTTTTTTTGCAGGTGTTAGACATCATTTTTAGCATTTCTAAGATTTTTTTGTAAAATAGAAATGTTGAGTGTTTTTCTTCTATTACTAACTATTTTGAAGACAACATGAAAATGAAGTATTTTCCTCATGTTACACTTCAATTCTGACATTCTTTAGAAAATAGAATAATTTATATTTTGTGAAGGTTTTAGACTAAACCTTTTGCATTTATAAGAATTTTTCAAAAAAAATAAAAATATGTATGTGTTAGTCTTCAATTACTGAGTATTTTGTGGACAACATGAAAGTTTAATATTTTGCTCGTGTAAGACTTCAATTTTGGTATTTTTAGAAAAATAGGATTATTGATTTTTTTGAAGGTGTTAGACTTTTGTTTTTGCATTTTTGGGAAATTTATGAAAAGATAGAAATTTATTTGTGTTAGTCTTCTATTACATAGTATTTTGATGACAACATGAAGATTGAATATTCGCCTCGCGTTACAATTTGATTTTGTCACTATTTAGGAAATAGGATAATTAACTTTTTTTAAAAGTATGAGACTTCAGTTTTCCATTTTGAAGATTTTTTTTGAAAAAATAGAAATTTGTGTGCGTTACTCCTCTATTAAAGAGTCTTTTGGGAACAACATGAAAATTGAGTATTTTGTTCGTGTTAGACTACAATTTTGAACTTTTGTAAAAAATTGAATATTTTTTGAAGATGTTAGAATTCACTTTTAGCTTTTCCAAGATTTTTTTGAAAAATAGAAATTTATGAGTGTTTGTCTTCTATTACTGACTATTTTGAGGACAAGATGAAAATGTAGTATTTTCCTCGTGTTACATTTCAATTTTAACAATCTTTAGAAAATACGATAATTCATATTTTTGGAATGTGTTAGATTTAACTTTCTGCATTTTTAAGAATTTTTCGAAAAAATTAAAAATGTGTGTGTGTCAGTCTTCAATTACTGAATATTTTGTAGACAACAAGAAAATTTAATATTTTTCTCTTGTAAGACTTTAATTTTGGCATTTTTAGAAAAATAGGATTATGGCTTTTTTGAAGGTGTTAGACTTTTGTTTTTCCATTTTTGAGAATTTTTTTGAAAAGGTAGAAATTTGCGTGTGTTAGTCTTCAATTACGGAGTATTTTGATGACAACATGAAGATTGAATATTTGCCTCATGTTACACTTCAATTTTTTCATTATTTAGGAAATAGCATAATTGATTTTTTTTTAAAGTGTGAGACTTTACTTTAGCATTTTGAAGATTTTTTTTGAAAAAATAAAAATGTGTATGCATTACTGTTCTATTATAGAGTCTTTTGCGGACAACATAAAAATTGTGTATTTTGTTCATGTTAGATAACACTTTTGAATTTTTGTAAAAAAATAGAATAATTTTTTTTTTTGAAGGTGTTAGACATCAATTTTAACATTTATTAGAATTGTTTTGAAAAATAGAAATTTCTGTGTGTTTGTCTTCTATTATTGACTGTTTTGAGGACAACATGAAAATGGAGTATTTTCCTCGTGTTACACTTCAATTTTGACATTCTTTAGGAAATAACATAATTCATATTTTTTGAAGGTGTTAGATTTAAATTTTTCCATTTTTATGAATTTTTGGAAAAAAAATCAAAATGTGTGTGTGTTAGTCGTCAATTACAGAGTATTTTGTGGACAACAGGAAAATTTAATATTTTTCTACTATAAGACTTTAATTTTGGCACATTTAGAAAAATAGGATTATTGATTTTTTGAAGGATTTAGACTTCAGTTTTTGGATATTTGAGAAATTAAAAAACAAATAGATGTATTAATGTGTGCTAGTCTTCCATTACAGAGTATTTTGAGGATAATATGAAAATTTAGTATTTTTGTGTTTGGTACACTCCATTTTTGGCATTTTTAGAAAATAACATAATTGATTTTTTTGAAGGTAATTAGACTTCACTTTTTGCATTTTTGACGAATTGTTTTAAAAAATACTAATTTATTTGTGTCAGTCTTCTATTACATAGTGTTTGGAGGATAACATGAAAATTGAGCATTTTGCTCATGTTACACATCAATTTTGAATTATTTGTTGCAAATAACATAATTAGTGTTTGAAAAAATTACAAATTAGTGTTTGTTAGTCTTCTATTACGGAATATTTTTAGGATAACATGAAAATTAAGTACTTTTTTCATGTTACACTTCAATTTTGAATTTTTTTGAAGAAAAGATAATTGATTTTTTGAAGGTGACTTCACTTTTTGCTCTTTTACAAAATAAATAATAAACCAATTAGCGTGTGTTAGTCTTATATTACGGAGTATTTTGAGGATAACATGAAAATTCAGTATTTTGCTTATGTTACGCTTCAATTTTGACATTTTTTTTAAAATATGATAACTTATTTCTTTGAAGGTATTAATTAGCCTTCACCGTTCGCATTTCAATAAATGATTTAAAAAAGAGAAATTTGTGTGGGATAGTCTTCAAATACGGAGTATTTTGAGGATAACATGAAAATTGAGTATTTTACTCATGTTACACTTCAATTTGGATTTTTTTTTTGAAAATAGGATAATTGTAATTTTTAACGTATTATACTTCAGTTTTAGCATTTGTACGAATTTTTAAAAAAAATACAATTCATGTATGTTAGTCTTCCATTACGGAGTATTTTGAGTACAACGTGAAAATTGAGAATTACATGAAAATACTCAATTTTTGAAGGTATGAAGACTTCACTTTTTTCATTTCTATGAAAAAATTTAATAAATACTAATTTGTGTGTGTTAGTCTTCAATTACGTAGTATTATGAGGACAACATGAAAATTGAGTATTATGCTCATGTTACACTTCAATTTTGAATTATGTTTTAAAAAATATGATAATTGATTTTTTTGAAGGTAATTAGACTTAACTTTTTGCATTTATATGAAATTTTGAAAAAAATATTAATTTGTGTGTTAGTCTTGTATTACATAGTATTTGGAGGGCAACATGAATATTATGTATTTTGCTCATGTTACACTTCAATTTTGAATTTTTCTTTGGAAATAAAATAATTGATTTTTTTGAAGTTATTAGACATCACTTTTTGCATTTTTATGAAATTTTTATAAAAATACAATTTAGTGTGTGTTAGTCTTCTATTACGGAATATTTTGAGGATAACGTGAAAATTGAGTATTTTGCGCTTGTTACACTTCAATTTTGGCAATTTTTTTTAGAAAATAAGATAATTGATTTTTTTGAAGGTTACTTCACTTTTTGCATTTTTATTAAATTTTATAAAAACACAGATTAGTGTGTGTTAGTCTTCTATTACGGAGTATTTTGATGATAACAGGAAAATTGATTATTTTCCGAATGTTACAATTCAAGTTTTGCATTTTTTAGAAAATAACATAATTGATTTTTTTTAAGGTATTAGACTTCACTTTTTGTATTTTTATGAAATTTTTAAAAAAATACTAATTTGTTTGTTAGTCTTCTATTACGTAGTATTTTGAGGACAACATGAAAATAGAGTATTTTGCTTGTGTTACAATTAAATTTTGAATTTTTTGTTCAAAATAACATAGTTAATTTTCTTGAAGGTGACTTCACTTTTGTATTTTGATGAAATTTAAAAAAAAGAAACAAATTTGTGTGTGTTAGTCTTCTATTACGGAATATTTTGAGGATAAACTATGAAAATTTATTATTTTGGTAATGTTACACTTCAATTTTTACATTTTTTTGAAAATAAAATAAGTTAATTTTTTAAGGTATTGGACTCCTCTTGTTGCATTTTTATGAAATTTAAAAAAAAAATACAAATTAGTTTGTGTTAGTTTTTTATTACGTAATATTTTGAGGATAACATGAAAATTCAGTATTTTGCTAATGTTACACTTCAATTTTGCCATTATTTTGAAAATAAGATAAATGATTTTTTTGAAGGTAATTATACTTCACTTTTTGCATTTTTATGAAATTTTTAAAAAAATACTAACTTGTGTGTGTTAGTGTTCTATTATGTAGTATTTGGATATGTAGTATTTGAAGAACAACACGAAAATTGAGTATTTTGTTCATGTTACACTTTAATTTATTTGTTGGATCATCGTCTACATCCATCCTGGCCTCTGATTCGACGTGACTGGTCGGAATGGGCGCCTCAAGTACAGCATTGAGTCCGACAGGTCCCATCTGCTCCACGGGTGTTGTAGCGATCCACAGGTGTTGTAGGCTTGTAGCGTCCAGGTCCAGCGTGTGTTCTGCTATATGACTTGCAGACCCCTCTATGCCTTTTAAATCGCATCCCTTGTCATTTTTGTCACTTGCCACTTGGCCCAACTTCTCACTTAAATCACAACCCCCTCTTTTCTCAATTGATTCACTACATTTTAATTCACGGCCCATTTTATTTTTATTTACAATTAGTTCACATCTCAGAACTTCCTCATTTGCGACATGGTCTATGACTTGTGGACCCAGTGTTACTTTCTTTCTTCTTCGCATTTAATGCCCCTCCTTTGTCAGAATCTTCTTTACTTGCATTGCGTCCGAGGCATTACATTTCTTTTCAGGGACTATACGGTTCGGATCCGGTTCGGATAGTGGTCATACCAGATCCGTATCCATATTTTTTCGGATACGGATATTCGGATACGAAACAACCCGAATCCGAATACGGTTCGGATATTAAACGGATACGGATACGGTTCGGATATTGTCGGATACGAATACGGATACGATTTTTTTTCGGATATGAAAACGGATACTATTATATCATAATATAATATATTTTTTAATTATATATATACATAATTTACGACATCAACAATCAAAGTTAGTCTATTTAAACTTAATTTTATGATTGCGATTTTAAATCATTCAGAAATCATTAATTATCTATATTTTTTCCAACTAATATGGAATAAGAAACATAAAAAAATATATAATATACATATTCTCAAAAAAATAGTCGCCTACCCTATGGATGCTACTATTTTCATATTATGTGTGATATGTTTAAGTATATTTATTTTTATCATTATTCAAAATAGTCGTATTTTAGTTTTTTTTTTTCTCGACAACTTTGAGACCTAATGATGTAACTTAAAATTCTCAAAAAAAATATCGAAATTACATTGCATACAAAAGCCTAAAAATTTTCTATTTTACTATTTGTGTACTTCTTAATTGAATTTTATCTAAAATACTAGGAGAATACTCGCGCTACACGGCGAGAATCTTAATTATGTTTTTTGTTACAATATAAAGTACTTAAAAATATGATGATATTGATAATATTATTTCATAATATAAATTATTTGAACAAATTTGTTAATGATTATGTATAAGTTTTACAATTATTTTACATTATGATGACATAAAATTTCATTTTCTTAATCAAGTAATAACACTTATATTAATGTGATTGTATAATAATAATATATGAGTTATAACATGATTTTACAAAAAAAACATAACAACAAATATTATATCATTGTTGTTCATAATATTTCATACAATATCAAATGTAAAAAAATAATAAATCATACAACATACGCAGTACCATATAATTAATTATCAATTACTAATAATTTGTTATTGATTCAAAATGCAATGAAAATTATAGATTATAAATAATAAATCAGACAACATACGTAGTATCATATAATTAATTATCAAGTACTAATAATTTGTTATTGATCCAAAATGCAATGGAAATTATAAATAGTATCAAACTAAATAGTGAAAGTAATTTAATAACTAATATAAAAAATTAATTTAGAATAACATAAATATAAATTATTTTAAGTCATATGAGTTTTGTTAATTTTATATTTTTAAAACTGACATTACTATTTTGTAAGTGTTAATAAATTTATTTATTTTTTCGATGGATAAACTATTTTTATATCTATTAATTTTCAAAGAAAATAATATTAAATTTATTTGATTAAAAACAGAAATATAATCAACTTAGTTTTATATGATATTAGTATAGATGTAATTTCTAAAAATAAATATTAATATTTAAAATTCTATGTAAATAAAATAATTAAAATTATTATTTGTAAAAATGCACTTTTTGCATTGTATTTTTTACATAATATTTTTACAAATTCAAATTATGAAAAATGGTATGTATGAACTATGCTAATATGGATGTCAAAATAAAGAGAAAATTAAAATGAATATATTTGATGAATTTTTAAAATTAAAATTCTAAAAATAATACTACTATATGTTTTATGTTTATTATATTATATATTAAGTTTTTCGTATTTCATATGTTAACTTTTCATCTTCCATTGTATTCACATTTGATCATGTAAACTCATGTGAAATGATAAACAATTGAATAAACTTAGTCTAACATGAAACTAACCAATAAAAGTAGTCCGCATCATTAATATATGATGATGTGGCTTCCTAAAAATCCTTAAAACATAGTGTAAAATAAGGAACACTTAAATGACTACAAAGAAAAAATGTTTATGAAAAATCAATGATTAATCAATGGTCTAGATTTTGCCACGTATTATAATCAATGGTTAAAAAGAAAAATGATGATGTGGCACAAGAAAATTGCACAAAGTTGGGTCCAAAATAAGGATGTGGGTAAATTGTGTAAATTGTAATGCAAATATTGTCCAAAAATATCATAATTACATCACATACAAACATACAAATATCAAATATAATTCTTTAATCATTTGAGATGATTAGCAATGATTAATTAATCAAGTCACAAGGAGTTGTAATCTATGTTGCACGGATACGGATACGGGTATCGTATCCGATACGATACGGATACGGCGATACGGCAATTTTTGAAAAATCACGGATACGGATACGGCTATATAGTTATTATTTTAATATATTTATATTATATATAATAAATAAATAAATAATAAATTAAATAATATTTTTAAATTAAATATCATGACAATAAAAAAAAATCAACATAACAATACAAGTATCATAAAATTATCTTAAATTATTTTAGAAGTATCCTAAAACTAGTTTTAGAAGTATCCTAGAAGTATCATATACAAATTATTTAAAAATATTATGGGCCAAAACATATATTGGACCGAAGTATCCTAAATGGAGTATCCCAGCCGTATCCTAAACGTATCCCAGCCGTATCCTGCCGTATCCCCGCCGTATCCCCGCCGTATCCGAAAAAAAATAATATTAAAAAATTCGGATACTCCACGTGGCGTATCCGATACGTATCGCAGCCGTATCGCACCCGTATCCGTATCGGATACCCGTATCCTCAGGATACTTCGGCGTTTTTGGAGTATCCGCGTAACATAGGTTGTAATTATTGGTGAAATGGCGAAATTCACAAGTCTACCAATATTTTGACGACATTCCAAAATCCGCCATATATTTTTGTTTGTATTATTTTTTTTGAAATTATCAAAGAAATATGTTTATTTATGTTTGTATTACTTCGTTCTTAGTTAGTTTTGGAATTAAATTTTGGTTATTTTTAGGATAAACATGCAAAACATGGTACAAATAAAAATGGGGAATCCTTCAAAAACCCCTAACTTTTCTACAAATTTTGAAAAACTCTCTACCTTTGTAGAAAACCCTCTGTTTTTTTTAGATTTCCTCAAAAACTCGCTATATTTTTTGTTTCATCCAAAATCCCCTAACTTTTTTAGATTCCCTAAAGAAACTCATATTTTTTTTGTTATGTTTTTAAAAATGACCATTATACCCTCACAATTTTATTTTTTAAATTTCTATAATTTAATAAATAATAAATTGATATTAAACTATAATAAAAAAATAAAAAAATGTTAAAAAATAAATAATACAAAGATATTAAAATATTATAATAAATAATAGATAGATATTAAAATATTATAATAAATAATACATTGATATTAAAATGTCATTTTCAACAATTATTAGTATTTTTGATATCTATGTATTATTTATTATATATTTTAATATCTATTTAATATTAATTATAATATTTTAATATCTATGTGTTATTTATTTTTTGTATTTTAATATATATTTATTATTTATTAAATTATGGATATTTATCAAATAAAAATAAGGGAAAGGGTATAATTGTAATCCCCTAATTTATTTTGGAAATTATGAAAAACTCCCATCTTTTTAGGGAAATAATGGTAATCTTCAAAATCATAA
Source organism: Luzula sylvatica (assembly GCA_946800325.1). NCBI lineage: Eukaryota > Viridiplantae > Streptophyta > Magnoliopsida > Poales > Juncaceae > Luzula > Luzula sylvatica. The sequence continues at coordinate 49,438,828 of OX326958.1, forward strand.
CAAAAAGATGGAGGGTTTTTGAGTGAATATAAAAATATTAGGGTTTTTTTTAAAGAATCTAAAAAGATGGGGGGTTTCATAATTTCCAAAAAAGTCAGGGGATTTTTGAAGAATCCCCCAATAAAATTGACCTAAAAATAATATTTAAGTAATGTGTTATGTAAAATAGTATTTCATATATTTTAACTTTTCTAGAAATGTTGTTTTTTATAAAATATTATATTCATGAAATGTTTATTAATATCATATTATTAAAATAATCATCTCTATAAGAGAACTTGTAAATAGTGTTTTATATCCATAAAAGAATTATTATAATGATCGTACTATGTACCTTGTTAAAAGTTATTATAATCTATTCATAATATATAGCTAAAATAAATTTTTATAATACTCGTCAATCGTTTATAATGTTTGTTAATTTTTTGTAATATTTGTTAACTTTAAAAATATTTCTATTTTTTCATTAGCAATCCGATTTTAGTTAATAACAATGGCAAAGTTGATTGAGCTGACCGAATCCGAATCCGACGTTCGAAACCATAACCATGATCAATGGTGTAAAAAACACCGAAAAACGATGATACGGTGGAAGACCGTACCGTTTCAAAAAATGGTCAAATATTTTTTAACCGTGTTTGACCGTGATCGAAAAACGTTTTTAACCCGTTTTACATACCGATTTTTTCTTCTAATTATTTTGGGCCCGAAATTTTTTAACTTTTTTTGCCAGTTATTTTTCTCGACACATGACTTTTTTTTTACCGAGTCTTCGATTTAGTTCTTTTTCATCTTCACGACAATGATTAGGATGCTCCATTCTTCCGTTCTTTTTTCGATTGACTAAATGATGACGACGGATCAGTTTAATTTGCGACAATAACTGTTTTTTTTTTCACAACAATGATTAATTTTTTCCTCACGAATTGTGATTGTGAGTGCTAATTTGATTCAATTTGTGTGTCAAATGATTGTGTTATGATTGTTTAGGTTGATCTGATTATGTGTTAGGATTTGATTATTTTTTATTTTTTATGTTATTATTATTTTGTTTTTGGATTTTTTTATGAGAATCAAACAAGTATTTAAATTGTGAGCGTTAATTGGATTTAATTTATTGTCCAAATTTTTGTCTTTAAATTTTAATTATAATTAATATAAAATATTATTCATTTAAGTAACCGTTTTTTTATTAATTTTGAACCGTTTTAAAACACTAAAACGATGACCAACCGTATAGTTTCCCGTCTTCTACAACACCATGATATGTTATGAATTATGTAAAATCTGACATAACAATTGCAAATATTCGCATTGGCACACATTTCTGTAATTATGTGCTCCGACTTTTGGCCTCATTTTTATCAACAACCCTAATTTGTGTTAGTATGTCTCAGACCACTTCTACAAATCAATCATATTTTCATCAAAATATTCAAGCAGACATTGCTATTTGCTAGGTCCTAAAAACCCAGTTCATAATAAATTAACAAATAATACTAAAATTCAAGATTCAATATTCCAGATCCTTTCTTTGAATTCCATTTAAAAACAATCATATGCCACAAAAACCATTTTATCATCAAAACGGAACATTTGTAACGCTCCAAAATTATATGAAAAAGAAGAAGTGATTCAAACAAAATGTAGGCCAAAACTCCTCGCTCAAACTGCAAGACTAAAGCAGCACAACGATCGGAGGCCTTGATTAAATATCTGCCCATCACGCTCAACTAATGAGCGTGCCACTGATAACCTTTTCTCGTGGTATACCACGCCTCTCCATTTCTTACAGAGATAGCGCTCGGCCAATGGGCATCTTTTCTCACAACAACAAAAAAATCAAGAAGAAATCATAGATAAATCTCAATAAAAAAACCAAGAAAAATTGAACCGAATTAATATATTTCCTTAATGGAAGAAAATTATGCCGTAAATGAAAATCGCAATCTGAGAGCTCCGTAGATTTGAGGATGAAGTTGTTAGAGAGAGAAGAAGAAAAGAAATATAAGACGGCGCCCCAAAACAAAGGAATGCGAAACCTGGTTTTATATAAGGCGTCATTGTTGAAACCCTATTTTTTAAAGGTGGAATGTAGTAATCTGGTTCTTATAAAACCAGAAATCTATCTATCTATATACTAATGCAAGGGGATTTGCTGCCTCCTGGTGCAGCCACGTCACAACGGGCCTATTCGTAAAAAATTTTTTTTTTTTTTAAATTTTGGTCCTTTTTTATTTACAAATTGGTTCTTTTTTTTAAAAAAAAATTACATTTTGGTCCTTTTTTTTTACATTTTGGTCATTTATATTTGCATTTTTGTTCTTCAAAGTTTTAATATTCACATTTTGGTCCAGAGACCTCAAATTGGTCTTGTTTTTTAAAAAAAATTACATTTTGGTCCTTCTTTATCAAATTTCGGTCCTTTATATTTGCATTTTGGTCCTTTTTACGAAAATAAATTACATTTTGGTCCTTTTTTTACATTTTGGTCCTTTATATTTGCATTTTGGCCCTTCGAAGTTTTGAAATTTACATTTTAGTCCAGGCAGCCACGTCACCAGGGGTTTATTTGTAAAAAAAAAATATTTTGTTTACATTCTGGTCCTTTTTGATTTACAAATTGGTCCTTTTTTAAAAAAAAAAATTACATTTTGGTCCTTCTTTTTTACATTTTGGTCCTTTATATTTGCATTTTGGTCCTTCGAAATTTTAATATTCACATTTTTGTCCAGGGGCCTCAAATTGGTCCTGTTTTTTAAAACAAATTATATTTTGGTCCTTTTTTAACACATTTCGGTCCTTTATATTTGCATTTTGGTCCTTCGAAGTTTTAAAATTTACATTTTGGTCCTTTATTATTTTTCTTGCCTGGTTCAGCCACGTCACCAGGGGCCTATTTGTAAATTTTTTTTTTTTTACATTTTGGTCCTTTTTGATTTACAAATTGGTCCTTTTTTCGAAACAAATTTACATTTTGGTCCTTTTTTCGAAAAAATTTTACATTTTGGTCCTTTTTTTTCTCATTTTGGTCCTTTATATTTGCATTTTGGCCCTCCGAAGTTTTGAAATTTACATTTTAGTCCAGGGGGCTCAAATTGGTCATATTTTTTAAAAAAAATTATATTTTTGTCCTTTTTTCACATTTTGGTCATTTATATTTGCATTTTTGTCCTCCGAAGTTTTAAAATTTACATTTTGGTCTTTTATTATTTTTCTTGAAAAACTAAAATAAAATTATAATAAGTTGAACAATATTAATAAAAGAACATCTTGCAAATATTTAAAAATAAAATATCACAAAACTATTAAAAAATACATAAAAAGAAAACTAAAATAAAAAATAGATGTTTAAATAGATATTTTCTATGAATATATTTGCAAGGTGTTTATTTATTATCATTTAATGTTAGTTTTTTTATGAATAAAGAATGTAATATTAAAATTATATAAACAAAATATGTAATAATTTAAATTTTTTTAAATCACTACGTGTTAAGAAGTGTTTATGAATTTTCTTAAAATTAATAAAAAATAACAAAAATAAATTTTAATTATTACATATGAGATTTGGAGGGTATTTTGAAAAAAAAAAAATTAATATCATCCATAAGGAGTATTTTAAAATAAAAGTTTGGTAAAGAGTTTTTTTTTTTAGGAGTTTACGAAAAGATAGAGAATTTTTTATAATATCCAAAAAAAATTAGGGGGTTAAAAATATACCAAATCATGGATGTGCGAATAATCATGACATAATTTAAATTAAAGATTCGAACGAAACGGTTAGCGATGACATCGTCAAACTTTGTTGTTGGCTGACCACACAAAGGACGAAAAATATTTGTACTAAATATGTAGCGAAATTAAAGATTTGTGAAATTAAAAACACTCTTTTTTTCAGCAATGTTTTCTGAACTATTATGTTCTTAATAAATTTTATGACGACTCATTCGTTCTTTTTCCTTATTTTACTTATGAAGTATAAAATATAGATAATATTTTTAGCAATAACCGTTTGAATTATTCAAGAAATCCGGCTCTTAAAATTTCAAACGATTTTTGCTACAAAATTTCACTCGCACACAACACACTAAATTACACATATAATAATGATTACAAAAAGAAAGTCACATACACAAAACGAACAACAATTTTTTTCAATTACATTACTTATAAACCCGAACAGCCCCGCGCAATTGCGCGGGGGTAATGCTAGTATAAACCTAATTTTCTGAAAGTCCATTTTACAAAAACCGGAAATCATTTCACTGTATTTTAAAAACCTGGAATTGAACAAACAATTCTTTTTCAACAAAAACTCAGTTTGCTAAATCATGTATTTGTTATAGACTTATAGGGCATGTTTCATTTTAGGTATATGCATGAATATTTCAAATACATTTAAATTTAATTATGTATTTGTTAAATCATGTTTGATTTTGGATGATAAAATTTAAGATAGTTGCAATTTAAGGAGAGATGATACATGATTTGAAGACTTGGTATATTTCATAATACAAACAGATTATAAGCGTAGACAAAATACAGGGATTTTACTTCAACCCAAATATTTTTGCAAAATAAAACAAGTTTTGTGCCAAATCCACGATTTGAGATTACAATCCTCTAAATTCTCCAAATGAAGTATGTTCTAACAAATTATAATTCCATTTATCATCACCATACAAACTGTGCTTTTCTCGATATGACAAAATATGGAGCAAATAAAAGAAACTACACAATTACAAAAATCACGAATAACCCCAAAACTTTCTTACGCATTCACATAGTCCATGATTTACTAAAACACGCTTAATTACCTCCCCCACTCTAATTCGGATTTAGACTTGAATGATTCATCAGGCCCAATTGAATTTGTGAATGAATTCCAACCAAGCAAGTATGGTATCAAATACTGCAATACGATCATTTACATAAATTAAAAGTGAAAAGGAGTATAAAACAAAGAGTGAGAAAGAACTTGGTAATTAATTACATTGAGCGAGGATTTTATGACCGTGAATTCTCCTGTCGAAACAGTAAGGTTTATAGATTCGTCCGCATTTATTAGTTTATTATAAACATCTGTAAATTTTCAAAATAACATTTTTAAATCAATATATGTTTAAAATGTAATATAATAGTTGAATAAAAGCAAAAAGATAAATTACTCAGACTGAAGAAAAGACCGGAACCATCTGGCATAGGGTCTACCTTAAAAAGTTTACGTATTTGCCCTTCTTCACTGTTTAAAAAAATACAAAAGAAAAGTCACAACATTTTAATAAAAATAAGGAAAAAAATAAAAAAAAGGTTACGGTCTGCCAACAAAGGGATCGTGAAAAAGCTCGAACGAATCTTTTGAATCAATGCTTATTAAACTTCCAATTTCGCCCACAGATAAAGTAAATGTCTGCATTAGTACAAAAAAAAAGCGCAAAAGTATGTAAATTAAGTTAAACTAGTAAAAATAAAACAATATCGAGGAAAAAAAATTAAAAAGTACAAAAACCTGTTTTCTCGACCAATCATATTGATTGTTTCCAGTTCCAGGGGCAAATTGGAAAAATACATATCCTTCTCTGGAAACCTTGTGAGCTCCAGACTGTTTAAAAACCGTAAGAAAAGTATTTTATTCAGAAAAATCCGACAATTTTGTAATAATTAGGTTTCAGTACGAAATTGGTAAGAATGAGACCAGAAGAATTACATCTAAAACTGAAAATTCAGGAGCTTTAGGGGAGATTGTGAGAGCTCCTTTTCCTTTGTAGATTGAGTAGTTCACGAAAACTTTAGTCGATTGACCTGTGAAATTAAATCATTACAGTTAAAATAGGGTAGTTTTAATAGTTTTAATATGCTGTTAACCATAAAAATTAACAAATTTACAAAATCAACAAGCAAATACTCTTTTTACAGTATTGGGTCAGAAGAAAATAACCTCCGTATGATGAAGAATTGTCCTGACGGCGAGTAGAGTAATTCTGTTTCTGAGTCTCGTAATAGTTGTTGGACTGGCGGGCCGAAACCGAGACGCTCTTGTACTTCATACTGTTCAATCCATTTCTACCAATCGAAACGCCGACACCATTAACGGAGCTTGACGCTTGCGGTGAAGAACGAAGGTTCGTAATGGTGCTAGGGAGTGAAGAGAGTGAGAGCGCCATTGGTTTCTTTTGGGTAAAGTTTGTGAGGGTTTTGTTCTGCTTGCTGTATTTGAAGGGTTTTGGAGGCTCTGACGCTAAATTTGCAAAAAAAATATATTTTTGCATATAACACCCAATATTTTGTGATAATTATTTTTTAAATTTAATTGTTTAAAAAACATCGAAATATCACGATTGTTTGTTTATCGATCTCTCAATTTATAATGCGTCAGAAATATTTTTCATTTTGGGAGCGGGGCTTGCCCAAAGCCCTTTGGGCGGAGAGACTGGCCAAATAGCTTCTCAGCCTTACGATTTTATATCATGATTAATCAGGCTTGATTAGTTCTAACAGCCAGTTAACTCTGTTTTCATTTGTTTTGGGAAGAAATCATCTAAATATCTCTCTTCCCTTATTTTGGAAATGATAGCAAAAATAGAAATCAGCCTATCCTTCTCTTTCTTCCCATCATTCTCTCTCTGTTTCCAGTAACTCCTTCATCTCCTAATTCAATTTTATAGATGATACTATTGAGTATCTCTCTTCTTCTTATTATAGATGATACTATGAGTATATCTCTTCTTCTTAACTTGATATGTTTGATTAAGTTTAGTTTAACCTCTATCTTACGATTCGAAGAAACAACATATTGTTGTTCATGCAATAATTAAGGAATCAGTTTAATTTAACTTCTGCTTCTTTAGTTGATTTCAAATTTTGTTCAATTGTTAATTTAACTTGTTGTTTATTTAGTTTTTTTCAAAATAATTAGGATCTGTTTTGAACGTATCTGAAATAATAGTTTTTTGGTTTTCATTGTCTGTATAATTTTACACAGTTTTGTTATGGACCAATTTATTGTTTGTGTACCTTTTCTATATGAACCAAAGATGATTGATTGAATGCTATGATTTTATGACAAAAAACCTTCAAAGTGGATTTTCTGATATACCATGTACAAGAAGTATACTGTATACACAATCATATAATAATCTTCCAAGATGGCAAGTTGAACCTATCAATCAGATAGATGAACAATGTATCACTAATGCAATCATACGGAACATAATTAATCCACTCACGGATACAAATAACGAGTATTTGTATTGCTTCATAAATCAAAATTTTAAACTTTGCATCCATCCAAATTCAGAACATACATCCAAATTTTTGTACTTATTCATATAATAATATTACCAAATACATAGAACATATATGCCTGCATTTAAATTCTTACCACCACGTTACACAATTTATTTTACCCCCACGTTACACAAATTAAATTAAGTTTAGCAAATAGCTGCATATTCACTGGTACCATTCATGCATACCTTTGTGTTCACTGTTAAGACTCAGATAATGGAAATTAATATTTGTCCCAAATAATAAAACTCAAACTAAATAAAATTTATGATAAAATCACAAAATCTTTTTGAAGTTTGTGTGGTCATGTTGAAAATACCACCACCATGCCAGTACAATATCGGAAAACTGATTTATTTTCGAAGAAAGTGACTGGAAAGAAGGAGAGTAGATGAGGCTCGGAGGGAACCAGGATGAGACCTCAAACAAACATTAGAGGCATCACGGAGAGAGAAAGACAAGCAAACAGGGAAGAGAGAGGAGAAGAGAGGAGATTCATTTCCCTTTTTGAAAGAGAAGGAGATGAGGACTTTCTAATTTCACCAAACGGAAGAATTAACAGAAAAAGTTAATGTAACCAATCAAAAATTCATCATGATTAAATGAACGGTAGATATGATATTTGGACACCTTTTTTGCCCAAATGGCTTTGGGCAAGCCCCTGTCCCTTTAATTTTATCGTGTATTTGTTCAGAACAAATGCGAAGAGTTTTTAGCATCTATAATGCAATTTTTATTAATTAATGATTTTTATTGTTGTTACAAGTCCTACAATGTACTTAAAACATTAATTTTGGCTATTGTTCCTGAATATAATTATTAAGGTAACAAGATAAATTGTATATAGTCTTAATATTTTAACGTAACCATATTTATTATAAGGTAAATGATATTGAATGAGATAATTATACTCCGAACAAGAAAAACGTAATTTTGTATTTAATGGATTTTATTTTAATTATAATTTTCATTATCCAATATTAGTACTTCAAAGATTTATTTTGGGTGTCGAATGGAGACTTAATTGTGCCCTTATTTCACCGCAGCATAGCGATATTGTATTCAGTTCGAACCATGATTATATGATCCTTCTGGAGCCCCACTCGCGAGAATCGAGATCTCATTCTCTTCAGTGATTTTACGAGTTACGGATGGAAACATTCAATTTGGGGATTATTAATATATACCTGAACTAGGAATATGATGACAAACAACTTCTTGCTTGCTCTGCTATTGAATTTGTACATTCAGGATTCGCAAAATAAGGAAATTTTGGTGTCCTCCACTATCATATTTTACTCTAATTCGTTGATGGGGATGCAACATGCAACTATGCAAGGCATGTTCTGATTGGTAAGGCTCTTGGCTGCAATGGCCTCGTATCATCATCTTATAGTGTTGTTCTCGGGGAGGTAAATCATTTTATTTGTGTGTCATGGGACCTGCATACATAAAAGCATGAGGTAAATCATTCGTATCATCATCATCTTATAATGTTGTAATAACCATCATTTTGATAGTTGGAACGAATGGTATTATGTAGAAACTTTCTATTGAGATATCATTAGTCTCGCGTGTGTGTGAGTGTGTGTGTTTATGGATTTGTAACAATAAAAACAAAAAATAAATAAATAAAAGCACGAGGAATTAAGAAACTTGTGACGATGTAGCCATTAAATATATGTGAATCACAATATCACATTGGATATTTGATGAATTATATGTGTAAGGTCTTTTGACGTGAGACTCGGTATTTGTACCGTGAATTGACAATTAGTGGTAAATTTAATAAATAAAACAAAAAAAATTGTGAAATTCAATTTTTTATGTTTTAAATCGAATTTATTTAATTATTAAAATATATTATTATTCAACATATGCTTGTTTAATACATGTGTACGTGTTAAATCAAGTCTATAAATGGCACCTCATCAATATTGGATAACAAAACAACATCTGAAACGGCGAAGGGCTTGATGACTTAATTGCTCTTTTTACCACCGTGGTGCCTTGAGGGGTGTCAACGGAGCGGGATGGGTTTGGATCATAGTCAGTCGTTCGTGAGAAGCGATATAACAGGTTCATGTATAATTCAGATCAAACGTTTTTCAACTCGGTCAAACAAAACGTAATACGTTAATAATTCGACTATTCTTCTATAGTTGTGTCTATTTTACATAATATTAATAAAATAATTCGGTATATAAAAATATATAAATATATACTTTTTTATCCATAATAATTCAAAAAATTAATTATTTTATTAAATATTTATTTTAGTTCAAAAACATAAATTTATATATTATTATTACTGATATTTTTATTGTCTTCATCATTTTTGGAAATAAAAGCTTTTTTATTTATTTTAAAATTTTACATTTGTTTTCTTCTAAAAAATATATTATACGATAATACGTGTATTATTCGCGTTTTTTAACAAAATTATAAAATACGTGAATTATTAACCGAGTTGAGTATGGGAACGTCAACACGTATATTATTTGTAAAGTTTACACGTATTATTCGCGAACTGAACAACTATGGTTCGGATAAACCTTCTGCAAATCTATATCCGGATGGTAGGGTATTATCCGCACACGAACTAAATATACTCGCAGGTAAAAAGATTGCCCTATAATTTACCCATTACCCGAAAATACTAAAACAAATATATTAAAATCTGAAAAAATCATCAAATCATCAATAATTTTAAATATATTAAACAAGCAACATGTTCAAATTAATTTAAAATCTAAATATTACAAATAATTAGGTCATAAAAGATTTAAAATGTTCAAATTATCGGGTATTTTCAGATATTTTTTGGGTACGGGTTCGTATCGCAAATTTTTCGGGTAACTGGTAATACTCGCGGTTAACTGGTAAGACCAGAAACCAGATCTGGTATTCTTTCGGGCATTATCCGATTCGGGATTTATTTTTCGGTATTACCTGTCCTTTTCGGATTGGGTATGCGGGTTCAGATTTTACCCGCCCCGTTAACATCCCAACTCTTGAATAAAAATGGCAAATCATCAATCACTCTTTTTACCACCAGTGGAAATAGACAATACTGACAACAAAAATTGATTTTTATTTACATGCTATTAGCTTATGAAAATGAGATTTCTAAAACAATATAACATAAAAAAAATTAAAATTTGTTTCCTGCAACAAATCAAATTACTATTAGTTTATGAGGTTCGTTTAGCACATGCTTCAATGGATATAATTTAGCACATATCATCACATGGTGACACGTGTTTTTTTATTTAAGTTTTGTTTTTATTGCAACCCAAATTATACTCATGTATGTAAGAAAATATAATTGGCCCCGATACTCATCACAATATCCTTGATCAGATGACAAAGTGAATTTATTAGCATTTCTAATTGACTCAATTAAATGTTAATTGACTCGTTTAATTAACACATCAATAATTTATAATATGTTAATATTAGTAAATGTTAATTGACGTGTCAATTCAATTGAACGGTTAATTAAATCGTTAATTGAGTCAATGAATAATACCAATCAACCTACTTAAACTTCTCTTGCCGCCTATTAAGATTGTTATTTTTGTGTTATTGGGGCTCCAATCCCCCTATGAAATAATGGCTCAAATGTTAATTTTTATGGTCTAATTTACAATTGTGTTCTTTATTTAAAATAATAATAATAATTTTTATGTTAATGAATGACATTTTGAATATATATTTCGATTTTATGCGTATTGTTCACGGTTTTCTTTTATTTGTTTTGAAACTTTAATTTTGTTTGAATTATAACATATTATATTCTATTTATTTTGTGTGGATTTATAATGATGGATCAATTGCATGGAACCTTATTAATTATAATGCATATATTCATGATAGACAAATTTCATGAAATTTTATTAATTATAATGTATTTATTGACATCAATATATTTGCAAATATATCATGATTATATAATTGAGTTTAAACGTACCCGTGCAATTTATATTTACACAAATTATACAAAAACATGTAAAAAAAGGATATGAAGTCCCGCATAATTGTTGCGCAGGATATTGCTAGTAACGACTATAATTGATCTTTGCACAACAAAATAATTGCAGGATATATCCCTCATTTTTTAAAGCAAATCAACTAGTATAAATTATAAAAGGTCGGTTTTCTATGGCTTTTAAAATATGTATTGGGATTGGGATATTGTATTTTTTTTTTAAAATTATACATTAAATATTTTTTTCAAAAAATATATATTACATTCCTATTTGATTGATGTATTTATGTTTCCAACAAATTCAATAATCATGTAAAGAATTTTATAGAACTTTTTTATCATTTAATATTTGAAAAGACAAAATAAACATGGGGAATAAACAAAATTAGATCATATTCCCGTTTATTGTCTAGAGTCCAAACCAAACGTGATAATGAAATAAATTAGGATGAATGCTGAGAAATACTAATTTTAAATCCCGAACCAACACCCTCTCAAATATGACCTGACAAAATGGAATTCTTAGATCATGATTCGATCAGATGGTGAATAAAACTTTGAATATATGTATTAGAAGTAATGTTGTGAAGGATGTAAAACAGTACGAAACGCTGGGTCACCGTGTTAGTGTTTTACATGTAGGACTATGATACAAAACGGTACAAAGCAATCACTAAAAACGATAATAGCTTATGACAATTATAATTCAAATTCAATATAAAACAAAAAATATGTTAATTGAATTTTTAGTAATCAAATACAACACAAATTCATCCCTAATTCAGCAATATTTCAGCAAATACACTCATAATTTAGCAAATACAACAACGATTCAGCACTAATTCAGTAAATACAGCCCTATTTCAAAAAATATAGCATTATTTCAGTCATAATTCAGCAAATACAATCATAATTCAGCAAATACAATCCTAGTTCAATAACATCAGAATTAATACCTCAAAAATAACCCAAACAAGAAAAAGCCCCAAAAAACCTACGAAAAAAAGAAAAAACAAAACTGAATATCTTATGCAAAAAACGACGTAAAACAGTTTTTTGATATAAAAAACGAATTGATTTGCAACCATTTTCACCGTTTTTTAATCATCTTACACCATTTTTCTACAACGATGATAAAAAAAAGGAAATTTTTAAAAAAAAAAACCTAACTTCAATATTGTAAAAAATTCCCTCATTTCTGAGATACACCAAAAAAACTCCTAAAAGCAAACTTTCTTTTCAATTAGCCACTAGAGGTGTTAAATTTAACTTTGTTTGGTGTTAAAAAAAATTGGACCAAAATACCCCTCTAGTTTTGTAATAATAAATTTATCAATTATTTTTTCTTTTTCTTATTGTTAAAAAAAATCCACAATATTCATTTGATTTTAGTATTTTATTTATCATATATATTTTAAAAAACTAACATCAAGTGATAAAAAATAAACAATGATATAAAACATTTCAACACCTAGAAAAATATCATGAAAAGAAATTTAGCATCTTATTTTATTGTACATTCACTTTTAATATTGAATTTTTTTGATATATAGCATTCAAAAAATCTCATTCGCAAAACTAGCACTAGTATGTTTGAATTTGCAGAATGCAGATCTAGCACTTTCGCCAAGCAATCTGGCAAAAATTTTGTACTTTCTTTTGAGAGCTTGGCAAAAATGCTTAAATATGATTTATTTTCACCCTAGAACAGGTGCATGTACCTGCAAAAAATCTCATTCTAAATATATGATCTAATATATAATTCATATAAAAGTAGTTTAATTTGTTATTATTTATATTTTTATTATTTGTTACTCGTTAAATAAATTATATGTCAAACGATGTATGGTTTTGCAAATATATAAACTGATATATAATTATACGAGTTAATATATAGTTAATTAATTATGAAATATTTATGAATTTTTAAAATAAAAAATACTAAATATTATTTTGGAAAATTGTATTTTACAAAATTAGAAGGGCATTCTGGTAAAAAAAAATTAACACAAAAAATGTTAATTTTAACATCTATAGGGATATTTCAAAGAAAATTTTGTTTTTAGGATTTTTTTTGGAGTATTTAAAAAATGAAGGATTTTTACAATGTTGAAAAAAGTTAGTGAATTTTTTTAAAATTTCCTTATAAAAATATATAAAAAAACAAAACTTGTATATGTCATTGCCAATTCTTCCTGGACCTTGGAAGAAACAGCCTCTCCCATCACCATTGATTGTCCAGATCGAACAAATCTTATCTAACAGTTATTCATAAAGATGACAGCATCTCATAAATTGGTAAAGTAGGTTGAAAATTATAGTAGTCGATTTCTAATATTTTAGCACATAACATCCAATATTCTGTTGGTGAGATTAGGGATGTCAATGGGCCGGGTAGAAACCCGAACCCGCGGGTACCCGATCCGAACGGGGCGGGTAATACCCGAAAAAAATACCCGCGGGTCGGGTAATATCCGAAAAAAAATACCCGCTCCGGGTTCGGGTTCGGGTTCGGGTTCGGGTATGATTTTTTACCCGCGGGTATACCCGTTATCCGAACCCGAACCCGAAAAATACCCGAAAATATCTCATAAATAAGAAAATTTTTGATGTTTTATGGATTAATTATTTGTAATATTTGGATTTTTGATGTATTTGTACAAGTTGTTTGTTTTATATATTTAAAATTATTGATAATTTTACGTATTTATATAATAATTTTTAATTTTTTAATTTATTTAGATTATTTATTAATAATTTTCGGATAACGGGTTCGGGTTCGGATTCGGGTATGGATTTTTACCCGCGGGTATTTTGGGTTCGGGTTCGGATAATACCCGAAATTTCGGGTTCGGGTATGGGAGAGGCTTACCCGAACCCGACCCGCCCCGTTGACATCCCTAGGTGAGATATGAGATTCAGAAAAAAGACATTTAAAGATGACTTATTTTCACGTTATAATGTCGTTGTCTTTAAATATTTATTCGTCTCGTCAATTATATTTATCTGGCGTACATCGGGTTCGACAAATAGTTTTTAAGAATACATTATGTTTACTGACTGCCTTTGCACACACGAAATCAGACCCAAACACATACTTGAATTCTCAGGACAATCGTTAGCATTTGATAGACTATGAATGAATTTGTTTGAAAATTAACTAGGAAATTATTAGACTTCTATGAGATTATATATATTGTGTTCTCTTACTTTTCGTATGTTTTCATTCAAAACCCATGTCATATTGATGGTAGAATTTAATATGTCATAACCTATGTTACGTGGATACTTCAAAAATACAAAAGTATCATGAGGATACGGGTATCCGATACGGATACGGGTAAGACACAGCTCAAATACGGCAGGGACGATTATTTTAATATTTATTTTTTTCGGGTACGATAGGGATACGGCAGGAATCAGGATACGGCTGGAATACGTTCATGATACGGTTGGGATACTCCATTTATGATACTTCGGCCCATTATTTATTTTGGCCCATAATATTTTTAAATAAATTATATAGTATACTTCTAAATTAGTTTGATGATACTTCTAAAATAAATTTAGGATATTTTTATGATACTTGTATAATTATGTTAATTTTATTTATTGTCATTATATTTAATTTAAAATTATTATTAATTTATTATTAATTTATTAATTATATACAATATAAATATATTAAAACAATAACTATATAGTCGTATCCGTGATTTTTGAAATTTTCCATATCGTCGTATCCGTGTCGTATCGGATACGATATCCGTATCCGTATCCGTACAACATAGGTCATAACATCACATATATGTGTAAGTGTACATGTTAATTTTATATAATATCATGATACATATGACTATAAGTGTATGTATGCATGTTTATATAAGATGACACGTAATTTCTTGTTTATTTATAACGCGCCATGTAATTTTTTATTTATTTATAAGATGACACATAATTTTATATATTTTTTTTTCAACTTGACATTTATGACATAATAATGATGTCATTAAGAAATGATTAATATATGACATCATAATAATGTAATTTAAGAGAAGATTAATATGTATATGCCATAATGATGTCACTTGATATTCTAAAGATATGATTAATATATATTTAATCATATTAATAAATAATTTCATTTTATCATGTATGAATGTTATCATAAATATACATGTCTAATATATTTTTGTTAATTTTTTAAAATGTAAATGTTTTAACTTTGAAAATAAAATTTATTTCGAAAATCCTTTTAACATATTATTGCCTCTCATTTCAGTTATAATCAATCATTTCTTACAATCAAATATAGAAATTAAGAACCTCATCCAAAATCAAGTGCCATTTAATAACTCATTCACAAAACAATCAACACTTCCGATTCTTCTTACATTTAAGCACTCCAGAGAATCGCGTGAGGCGATTTACGTGCGTACCCGATTTGGCCTTGATGAATTCTTGATTATTGTACCTCCTCTCATTCTTACCGCCAGACTGAATGAAAAACGCACCGTTTTTCAGGATGTCTCCCTGAGACTTCCAGACCCAATCCTTCCACTCGCTCTCCATCGTGTACTCTCTTTTCGTCACCTCTTTTGCAAAAGGGTTCGGTGGAGCAATGTATCGATTGCCTTGACTGATGATCGTTGGATTCATGTTTCCGCCAATTGCGTACATTAGCCAGTGCGTATAATCGTTGTTTACCACGTGGAAGAATCCAAATCGACACCTGTGTATTTTGAGATTTGTTTCTTAGATTTTCTTTTACTTCTAGTAAGAGTGTTTCTAATTGATACAAAAAAGAAAATGATGAAATATGTATTTATTTATTTTTCTTTTTGCAAACCTTGGCATTCTTTGTTCAAGTCCTTTGCCAAAATGGTTGAAGGCCACAGTTATTTGCATAATTTTATCTTCTACATGAGAGTTGCTTGCCCCAAAAAGCATCACCTAAATTTGAATTATAAGTTCAATAAAAATGCATGAAAGAATTTGAATTATCAAACTGAAATGTGCATATAATATAACCTACATGTGTATGTTTGGTGAAGTGGCTGTTGGAGATGGTAATAGCAGTAGAGCCTTGAATAACATCAATCAATCCATCTTTGCAGTTCCACATAGACACATGATCAATCCATATATTACTCGAACTGAGTATAGAAATTCCATCTCCGTCACTTGCAGTCCTGAATCCAAAATGGCTCAGCGAGGCTCTCACCATGCCACCCCATGAGTTGCTAATATTATGTATATGAACATTATGTATAATAATGTTCTCCACATTTTGCATCGTGATCTGTGCACCGTACGCAATGTGAACCCTAGCCCCACGACCATCGATAGTCTTGTGACTATTTATCAGCAACTCCTCGCTTAACTTAATGATCATGTCACGCGCGAAAATGATCCACAGAGGCTTATCCTGAACGACTGCATGGCGAAGAGTGCCTGGTTTAGGGTTTACCAAGTCGCCGTCTGAGGGATCTGTAACAACGTAGTAACGACCCGCAGCACCGCCTGTGGTCTTATGTCCAAAACCCTTCACACACTTCACTAGACGTTTTCGTTCCTTCATCCAGTTCTTCCTGCATCGCCAACACCGATCAATTGGGTTCGTTGCCAGACACCCCCCTGTCCACGGTCTTAACCCTCGCCTGGTGCTGTTTGTCTCGAGGGCCCTGATTTAAAATATAAATAATTAATTCTAATTGATGCTCGATAATACGAGAAATACATGTGAGTTAATTAGTTTATGTGCTTACTCGTGGACGGCTCGGTTTAAATGGTCGGTGATTAGCATTGGATTAGGATCATAGGAGGCAAGGTTGCGAGCCCGAGAAATATTGACCCTTTGATTCCAGTAGTCTTCGTCAGTAAGTTGTGCGCGAACCGAGGCAGCCAGTGCGATCAGAAGGATGGACACAATAGAAGACATAGGATTCATGTACTTGAGTCCCTCCATATCTTCTAGGAACCCAAGATAAATAATCAAATATGATGATGATAGTTTGATAGAAAAAAATTGGATGGTGCATTGAGGAATTTCTTGGGGGATTATAATATGGAAAAGAAAAGAGGAGTTGGAACTACACTGCCAATTGGGGCTAAATATTTGGTGACAGTGGGTTTAAGAGAATAGCAATTAGTTCAATTTATTTATTTGTACATATCGAGATCATGGTCCTGGAGTGCCACATGGCATGCCATGTCATGTCATTAGTTCAATTTATTTATTTGCACGTAATAATCTTATTAAATAAGTGAGAAAGCTATAATGCTTGTCAGTTATATTTGTTTCGATCAAATTAAGGTCATTATTAATTTGAAAGAAAGAATATATATGCATCTAACGAAAATTAACATTTTGAGGGTACAAATTGTGGTGAAGTAGTTTTTTATTTTTCTTGTTGCAGTTATGGTGATGTTCACTTGTTTTTGCTGTTAATTGTGCAAGAGAGGGTAATTTGTTTTCCTAGAAATTATTGTGGAAATAATTATGTGGTGTTGGATTTCAACTACCAGTATATTAAAAAAAGGACAGCGATTAACGTTTCGGTGTTGTGTATGCCGGTCCGTCAGGATTCACCCTGACACGCCATGTTACAAGCTCATGCACGTTGATAAAAAATGTATAAATCGTTATACAATAGATAGAAATTTAGTAAAATAAAAAATATATATACAAAATCTTACTCATGTACAAAAATATATAATACATTTAAAAGATGTACGACATGTATTTTATTTAAAATAAGTATGTCATACATCCAAAATGTATATGATGCGTATAAAAATATATAATACATCAAGATATATCATACATGTAAAAATATATAACATGTGTTGTATTTTTAAAAAAATATATATTATACATCTAACAAGTATAAATTAATATACTTGTATATGAGACATATAAAACAAATTATAACATGTATTGTATTTCAAAATGTATATTATCATACATCTAAAAAATATATATAACATAAAGATATATCATACATTTAAAAAATATATGATATATTTAAAAATGTTTTTGAAGGAGTGAGTTCAGAGTCTTGCATCCGATATTAATAAACATGTTCCGCCGCAATTCTTCAATTCAATATTTGCTCAAATTTACTTTGGATATATATTCTTTTGGAAGATACATTTGCAAGAATAAAACGATAATGTTCAAAAATTGACTTAACCAAATTATTACGATAAAGAGAAAAAAGAAATTACTAATATCTAATTATTCAAAAAATAAATTACGTTTCATTTCACTTCACTTCACCAAGTCAACCTCAAAAATTCATAACGTGCATCCCCAAAAATTCGAACGCCTGATTTTTTTTTATAAAAAAGTGCACACATTATTAAATCGATTTGAAAATGCAATTCTAAATCAAAATTAAATTTAAGAAAAGAAAAGAAAGCAAACCTATTTATTTAACATTGGAGGTCTTCAAAAGCTCGTGAAAAGCCTCTTGCGGAATATCAACAGACCCGACCCGTTTCATTCTCTTCTTTCCTTCCTTTTGTTTTTCTAGAAGCTTCTTTTTTCTCGTAATGTCTCCTCCATAACATTTCGCCAACACATTCTTTCTCATCGCCGAAAGCCTTCAAAATAAATACATCTCAACATAAAAAAATTCACACATTAGGGTTTAGGGTTTAGGGTTTAATTTTTGCAAGATATCTTACGTTTCTCTTGCAACGACTTTCGAACCAATTGCTGCTTGTATAGTTATCTCAAACATTTGCCTGTAGAATAAAAAGAACACACGGAATTTACAAAAATGCCCTTATAGTCTTGCGAGTTTTAAGATTCAAATTCAAATAAACCTGTCAATGAATTTCTTTAATTTTTCGACTAATTCGCGACCAATTCTTTGAGCTTTTAAATTATGAACAATACACGCCATTGCATCTACAGGTTGCCCGTTTAATAAAACATCGAGCTTCACCAAATCGGATTGTTGATATCTAAATATAATACAACAACAAAAAGAATCTTCAGAGGCATTTTTGCAGATATACCCGAAAGAAATAGAGAATTAAAATTAATTACTCGGAATCCTCGTAGTCGAAAGTAGCATAACCAGAAGTAATGCTTTTTAATTCGTTATAAAAATCAACGATAATTTCTCTCAATGGAAGCCTGTACTTCATAATTGCTCTCAGACTGCAATTACCGAAATTATTAGGGTTTAGGGTTTAACCAAAACGAGTATTTTTGCATATATATGTCCTTTGAAAAAGGACAAATAATAAGCAAGTACCTATCGATGAAAGAATATTCGAGCTGGTCTCCTCTTCTCTCCGAGCATAGAGTTATAACAGGACCTACATACCTGAAAATTTTATGAAAAATATTATATATAAGGTTTATTAGGTAAATATTAGGAATAAAAAATTTAAGAAAAAAAAAAAGAGGAAAAAGGGGCTTACTCACTAGGAATAATGATAGTGGCAATGACGGTTGGTTCCCAACAAACCGTCACTCGTTTTCCCGGATTTGAAGCTAGCATTGCAGGATTTTCCACTGTTAGTTTGCTATAAATTTCAAATATGAAAACAATAATATATTAATTAATAATCAATATTAAGTATATCGAGAGTTAATAATGGCAAAAAATAGAGAAATGGAAGTTTCAAAACCTTCCATCTGAATACTCAAAAATGTACGGTACAGTCGGTACGGTCGATATCACATTAGCTCCGTATTCCTAAATTTTGTATCAAATTAATCAACAATTACATAAACTTGAATTTGCTAGTTACAAAATTAGTGAGAATAATTAATTACCATCTCGAGTCTTTGATGAAACACATCCATATGAAGCAAACCTAGAAATCCACACCTATCAAATGAAAAAAAAAAATAATAGCCAAAAAGATTTCAGAGTTAAAAGGCAATTTGTTTTTTTTACCAAAATACCCCTCGTTCAATTGGTACCTGAATCCCATGCCAAGAGCGGTACTGGTCTCTTTAGAAACCGAAACGCTCGCATCGTTACAAGTGAGTCTCTCAATAGCGTGATTCAGTGCATCGAAATCCGAACCATCTGCAGGGTACAAACCCGAAAAAACCATGTGTTTCGCTGCCTTGAACCCTAAACCCCCAAAAAAGTTCAAAGAAATGAAAACCCTAATTACTGTAATGATCATAAATAAGAAGGAAGATGTTATATTTTTTTGCTTTACCGGGTAAAGGTTCGACGGTACATTTTGCTTTGAAAAGCGTGTCGCCAACTCTGGCTTCCTTAGTTGATCGCATACCCGTTACGACATATCCAACTTGGCCCGTAAACAAAATACCCGTGGATTTCAATTCCGGGTTCATTATACCCGCATCCAGGATTTCATATCCCAATCCGGTTCCTGCAGACTCGATCTTATCTCCTTTTTTCAGCATCCCGTCAACAACCGCCACGTGGCAAATCACCCCTTTATACTCGTCGTAATAAGAATCCAATAAGAGCATTCTTAACGGGTTATCTGGTTTACCATTTGGACCCGGAATCCGCTCTATTACAGCAGGTAAGACATTCTCTAAACCCAAACCAGTTTTTGCTGATGTCAGCAGTGCGTCGGTGGTGTCGAGGTCGAACAAAGTGGTCAACTGGGCTTTGACTCGTTCGGGATCGGCGGTGGGCTGGTCGATTTTGTTGATAACGGGTATGATTGTCAGACCCGATTCGAAAGCTAAGTAGAAATTCGCGACTGTTTGGGCCTGGACGCCTTGTGCGGCGTCTACTACTAGCAAGGCGCCTTGGCAAGCGGCGAGAGAACGAGATACTTCGTAACTGAAGTCCACGTGGCCTGGCGTGTCGATGAGGTTTAGGAGGTAGTTTTTTGAGTCGTGGGTGTAGAACATAGTCGCCGTTTGTGCTTTTACAGTTATGCCCCTTTCTCTCTCGACCTGTTAGCGGAAAGGTAAAGTCTTTGAACAACAATCAACATTTACCACTGATTTTTTTCGAGTTACCTGTAGTTTATCAAGGTACTGAGGTTGGCCAAGGCCCTTTTTAATGGTGCCAGTGAGCTCGAGCAAGCGGTCAGCGAGTGTAGACTTTCCATGATCGACATGAGCTATGATCGAGAAATTCCTTATTCTATCTGGTGTGTATTGACTCAGATCCTGTCCACCAATTGCGCCGCGCCTATCATCATGCCGCACGCTTGAGTACGTCGAACGTAGAAGCAGACACTGGAGGGAATGGATGCTAGAGAAGACTGGAGAGTTTTCGGCTTTGGAATGACGGCGTGATAAAGCCCTGAGGAGAGGGGACGCCATGACTGAGAAAGAAAGAGAGGAGGACTGGCCGACTGGGGGGAGAAGAAGGGTTCGGAAATGGGAATTGCAGTTTCCGGTTTTGAGTAACCAGCATTTTAAATCTCGACTAGCCCGTAGTAGTAATTTCAGTTCCCGGTTTTGTGTAACCAGCATTTTAAATCTCGACTAGCCTGTAGTAGTAGTGGTGTAGTGTAGCAGACTAGCAGTAAGTATTATAAAACCACTTAAGTGTTGTTAGTGTAAATTTAGTCTTTTAATTTTGTGTGTTGAATTATTAGATGGTGCCATTTAGTCAGTAATTTTTATTTGATATATTCAATATTTTCTTTAATTGTTTGTATGTCATTAAATTATTATATTTTCTAATCAATATTCAAAATACATCTCAATTATGTATTTAAAATCCAAATCATAAGATTAAAAAATTATCAATTAAAAAAATAACAAAGAGGGAAGAGACATTTATTCATTTTTTTTTATCAAATCAATAAACAAGCTGATAAAATAACAAAAAAAAAAACAATTATTCCTGATCTTATTTTTAACAAACCTAGACCTTAATAAACATAAACTAATAGAAATGTATCTAGAGTTTCATCTATAAAACAAATTTTCCATTAATAAACATAAATTATTCCTGAGCTAGACACTTGCAAACTAACATTCTTCTTATAATCCTAACAATCCTTTTTCGACGTGCCGATCTATGCTCAGGCACTACCGCCCGATTTTCTGGTATTGTTTGTAGTCGAGTCTGATATTGAATGCGGATCGGGGGTTGAGGCAGTCTCGGAGCTTGATGATTTCTTTCGACGGGGGTGAGGTTGAGGACGTCTCGGATAGTGAGACGTGGCCGTGGTGGGGCTGACCGGAGAACTGGGCGAGGTGCTCGAGCTCGCAGAGATGGCGAAGGTTGCGGAGGAAGAGAAGCGGGCGGTTGTGAAGATGATTCGTGGCTATGACGGGTGACTGCGGAGGCGGAGGGGGAGGAGGAAATGGTGGAGTTGGTGGTTTTGGAGAAGAGAACAAGGACGGTGAAGAATGCAAAAAGAAAAGAGATGTTGAGAATGTCAAGATCCATTAGAATGCTTTTGGAGAGGAGAAGAATAAGCAAAGAAATGTGCAAGTGAAGAGGTGATTGGAGATGAGTATTTATAGATCAAGATCAATGTGTTGTAGTTGTTTATCAACGATTTTAGAGGGGCCTAAATATAGATGGATTAACATGATTGGAGGAAAATAAACACAACTATTTATATATGTTGTTCTTGATATGATCTTGAATTAAATCACAAATGATTTTAGTACTCATTCCATTCGTATTTCTACGGAAAATATCATGGATAAATTAGAAATAACATGTACATTTCTAATCAAGTAGAAAATATTGTATACCATACAACACTAGAACTATTATTATATATGCACATTATCTCATAATTTATTTGGAATATATATTCTTTTTTCATTTTTTTCATTTATTTATTTATATGAAGTAATAAAAGTATAGTCGGTCTAAGATATTTCGAAGTAAACAATATTCTTTATGCATGATAAGGTGTATAAATAAACAATAGAAGTAAGGTGCATAATAAATAATATTCTTTTGAAACATTTTGTTGCGAAATAACGATTAATATTTCGGTTATTTTATAGGGGTATTTATGGCATTGCTCATTTTGGAAGTGTACCAGATATTCTCAAACTTCAAAGAAACATCCATATTGTTTCTTATTTAACAAAGACATACATGATATTCTAGGGGACAATCATGGTATTTGCTAATTTTGGGAGGGTATACATGATATTCTCAAACATTTGCAGAAGCACCCATATGGTTTTAAATTTTATAGGGGTCTGCATAATATTTGAGATTTTGTCGAGGCCATTTGAATTTTGATTTTGTAACATTTACACAAAAAAATGTCTTCAAATTTTTGCCCACGGCCACAACTAAATAGAAATTATAAATTTCTTACTTGCTAAAATGTCCCAAACAAATTACAAACTTTACAAAAAATCAAAGTACATTGAAATACAACGCGACTCAACAAAATAATAAAATATAAAGTAAAATTGAAATAATGTGTACATTCCTCGCAATATAAAATCTATAAAAATTCCACCCACGACGACGTGATCTCGTTTTATCTAAAAATACAATTTCTTGTCGGAAAATACATTTTTATTATAATTATTTCATTTTTCAATTTAAAAAATACATTTTATTTTTAGTTTATGTTTTCATTGTACTTGCATTGTCCTCTTAGAACCCTAGAGTTTAAACATTGTCAGACCTCTTTGCGCCCACATAAACCCTACGTCGAAAAAACTTAAATATCCTTTTCCTCTTAAACAAAAAGAAAAGAAACAATATCACAACCAAAGCAAAAATATAAAACTCTATTTCTGTCCCTTTAAGAAATTTAACCATCTCCATTTTATCTCTCCATTCACAATTGCACTCGCAATCTTTAGCAAAAGATTCTCTCTTGATTCTGTTTTCAATTTCAGGAATCAAAATGAAGTCCAAATTTACTCCCTTTTCGTGCGTTTGTATAATTTGTGTCGATTTCGTCTCATAGCCAGGCATAGACGCGATAACTAAAAAATAATAAAAAAGAATGTATAAATGAATTAATAATATATTGGTAATTTATTATAGTATATTATAAATTTAATTTGTACCTTCGTAAGTACCCTTAATTGGGGCAAGAATGCGATGATAATCACCAAATATACCACTAGCTCTAACCTAAGCACGCAAAATAAATCAAATGATTTAATAAATTTTCGATATATTAACAAATGGAGAATAATGAAATTAATTACCGTGTAATTTATTTCCTTAATATTTATGAATGCGGGCAGAGGAAGGCCAGAACCTCCCGAAAATACCCTTCCATGCACTCCTGTCTAAAAAGGAAAAGAAAAATAATATTTTTTAAATATGAGAAAATACAAGGGTTTTTTTGAAAATTTTCCAAGTATTTTAATTGAATAAGAAGTACTTTATAAAGATTTACTTCTACCTTGACAAGACTGGCAACAAGATTCAACATGCTCATTTTATTGTGCTCCCAAATCATTGGAATCTGAAAAGAAAATAAAAAAAATTAGGTTTATAATTAAGAACGTATAATTATACAATAAATAAAACTATATGAATGTATATACTTCACTAGATTTGGGCCATTTAATATCACTAACTTCCAAAGTCAATTCAAAGCAACCTCCATGTATATAATTCCAATCTTGCATTCCTCCATATATAGGATACCTCGAAACCCCAAAAAAATAAATAAATAAACTCCATATTTTAATTATTCTGAGAAATTGATATTTATGAAATTTACCAAAATGCCCCATTGGTAATTCCACCTGGAAACTCCTCGCTTATAGACATGTTATAATGTGATTTACTATACACACTCGCCATGTATTTAAATGTAAAATCATCTTCACATGCATAATATTCTTTCCTAATATACAAAAAAAAAAAACAATATTTCAATTCAGTTAATAATTCCAATTGTTAGTTTTTTTATAAATATGTGAAATATAGGGTTTTTTGGAAAATTTCCTTTATTTAAGTACCTTTGGTTTCTAGTACCGTCCCAAGGGTAATTTGCCACAAGGGCACCCTATAAATTCAAATATTCAATTTTAATTCATTCTCAAAGATTTATACTTAATATGTATCGAATATGAAATAAAAAGCACTAAAGGGGGTATAAAGTAAATTTACCCCATGTAAACTAGCCGAAGCAGTGGATTTTTCATTTTTTACCCAATTCATGATTGCATTGGTTTCTGGCTGCCTCGAATTATCCACGTTATTAAGAGGAAAAAGCTATCAAAAGAACAAAAATAAATATTCAATAAGGATTGCATCGCAAAATTAAAAAAAATTGCAGATATATATGGATTATCGTTATATACTTGGTCTGGAAAATTTCGATTTAAATCGATATTATTTGCATTGCCTCGTCTCCTAAGGGCAAAACCGTGAGGATTCATTGATGGGAGAATATGAAGGTGCACTTTCTCTACAATCATTTTAGCCTACAATTCAAAATAGAATACTTTTAATAAAAAATGGTTTATTGATTATTGAATGATTTGGTGTTACTGGTAAATAATGAAATTACCAAGGGGTCTTTTGCATAATTGTCACAGAGGTAATTTGCTAGAAGTACGAGTAGCTCTCTTCCAACTGGTTCATCGCCATGCACGTTCCCAATATACTAATTTTTTTTTTTATTAAAAAAAGGAAAAATGAAGTTTTTTTGCGATTAAGCAATAATGCAGGGACTTTTTGGCGTATAAAAACCAAATATACCTTAAATGCTGGCTCGGCTTCTCTCTGTCCCGGTTTGTCAGAAATCTCAATCACCCACTAAATTATAATTGAACATTAATTATTGAATATATACAAAAACTAGTAAATTACAATATTGGAAAAAATTGGTCTAAATTTGTAAAATATGTACCAGTGGAAAACCATTAACGCTCTTTCCTATGCTGAAAATATATCAATTAAAATCTCTCGAAAAAAATTATAATATCAACTTGTATATAGTAAAATAGTTTAATTGATATTTTTTTAAATACCTGTACACTCTTGAAATGTTAGAACATCTAGTTCCAAATTCCTTAATGGCCTTCTCGAGTTCAAAATTACTCATATACCCATATATTATTTCATCCCTGTAATTTTTTGAATAATTTAACCTCGTCAATATTTAATTTTATTTTCGACCCGTCAGAAGTAGTAGAAAGTTCAAAATTTTGTTTGAAAGCCTACGTGATTTGAGGCTCTGTCTCTTCGAAGAGGCGTCTAGAAATGCCAGTGCTCTGATTCATGAAGCCTAAATGCATGGTCAAAAAGAGAAATTAGATAAAATTACAAATTCCCATTTTGAAATTAAACTGGTAGAAGTTCAGTTAAAGAGCTAACAAGGCAAATGATAGTACAAATTAATCAATTATCAAAATTTAGCTTGCAATATCATTTTGATAACTCTTCCCTCTTTAATAATAGAATAATTTCAATAATTATGTTCTGGATACTCTCTTATGGAGGAATAAGTTTGAATTATTGGGTAATTACTTTTAAATCCTGGCCCCGACAAAGAAAATTAACGAATTTGAGCAGAAAGATGAAAACTTTGAGGGAACCAAATCTCAATTGTCCAAAGAAATCGCAAATTAAACATTGAAACCAAAGATTACCAGAATGAAAGGAAATACGATCGAGAAATTCCTTATTCTATCTGGTGTGTATTGACTCAGATCCTGTCCACCAATTGCGCCGCGCCTATCATCATGCCGCACGCTTGAGTACGTCGAACGTAGAAGCAGACACTGGAGGGAATGGATGCTAGAGAAGACTGGAGAGTTTTCGGCTTTGGAATGACGGCGTGATAAAGCCCTGAGGAGAGGGGACGCCATGACTGAGAAAGAAAGAGAGGAGGACTGGCCGACTGGGGGGAGAAGAAGGGTTCGGAAATGGGAATTGCAGTTTCCGGTTTTGAGTAACCAGCATTTTAAATCTCGACTAGCCCGTAGTAGTAATTTCAGTTCCCGGTTTTGTGTAACCAGCATTTTAAATCTCGACTAGCCTGTAGTAGTAGTGGTGTAGTGTAGCAGACTAGCAGTAAGTATTATAAAACCACTTAAGTGTTGTTAGTGTAAATTTAGTCTTTTAATTTTGTGTGTTGAATTATTAGATGGTGCCATTTAGTCAGTAATTTTTATTTGATATATTCAATATTTTATTTAATTGTTTGTATGTCATTAAATTATTATATTTTCTAATCAATATTCAAAATACATCTCAATTATGTATTTAAAATCCAAATCATAAGATTAAAAAATTATCAATTAAAAAAATAACAAAGAGGGAAGAGACATTTATTCATTTTTTTTTATCAAATCAATAAACAAGCTGATAAAATAACAAAAAAAAAAACAATTATTCCTGATCTTATTTTTAACAAACCTAGACCTTAATAAACATAAACTAATAGAAATGTATCTAGAGTTTCATCTATAAAACAAATTTTCCATTAATAAACATAAATTATTCCTGAGCTAGACACTTGCAAACTAACATTCTTCTTATAATCCTAACAATCCTTTTTCGACGTGCCGATCTATGCTCAGGCACTACCGCCCGATTTTCTGGTATTGTTTGTAGTCGAGTCTGATATTGAATGCGGATCGGGGGTTGAGGCAGTCTCGGAGCTTGATGATTTCTTTCGACGGGGGTGAGGTTGAGGACGTCTCGGATAGTGAGACGTGGCCGTGGTGGGGCTGACCGGAGAACTGGGCGAGGTGCTCGAGCTCGCAGAGATGGCGAAGGTTGCGGAGGAAGAGAAGCGGGCGGTTGTGAAGATGATTCGTGGCTATGACGGGTGACTGCGGAGGCGGAGGGGGAGGAGGAAATGGTGGAGTTGGTGGTTTTGGAGAAGAGAACAAGGACGGTGAAGAATGCAAAAAGAAAAGAGATGTTGAGAATGTCAAGATCCATTAGAATGCTTTTGGAGAGGAGAAGAATAAGCAAAGAAATGTGCAAGTGAAGAGGTGATTGGAGATGAGTATTTATAGATCAAGATCAATGTGTTGTAGTTGTTTATCAACGATTTTAGAGGGGCCTAAATATAGATGGATTAACATGATTGGAGGAAAATAAACACAACTATTTATATATGTTGTTCTTGATATGATCTTGAATTAAATCACAAATGATTTTAGTACTCATTCCATTCGTATTTCTACGGAAAATATCATGGATAAATTAGAAATAACATGTACATTTCTAATCAAGTAGAAAATATTGTATACCATACAACACTAGAACTATTATTATATATGCACATTATCTCATAATTTATTTGGAATATATATTCTTTTTTCATTTTTTTCATTTATTTATTTATATGAAGTAATAAAAGTATAGTCGGTCTAAGATATTTCGAAGTAAACAATATTCTTTATGCATGATAAGGTGTATAAATAAACAATAGAAGTAAGGTGCATAATAAATAATATTCTTTTGAAACATTTTGTTGCGAAATAACGATTAATATTTCGGTTATTTTATAGGGGTATTTATGGCATTGCTCATTTTGGAAGTGTACCAGATATTCTCAAACTTCAAAGAAACATCCATATTGTTTCTTATTTAACAAAGACATACATGATATTCTAGGGGACAATCATGGTATTTGCTAATTTTGGGAGGGTATACATGATATTCTCAAACATTTGCAGAAGCACCCATATGGTTTTAAATTTTATAGGGGTCTGCATAATATTTGAGATTTTGTCGAGGCCATTTGAATTTTGATTTTGTAACATTTACACAAAAAAATGTCTTCAAATTTTTGCCCACGGCCACAACTAAATAGAAATTATAAATTTCTTACTTGCTAAAATGTCCCAAACAAATTACAAACTTTACAAAAAATCAAAGTACATTGAAATACAACGAGACTCAACAAAATAATAAAATATAAAGTAAAATTGAAATAATGTGTACATTCCTCGCAATATAAAATCTATAAAAATACCACCCACGACGACGTGATCTCGTTTTATCTAAAAATACAATTTCTTGTCGGAAAATACATTTTTATTATAATTATTTAATTTTTCAATTTAAAAAATACATTTTATTTTTAGTTTATGTTTTCATTGTACTTGCATTGTCCTCTTAGAACCCTAGTTTAAACATTGTCAGACCTCTTTGCGCCCACATAAACCCTACGTCGAAAAAACTTAAATATCCTTTTCCTCTTAAACAAAAAGCAAAGAAACAATATCACAACCAAAGCAAAAATATAAAACTCTATTTCTGTCCCTTTAAGAAATTTAACCATCTCCATTTTATCTCTCCATTCACAATTGCACTCGCAATCTTTAGCAAAAGATTCTCTCTTGATTCTGTTTTCAATTTCAGGAATCAAAATGAAGTCCAAATTTACTCCCTTTTCGTGCGTTTGTATAATTTGTGTCGATTTCGTCTCATAGCCAGGCATAGACGCGATAACTAAAAAATAATAAAAAAGAATGTATAAATGAATTAATAACATATTGGCAATTTATTATAGTATATTATAAATTTAATTTGTACCTTCGTAAGTACCCTTAATTGGGGCAAGAATGCGATGATAATCACCAAATATACCACTAGCTCTAACCTAAGCACGCAAAATAAATCAAATGATTTAATAAATTTTCGATATATTAACAAATGGAGAATAATGAAATTAATTACCGTGTAATTTATTTCCTTAATATTTATGAATGCGGGCAGAGGAAGGCCAGAACCTCCCGAAAATACCCTTCCATGCACTCCTGTCTTAAAAGGAAAAGAAAAATAATATTTTTTAAATATGAGAAAATACAAGGGTTTTTTTGAAAATTTTCCAAGTATTTTAATTGAATAAGAAGTACTTTATAAAGATTTACTTCTACCTTGACAAGACTGGCAACAAGATTCAACATGCTCATTTTATTGTGCTCCCAAATCATTGGAATCTGAAAAGAAAATAAAAAAAATTAGGTTTATAATTAAGAACGTATAATTATACAATAAATAAAACTATATGAATGTATATACTTCACTAGATTTGGGCCATTTAATATCACTAACTTCCAAAGTCAATTCAAAGCAACCTCCATGTATATAATTCCAATCTTGCATTCCTCCATATATAGGATACCTCGAAACCCCAAAAAAATAAATAAATAAACTCCATATTTTAATTATTCTGAGAAATTGATATTTATGAAATTTACCAAAATGCCCCATTGGTAATTCCACCTGGAAACTCCTCGCTTATAGACATGTTATAATGTGATTTACTATACACACTCGCCATGTATTTAAATGTAAAATCATCTTCACATGCATAATATTCTTTCCTAATATACAAAAAAAAAAAACAATATTTCAATTCAGTTAATAATTCCAATTGTTAGTTTTTTTATAAATATGTGAAAAATAGGGTTTTTTGGAAAATTTCCTTTATTTAAGTACCTTTGGTTTCTAGTACCGTCCCAAGGGTAATTTGCCACAAGGGCACCCTATAAATTCAAATATTCAATTTTAATTCATTCTCAAAGATTTATACTTAATATGTATCGAATATGAAATAAAAAGCACTAAAGGGGGTATAAAGTAAATTTACCCCATGTAAACTAGCCGAAGCAGTGGATTTTTCATTTTTTACCCAATTCATGATTGCATTGGTTTCTGGCTGCCTCGAATTATCCACGTTATTAAGAGGAAAAAGCTATCAAAAGAACAAAAATAAATATTCAATAAGGATTGCATCGCAAAATTAAAAAAAATTGCAGATATATATGGATTATCGTTATATACTTGGTCTGGAAAATTTCGATTTAAATCGATATTATTTGCATTGCCTCGTCTCCTAAGGGCAAAACCGTGAGGATTCATTGATGGGAGAATATGAAGGTGCACTTTCTCTACAATCATTTTAGCCTACAATTCAAAATAGAATACTTTTAATAAAAAATGGTTTATTGATTATTGAATGATTTGGTGTTACTGGTAAATAATGAAATTACCAAGGGGTCTTTTGCATAATTGTCACAGAGGTAATTTGCTAGAAGTACGAGTAGCTCTCTTCCAACTGGTTCATCGCCATGCACGTTCCCAATATACTAATTTTTTTTTTTATTAAAAAAAGGAAAAATGAAGTTTTTTTGCGATTAAGCAATAATGCAGGGACTTTTTGGCGTATAAAAACCAAATATACCTTAAATGCTGGCTCGGCTTCTCTCTGTCCCGGTTTGTCAGAAATCTCAATCACCCACTAAATTATAATTGAACATTAATTATTGAATATATACAAAAACTAGTAAATTACAATATTGGAAAAAATTGGTCTAAATTTGTAAAATATGTACCAGTGGAAAACCATTAACGCTCTTTCCTATGCTGAAAATATATCAATTAAAATCTCTCGAAAAAAATTATAATATCAACTTGTATATAGTAAAATAGTTTAATTGATATTTTTTTAAATACCTGTACACTCTTGAAATGTTAGAACATCTAGTTCCAAATTCCTTAATGGCCTTCTCGAGTTCAAAATTACTCATATACCCATATATTATTTCATCCCTGTAATTTTTTGAATAATTTAACCTCGTCAATATTTAATTTTATTTTCGACCCGTCAGAAGTAGTAGAAAGTTCAAAATTTTGTTTGAAAGCCTACGTGATTTGAGGCTCTGTCTCTTCGAAGAGGCGTCTAGAAATGCCAGTGCTCTGATTCATGAAGCCTAAATGCATGGTCAAAAAGAGAAATTAGATAAAATTACAAATTCCCATTTTGAAATTAAACTGGTAGAAGTTCAGTTAAAGAGCTAACAAGGCAAATGATAGTACAAATTAATCAATTATCAAAATTTAGCTTGCAATATCATTTTGATAACTCTTCCCTCTTTAATAATAGAATAATTTCAATAATTATGTTCTGGATACTCTCTTATGGAGGAATAAGTTTGAATTATTGGGTAATTACTTTTAAATCCTGGCCCCGACAAAGAAAATTAACGAATTTGAGCAGAAAGATGAAAACTTTGAGGGAACCAAATCTCAATTGTCCAAAGAAATCGCAAATTAAACATTGAAACCAAAGATTACCAGAATGAAAGGAAATACGATCGAGAAATTCCTTATTCTATCTGGTGTGTATTGACTCAGATCCTGTCCACCAATTGCGCCGCGCCTATCATCATGCCGCACGCTTGAGTACGTCGAACGTAGAAGCAGACACTGGAGGGAATGGATGCTAGAGAAGACTGGAGAGTTTTCGGCTTTGGAATGACGGCGTGATAAAGCCCTGAGGAGAGGGGACGCCATGACTGAGAAAGAAAGAGAGGAGGACTGGCCGACTGGGGGGAGAAGAAGGGTTCGGAAATGGGAATTGCAGTTTCCGGTTTTGAGTAACCAGCATTTTAAATCTCGACTAGCCCGTAGTAGTAATTTCAGTTCCCGGTTTTGTGTAACCAGCATTTTAAATCTCGACTACCCTGTAGTAGTAGTGGTGTAGTGTAGCAGACTAGCAGTAAGTATTATAAAACCACTTAAGTGTTGTTAGTGTAAATTTAGTCTTTTAATTTTGTGTGTTGAATTATTAGATGGTGCCATTTAGTCAGTAATTTTTATTTGATATATTCAATATTTTATTTAATTGTTTGTATGTCATTAAATTATTATATTTTCTAATCAATATTCAAAATACATCTCAATTATGTATTTAGAATCCAAATCATAAGATTAAAAAATTATCAATTAAAAAAATAACAAAGAGGGAAGAGACATTTATTCATTTTTTTTTATCAAATCAATAAACAAGCTGATAAAATAACAAAAAAAAAAAACAATTATTCCTGATCTTATTTTTAACAAACCTAGACCTTAATAAACATAAACTAATAGAAATGTATCTAGAGTTTCATCTATAAAACAAATTTTCCATTAATAAACATAAATTATTCCTGAGCTAGACACTTGCAAACTAACATTCTTCTTATAATCCTAACAATCCTTTTTCGACGTGCCGATCTATGCTCAGGCACTACCGCCCGATTTTCTGGTATTGTTTGTAGTCGAGTCTGATATTGAATGCGGATCGGGGGTTGAGGCAGTCTCGGAGCTTGATGATTTCTTTCGACGGGGGTGAGGTTGAGGACGTCTCGGATAGTGAGACGTGGCCGTGGTGGGGCTGACCGGAGAACTGGGCGAGGTGCTCGAGCTCGCAGAGATGGCGAAGGTTGCGGAGGAAGAGAAGCGGGCGGTTGTGAAGATGATTCGTGGCTATGACGGGTGACTGCGGAGGCGGAGGGGGAGGAGGAAATGGTGGAGTTGGTGGTTTTGGAGAAGAGAACAAGGACGGTGAAGAATGCAAAAAGAAAAGAGATGTTGAGAATGTCAAGATCCATTAGAATGCTTTTGGAGAGGAGAAGAATAAGCAAAGAAATGTGCAAGTGAAGAGGTGATTGGAGATGAGTATTTATAGATCAAGATCAATGTGTTGTAGTTGTTTATCAACGATTTTAGAGGGGCCTAAATATAGATGGATTAACATGATTGGAGGAAAATAAACACAACTATTTATATATGTTGTTCTTGATATGATCTTGAATTAAATCACAAATGATTTTAGTACTCATTCCATTCGTATTTCTACGGAAAATATCATGGATAAATTAGAAATAACATGTACATTTCTAATCAAGTAGAAAATATTGTATACCATACAACACTACAACTATTATTATATATGCACATTATCTCATAATTTATTTGGAATATATATTCTTTTTTCATTTATTTATTTATATGAAGTAATAAAAGCATAGTTGGTCTAAGATATTTCGAAGTAAACAACATTCTTTATGCATGATAAGGTGTATAATAAAACAATAGAAGCGAGGTGTATGATAAATAAATAATCTTTTGAAACATTTTGTTGCGAAATCACGATATTTCGGTTATTTTATAGGGGTATTTATGGCATTGCTCATTTTGGAATAGTGGACGAGATATTCTCAAACTTCAGAGAAACATCCATATTGTTTCTTATTTAACAAAGACATACATGATATTCTGGGGGACAATCATGGTATTTGCTAATTTTGGGAGGGTATACATGATATTCTCAAACATTTGCAGAAGCACCCATATGGTTTTAAATTTTATAGGGGTCTGCATAATATTTGAGATTTTGTCGAGGCCATTTGAATTTTGATTTTGTAACATTTACAAAAAAAAAATGTCTTCAAATTTTTGCCCACGGCCACAACTAAATAGAAATTATAAATTTCTTACTTGCTAAAATGTCCCAAACAAATTACAAACTTTACAAAAAATCAAAGTACATTGAAATACAACGCGACTCAACAAAATAATAAAATATAAAGTAAAATTGAAATAATGTGTACATTGTTCGCAATATAAAATCTATAAAAATACCACCCACGACGACGTGATCTCGTTTTATCTAAAAATACAATTTCTTGTCGGAAAATACATTTTTATTATAATTATTTAATTTTTCAATTTAAAAAATACATTTTATTTTTAGTTTATGTTTTCATTGTACTTGCATTGTCCTCTTAGAACCCTAGAGTTTAAACATTGTCAGACCTCTTTGCGCCCACATAAACCCTACGTCGAAAAAACTTAAATATCCTTTTCCTCTTAAACAAAAAGCAAAGAAACAATATCACAACCAAAGCAAAAATATAAAACTCTATTTCTGTCCCTTTAAGAAATTTAACCATCTCCATTTTATCTCTCCATTCACAATTGCACTCGCAATCTTTAGCAAAAGATTCTCTCTTGATTCTGTTTTCAATTTCAGGAATCAAAATGAAGTCCAAATTTACTCCCTTTTCGTGCGTTTGTATAATTTGTGTCGATTTCGTCTCATAGCCAGGCATAGACGCGATAACTAAAAAATAATAAAAAAGAATGTATAAATGAATTAATAACATATTGGTAATTTATTATAGTATATTATAAATTTAATTTGTACCTTCGTAAGTACCCTTAATTGGGGAAAGAATGCGATGATAATCACCAAATATACCACTAGCTCTAACCTAAGCACGCAAAATAAATCAAATGATTTAATAAATTTTCGATATATTAACAAATGGAGAATAATGAAATTAATTACCGTGTAATTTATTTCCTTAATATTTATGAATGCGGGCAGAGGAAGGCCAGAACCTCCCGAAAATACCCTTCCATGCACTCCTGTCTAAAAAGGAAAAGAAAAATAATTTAACGAAAAATAATATTTTTTAAATATGAGAAAATACAAGGGTTTTTTTGAAAATTTTCCAAGTATTTTAATTGAATAAGAAGTACTTTATAAAGATTTACTTCTACCTTGACAAGACTGGCAACAAGATTCAACATGCTCATTTTATTGTGCTCCCAAATCATTGGAATCTGAAAAGAAAATAAAAAAAATTAGGTTTATAATTAAGAACGTATAATTATACAATAAATAAAACTACATGAATGTATATACTTCACTAGATTTGGGCCATTTAATATCACAAACTTCCAAAGTCAATTCAAAGCAACCTCCATGTATATAATTCCAATCTTGCATTCCTCCATATATAGGATACCTCGAAACCCCAAAAAAATAAATAAATAAACTCCATATTTTAATTATTCTGAGAAATTGATATTTATGAAATTTACCAAAATGCCCCATTGGTAATTCCACCTGGAAACTCCTCGCTTATAGACATGTTATAATGTGATTTACTATACACACTCGCCATGTATTTAAATGTAAAATCATCTTCACATGCATAATATTCTTTCCTAATATACAAAAAAAAAACAATATTTCAATTCAGTTAATAATTCCAATTGTTAGTTTTTTTATAAATATGTGAAATATAGGGTTTTTTGGAAAATTGCCTTTATTTAAGTACCTTTGGTTTCTAGTACCGTCCCAAGGGTAATTTGCCACAAGGGCACCCTATAAATTCAAATATTCAATTTTAATTCATTCTCAAAGATTTATACTTAATATGTATCGAATATGAAATAAAAAGCACTAAAGGGGGTATAAAGTAAATTTACCCCATGTAAACTAGCCGAAGCAGTGGATTTTTCATTTTTTACCCAATTCATGATTGCATTGGTTTCTGGCTGCCTCGAATTATCCACG
This sequence comes from Luzula sylvatica, assembly GCA_946800325.1. Taxonomy (NCBI): domain Eukaryota; kingdom Viridiplantae; phylum Streptophyta; class Magnoliopsida; order Poales; family Juncaceae; genus Luzula; species Luzula sylvatica. Next base: position 49,475,144 of record OX326958.1, read on the forward strand.
TTATTAAGAGGAAAAAGCTATCAAAAGAACATAAATAAATATTCAATAAGGATTGCATCGCAAAATTAAAAAAAATTGCAGATATATATGGATTATCGTTATATACTTGGTCTGGAAAATTTCGATTTAAATCGATATTATTTGCATTGCCTCGTCTCCTAAGGGCAAAACCGTGAGGATTCATTGATGGGAGAATATGAAGGTGCACTTTCTCTACAATCATTTTAGCCTACAATTCAAAATAGAATACTTTTAATAAAAAATGGTTTATTGATTATTGAATGATTTGGTGTTACTGGTAAATAATGAAATTACCAAGGGGTCTTTTGCATAATTGTCACAGAGGTAATTTGCTAGAAGTACGAGTAGCTCTCTTCCAACTGGTTCATCGCCATGCACGTTCCCAATATACTAATTTTTTTTTTTATTAAAAAAAGGAAAAATGAAGTTTTTTTGCGATTAAGCAATAATGCAGGGACTTTTTGGCATATAAAACCCAAATATACCTTAAATGCTGGCTCGGCTTCTCTCTGTCCCGGTTTGTCAGAAATCTCAATCACCCACTAAATTATAATTGAACATTAATTATTGAATATATACAAAAACTAGTAAATTACAATATTGGAAAAAATTGGTCTAAATTTGTAAAATATGTACCAGTGGAAAACCATTAACGCTCTTTCCTATGCTGAAAATATATCAATTAAAATCTCTCGAAAAAAATTATAATATCAACTTGTATATAGTAAAATAGTTTAATTGATATTTTTTTAAATACCTGTACACTCTTGAAATGTTAGAACATCTAGTTCCAAATTCCTTAATGGCCTTCTCGAGTTCAAAATTACTCATATACCCATATATTATTTCATCCCTGTAATTTTTTGAATAATTTAACCTCGTCAATATTTAATTTTATTTTCGACCCGTCAGAAGTAATAGAAAGTTCAAAATTTTGTTTGAAAGCCTACGTGATTTGAGGCTCTGTCTCTTCGAAGAGGCGTCTAGAAATGCCAGTGCTCTGATTCATGAAGCCTAAATGCATGGTCAAAAAGAGAAATTAGATAAAATTACAAATTCCCATTTTGAAATTAAACTGGTAGAAGTTCAGTTAAAGAGCTAACAAGGCAAATGATAGTACAAATTAATCAATTATCAAAATTTAGCTTGCAATATCATTTTGATAACTCTTCCCTCTTTAATAATAGAATAATTTCAATAATTATGTTCTGGATACTCTCTTATGTAGGAATAAGTTTGAATTATTGGGTAATTACTTTTAAATCCTGGCCCCGACAAAGAAAATTAACGAATTTGAGCAGAAAGATGAAAACTTTGAGGGAACCAAATCTCAATTGTCCAAAGAAATCGCAAATTAAACATTGAAACCAAAGATTACCAGAATGAAAGGAAATACGATCGAGAAATTCCTTATTCTATCTGGTGTGTATTGACTCAGATCCTGTCCACCAATTGCGCCGCGCCTATCATCATGCCGCACGCTTGAGTACGTCGAACGTAGAAGCAGACACTGGAGGGAATGGATGCTAGAGAAGACTGGAGAGTTTTCGGCTTTGGAATGACGGCGTGATAAAGCCCTGAGGAGAGGGGACGCCATGACTGAGAAAGAAAGAGAGGAGGACTGGCCGACTGGGGGGAGAAGAAGGGTTCGGAAATGGGAATTGCAGTTTCCGGTTTTGAGTAACCAGCATTTTAAATCTCGACTAGCCCGTAGTAGTAATTTCAGTTCCCGGTTTTGTGTAACCAGCATTTTAAATCTCGACTAGCCTGTAGTAGTAGTGGTGTAGTGTAGCTGACTAGTAGTAAGTATTATAAAACCACTTAAGTGTTGTTAGTGTAAATTTAGTCTTTTAATTTTGTGTGTTGAATTATTAGATGGTGCCATTTAGTCAGTAATTTTTATTTGATATATTCAATATTTTATTTAATTGTTTGTATGTCATTAAATTATTATATTTTCTAATCAATATTCAAAATACATCTCAATTATGTATTTAAAATCCAAATCATAAGATTAAAAAATTATCAATTAAAAAAATAACAAAGAGGGAAGAGACATTTATTCATTTTTTTTTATCAAATCAATAAACAAGCTGATAAAATAACAAAAAAAAAAAACAATTATTCCTGATCTTATTTTTAACAAACCTAGACCTTAATAAACATAAACTAATAGAAATGTATCTAGAGTTTCATCTATAAAACAAATTTTCCATTAATAAACATAAATTATTCCTGAGCTAGACACTTGCAAACTAACATTCTTCTTATAATCCTAACAATCCTTTTTCGACGTGCCGATCTATGCTCAGGCACTACCGCCCGATTTTCTGGTATTGTTTGTAGTCGAGTCTGATATTGAATGCGGATCGGGGGTTGAGGCAGTCTCGGAGCTTGATGATTTCTTTCGACGGGGGTGAGGTTGAGGACGTCTCGGATAGTGAGACGTGGCCGTGGTGGGGCTGACCGGAGAACTGGGCGAGGTGCTCGAGCTCGCAGAGATGGCGAAGGTTGCGGAGGAAGAGAAGCGGGCGGTTGTGAAGATGATTCGTGGCTATGACGGGTGACTGCGGAGGCGGAGGGGGAGGAGGAAATGGTGGAGTTGGTGGTTTTGGAGAAGAGAACAAGGACGGTGAAGAATGCAAAAAGAAAAGAGATGTTGAGAATGTCAAGATCCATTAGAATGCTTTTGGAGAGGAGAAGAATAAGCAAAGAAATGTGCAAGTGAAGAGGTGATTGGAGATGAGTATTTATAGATCAAGATCAATGTGTTGTAGTTGTTTATCAACGATTTTAGAGGGGCCTAAATATAGATGGATTAACATGATTGGAGGAAAATAAACACAACTATTTATATATGTTGTTCTTGATATGATCTTGAATTAAATCACAAATGATTTTAGTACTCATTCCATTCGTATTTCTACGGAAAATATCATGGATAAATTAGAAATAACATGTACATTTCTAATCAAGTAGAAAATATTGTATACCATACAACACTAGAACTATTATTATATATGCACATTATCTCATAATTTATTTGGAATATATATTCTTTTTTCATTTTTTTCATTTATTTATTTATATGAAGTAATAAAAGTATAGTCGGTCTAAGATATTTCGAAGTAAACAATATTCTTTATGCATGATAAGGTGTATAAATAAACAATAGAAGTAAGGTGCATAATAAATAATATTCTTTTGAAACATTTTGTTGCGAAATAACGATTAATATTTCGGTTATTTTATAGGGGTATTTATGGCATTGCTCATTTTGGAAGTGTACCAGATATTCTCAAACTTCAAAGAAACATCCATATTGTTTCTTATTTAACAAAGACATACATGATATTCTAGGGGACAATCATGGTATTTGCTAATTTTGGGAGGGTATACATGATATTCTCAAACATTTGCAGAAGCACCCATATGGTTTTAAATTTTATAGGGGTCTGCATAATATTTGAGATTTTGTCGAGGCCATTTGAATTTTGATTTTGTAACATTTACACAAAAAAATGTCTTCAAATTTTTGCCCACGGCCACAACTAAATAGAAATTATAAATTTCTTACTTGCTAAAATGTCCCAAACAAATTACAAACTTTACAAAAAATCAAAGTACATTGAAATACAACGCGACTCAACAAAATAATAAAATATAAAGTAAAATTGAAATAATGTGTACATTCCTCGCAATATAAAATCTATAAAAATTCCACCCACGACGACGTGATCTCGTTTTATCTAAAAATACAATTTCTTGTCGGAAAATACATTTTTATTATAATTATTTCATTTTTCAATTTAAAAAATACATTTTATTTTTAGTTTATGTTTTCATTGTACTTGCATTGTCCTCTTAGAACCCTAGAGTTTAAACATTGTCAGACCTCTTTGCGCCCACATAAACCCTACGTCGAAAAAACTTAAATATCCTTTTCCTCTTAAACAAAAAGAAAAGAAACAATATCACAACCAAAGCAAAAATATAAAACTCTATTTCTGTCCCTTTAAGAAATTTAACCATCTCCATTTTATCTCTCCATTCACAATTGCACTCGCAATCTTTAGCAAAAGATTCTCTCTTGATTCTGTTTTCAATTTCAGGAATCAAAATGAAGTCCAAATTTACTCCCTTTTCGTGCGTTTGTATAATTTGTGTCGATTTCGTCTCATAGCCAGGCATAGACGCGATAACTAAAAAATAATAAAAAAGAATGTATAAATGAATTAATAATATATTGGTAATTTATTATAGTATATTATAAATTTAATTTGTACCTTCGTAAGTACCCTTAATTGGGGCAAGAATGCGATGATAATCACCAAATATACCACTAGCTCTAACCTAAGCACGCAAAATAAATCAAATGATTTAATAAATTTTCGATATATTAACAAATGGAGAATAATGAAATTAATTACCGTGTAATTTATTTCCTTAATATTTATGAATGCGGGCAGAGGAAGGCCAGAACCTCCCGAAAATACCCTTCCATGCACTCCTGTCTAAAAAGGAAAAGAAAAATAATATTTTTTAAATATGAGAAAATACAAGGGTTTTTTTGAAAATTTTCCAAGTATTTTAATTGAATAAGAAGTACTTTATAAAGATTTACTTCTACCTTGACAAGACTGGCAACAAGATTCAACATGCTCATTTTATTGTGCTCCCAAATCATTGGAATCTGAAAAGAAAATAAAAAAAATTAGGTTTATAATTAAGAACGTATAATTATACAATAAATAAAACTATATGAATGTATATACTTCACTAGATTTGGGCCATTTAATATCACTAACTTCCAAAGTCAATTCAAAGCAACCTCCATGTATATAATTCCAATCTTGCATTCCTCCATATATAGGATACCTCGAAACCCCAAAAAAATAAATAAATAAACTCCATATTTTAATTATTCTGAGAAATTGATATTTATGAAATTTACCAAAATGCCCCATTGGTAATTCCACCTGGAAACTCCTCGCTTATAGACATGTTATAATGTGATTTACTATACACACTCGCCATGTATTTAAATGTAAAATCATCTTCACATGCATAATATTCTTTCCTAATATACAAAAAAAAAAACAATATTTCAATTCAGTTAATAATTCCAATTGTTAGTTTTTTTTTAAATATGTCAAATATAGGGTTTTTTGGAAAATTTCCTTTATTTAAGTACCTTTGGTTTCTAGTACCGTCCCAAGGGTAATTTGCCACAAGGGCACCCTATAAATTCAAATATTCAATTTTAATTCATTCTCAAAGATTTATACTTAATATGTATCGAATATGAAATAAAAAGCACTAAAGGGGGTATAAAGTAAATTTACCCCATGTAAACTAGCCGAAGCAGTGGATTTTTCATTTTTTACCCAATTCATGATTGCATTGGTTTCTGGCTGCCTCGAATTATCCACGTTATTAAGAGGAAAAAGCTATCAAAAGAACAAAAATAAATATTCAATAAGGATTGCATCGCAAAATTAAAAAAAATTGCAGATATATATGGATTATCGTTATATACTTGGTCTGGAAAATTTCGATTTAAATCGATATTATTTGCATTGCCTCGTCTCCTAAGGGCAAAACCGTGAGGATTCATTGATGGGAGAATATGAAGGTGCACTTTCTCTACAATCATTTTAGCCTACAATTCAAAATAGAATACTTTTAATAAAAAATGGTTTATTGATTATTGAATGATTTGGTGTTACTGGTAAATAATGAAATTACCAAGGGGTCTTTTGCATAATTGTCACAGAGGTAATTTGCTAGAAGTACGAGTAGCTCTCTTCCAACTGGTTCATCGCCATGCACGTTCCCAATATACTAATTTTTTTTTTTATTAAAAAAAGGAAAAATGAAGTTTTTTTGCGATTAAGCAATAATGCAGGGACTTTTTGGCATATAAAACCCAAATATACCTTAAATGCTGGCTCGGCTTCTCTCTGTCCCGGTTTGTCAGAAATCTCAATCACCCACTAAATTATAATTGAACATTAATTATTGAATATATACAAAAACTAGTAAATTACAATATTGGAAAAAATTGTTCTAAATTTGTAATATATGTACCAGTGGAAAACCATTAACGCTCTTTCCTATGCTGAAAATATATCAATTAAAATCTCTCGAAAAAAATTATAATATCAACTTGTATATAGTAAAATAGTTTAATTGATATTTTTTTAAATACCTGTACACTCTTGAAATGTTAGAACATCTAGTTCCAAATTCCTTAATGGCCTTCTCGAGTTCAAAATTACTCATATACCCATATATTATTTCATCCCTGTAATTTTTTGAATAATTTAACCTCGTCAATATTTAATTTTATTTTCGACCCGTCAGAAGTAGTAGAAAGTTCAAAATTTTGTTTGAAAGCCTACGTGATTTGAGGCTCTGTCTCTTCGAAGAGGCGTCTAGAAATGCCAGTGCTCTGATTCATGAAGCCTAAATGCATGGTCAAAAAGAGAAATTAGATAAAATTACAAATTCCCATTTTGAAATTAAACTGGTAGAAGTTCAGTTAAAGAGCTAACAAGGCAAATGATAGTACAAATTAATCAATTATCAAAATTTAGCTTGCAATATCATTTTGATAACTCTTCCCTCTTTAATAATAGAATAATTTCAATAATTATGTTCTGGATACTCTCTTATGGAGGAATAAGTTTGAATTATTGGGTAATTACTTTTAAATCCTGGCCCCGACAAAGAAAATTAACGAATTTGAGCAGAAAGATGAAAACTTTGAGGGAACCAAATCTCAATTGTCCAAAGAAATCGCAAATTAAACATTGAAACCAAAGATTACCAGAATGAAAGGAAATACGATCGAGAAATTCCTTATTCTATCTGGTGTGTATTGACTCAGATCCTGTCCACCAATTGCGCCGCGCCTATCATCATGCCGCACGCTTGAGTACGTCGAACGTAGAAGCAGACACTGGAGGGAATGGATGCTAGAGAAGACTGGAGAGTTTTCGGCTTTGGAATGACGGCGTGATAAAGCCCTGAGGAGAGGGGACGCCATGACTGAGAAAGAAAGAGAGGAGGACTGGCCGACTGGGGGGAGAAGAAGGGTTCGGAAATGGGAATTGCAGTTTCCGGTTTTGAGTAACCAGCATTTTAAATCTCGACTAGCCCGTAGTAGTAATTTCAGTTCCCGGTTTTGTGTAACCAGCATTTTAAATCTCGACTACCCTGTAGTAGTAGTGGTGTAGTGTAGCAGACTAGGAGTAAGTATTATAAAACCACTTAAGTGTTGTTAGTGTAAATTTAGTCTTTTAATTTTGTGTGTTGAATTATTAGATGGTGCCATTTAGTCAGTAATTTTTATTTGATATATTCAATATTTTATTTAATTGTTTGTATGTCATTAAATTATTATATTTTCTAATCAATATTCAAAATACATCTCAATTATGTATTTAAAATCCAAATCATAAGATTAAAAAATTATCAATTAAAAAAATAACAAAGAGGGAAGAGACATTTATTCATTTTTTTTTTATCAAATCAATAAACAAGCTGATAAAATAACAAAAAAAAAAAACAATTATTCCTGATCTTATTTTTAACAAACCTAGACCTTAATAAACATAAACTAATAGAAATGTATCTAGAGTTTCATCTATAAAACAAATTTTCCATTAATAAACATAAATTATTCCTGAGCTAGAGACTTGCAAACTAACATTCTTCTTATAATCCTAACAATCCTTTTTCGACGTGCCGATCTATGCTCAGGCACTACCGCCCGATTTTCTGGTATTGTTTGTAGTCGAGTCTGATATTGAATGCGGATCGGGGGTTGAGGCAGTCTCGGAGCTTGATGATTTCTTTCGACGGGGGTGAGGTTGAGGACGTCTCGGATAGTGAGACGTGGCCGTGGTGGGGCTGACCGGAGAACTGGGCGAGGTGCTCGAGCTCGCAGAGATGGCGAAGGTTGCGGAGGAAGAGAAGCGGGCGGTTGTGAAGATGATTCGTGGCTATGACGGGTGACTGCGGAGGCGGAGGGGGAGGAGGAAATGGTGGAGTTGGTGGTTTTGGAGAAGAGAACAAGGACGGTGAAGAATGCAAAAAGAAAAGAGATGTTGAGAATGTCAAGATCCATTAGAATGCTTTTGGAGAGGAGAAGAATAAGCAAAGAAATGTGCAAGTGAAGAGGTGATTGGAGATGAGTATTTATAGATCAAGATCAATGTGTTGTAGTTGTTTATCAACGATTTTAGAGGGGCCTAAATATAGATGGATTAACATGATTGGAGGAAAATAAACACAACTATTTATATATGTTGTTCTTGATATGATCTTGAATTAAATCACAAATGATTTTAGTACTCATTCCATTCGTATTTCTACGGAAAATATCATGGATAAATTAGAAATAACATGTAGATTTCTAATCAAGTAGAAAATATTGTATACCATACAACACTAGAACTATTATTATATATGCACATTATCTCATAATTTATTTGGAATATATATTCTTTTTTCATTTTTTTCATTTATTTATTTATATGAAGTAATAAAAGTATAGTCGGTCTAAGATATTTCGAAGTAAACAATATTCTTTATGCATGATAAGGTGTATAAATAAACAATAGAAGTAAGGTGCATAATAAATAATATTCTTTTGAAACATTTTGTTGCGAAATAACGATTAATATTTCGGTTATTTTATAGGGGTATTTATGGCATTGCTCATTTTGGAAGTGTACCAGATATTCTCAAACTTCAAAGAAACATCCATATTGTTTCTTATTTAACAAAGACATACATGATATTCTAGGGGACAATCATGGTATTTGCTAATTTTGGGAGGGTATACATGATATTCTCAAACATTTGCAGAAGCACCCATATGGTTTTAAATTTTATAGGGGTCTGCATAATATTTGAGATTTTGTCGAGGCCATTTGAATTTTGATTTTGTAACATTTACAAAAAAAAAATGTCTTCAAATTTTTGCCCACGGCCACAACTAAATAGAAATTATAAATTTCTTACTTGCTAAAATGTCCCAAACAAATTACAAACTTTACAAAAAATCAAAGTACATTGAAATACAACGCGACTCAACAAAATAATAAAATATAAAGTAAAATTGAAATAATGTGTACATTGTTCGCAATATAAAATCTATAAAAATACCACCCACGACGACGTGATCTCGTTTTATCTAAAAATACAATTTCTTGTCGGAAAATACATTTTTATTATAATTATTTAATTTTTCAATTTAAAAAATACATTTTATTTTTAGTTTATGTTTTCATTGTACTTGCATTGTCCTCTTAGAACCCTAGAGTTTAAACATTGTCAGACCTCTTTGCGCCCACATAAACCCTACGTCGAAAAAACTTAAATATCCTTTTCCTCTTAAACAAAAAGCAAAGAAACAATATCACAACCAAAGCAAAAATATAAAACTCTATTTCTGTCCCTTTAAGAAATTTAACCATCTCCATTTTATCTCTCCATTCACAATTGCACTCGCAATCTTTAGCAAAAGATTCTCTCTTGATTCTGTTTTCAATTTCAGGAATCAAAATGAAGTCCAAATTTACTCCCTTTTCGTGCGTTTGTATAATTTGTGTCGATTTCGTCTCATAGCCAGGCATAGACGCGATAACTAAAAAATAATAAAAAAGAATGTATAAATGAATTAATAACATATTGGTAATTTATTATAGTATATTATAAATTTAATTTGTACCTTCGTAAGTACCCTTAATTGGGGAAAGAATGCGATGATAATCACCAAATATACCACTAGCTCTAACCTAAGCACGCAAAATAAATCAAATGATTTAATAAATTTTCGATATATTAACAAATGGAGAATAATGAAATTAATTACCGTGTAATTTATTTCCTTAATATTTATGAATGCGGGCAGAGGAAGGCCAGAACCTCCCGAAAATACCCTTCCATGCACTCCTGTCTAAAAAGGAAAAGAAAAATAATTTAACGAAAAATAATATTTTTTAAATATGAGAAAATACAAGGGTTTTTTTGAAAATTTTCCAAGTATTTTAATTGAATAAGAAGTACTTTATAAAGATTTACTTCTACCTTGACAAGACTGGCAACAAGATTCAACATGCTCATTTTATTGTGCTCCCAAATCATTGGAATCTGAAAAGAAAATAAAAAAAATTAGGTTTATAATTAAGAACGTATAATTATACAATAAATAAAACTACATGAATGTATATACTTCACTAGATTTGGGCCATTTAATATCACAAACTTCCAAAGTCAATTCAAAGCAACCTCCATGTATATAATTCCAATCTTGCATTCCTCCATATATAGGATACCTCGAAACCCCAAAAAAATAAATAAATAAACTCCATATTTTAATTATTCTGAGAAATTGATATTTATGAAATTTACCAAAATGCCCCATTGGTAATTCCACCTGGAAACTCCTCGCTTATAGACATGTTATAATGTGATTTACTATACACACTCGCCATGTATTTAAATGTAAAATCATCTTCACATGCATAATATTCTTTCCTAATATACAAAAAAAAAACAATATTTCAATTCAGTTAATAATTCCAATTGTTAGTTTTTTTATAAATATGTGAAATATAGGGTTTTTTGGAAAATTGCCTTTATTTAAGTACCTTTGGTTTCTAGTACCGTCCCAAGGGTAATTTGCCACAAGGGCACCCTATAAATTCAAATATTCAATTTTAATTCATTCTCAAAGATTTATACTTAATATGTATCGAATATGAAATAAAAAGCACTAAAGGGGGTATAAAGTAAATTTACCCCATGTAAACTAGCCGAAGCAGTGAATTTTTCATTTTTTACCCAATTCATGATTGCATTGGTTTCTGGCTGCCTCGAATTCTCCACGTTATTAAGAGGAAAAAACTATCAAAAGAACATAAATAAATATTCAATAAGGATTGCATCGCAAAATTAAAAAAAATTGCAGATATATATGGATTATCGTTATATACTTGGTCTGGAAAATTTCGATTTAAATCGATATTATTTGCATTGCCTCGTCTCCTAAGGGCAAAACCGTCAGGATTCATTGATGGGAGAATATGAAGGTGCACTTTCTCTACAATCATTTTAGCCTACAATTCAAAATAGAATACTTTTAATAAAAAATGGTTTATTGATTATTGAATGATTTGGTGTTACTGGTAAATAATGAAATTACCAAGGGGTCTTTTGCATAATTGTCACAGAGGTAATTTGCTAGAAGTACGAGTAGCTCTCTTCCAACTGGTTCATCGCCATGCACGTTCCCAATATACTAATTTTTTTTATTAAAAAATGGAAAAATGAAGTTTTTTTGCGATTAAGCAATAATGCAGGGACTTTTTGGCATATAAAAACCAAATGTACCTTAAATGCTGGCTCGGCTTCTCTCTGTCCCGGTTTGTCAGAAATCTCAATCACCCACTAAATTATAATTGAACATTAATTATTGAATATATACAAAAACTAGTAAATTACAATGTTGGAAAAAATTGGTCTAAATTTGTAAAATATGTACCAGTGGAAAACCATTAACGCTCTTTCCTATGCTGAAAATATATCAATTAAAATCTCTCGAAAAAAATTATAATATCAACTTGTATATAGTAAAATAGTTTAATTAATATTTTTTTAAAATACCTGTACACTCTTGAAATATTAGAACATCTCGTTCCAAATTCCTTAATGGCCTTCTCGAGTTCAAAATTACTCATATACCCATATATTATTTCATCCCTGTAATTTTTTGAATAATTTAACCTCGTCAATATTTTATTTTATTTTCGACCCGCCAGAAGTAATAGAAAGTTCAAAATTTTGTTTGAAAGCCTACGTGATTTGAGGCTCTGTCTCTTCGAAGAGGCGTCTAGAAATGCCAGTGCTCTGATTCATGATGCCTAAATGCATGGTCAAAAAGAGAAATTAGATAAAAATTGCAAATTCCCATTCTAAAATTAAACTGGTAGAAGTTCAGTTAAAGAGCTAAGAAGGTAAATGATAGTACAAATTAATCAATTATCAAAATTTAGCTTTCGTAACATCATTTTGATAATTCTTCTCTCTTTATCTAGGAAAATGTTTGAATTATTGGGTAATTAATTACTTCAAAATCCTGGCCCGATAAAGAAAATAAACGGATTTAAGTAGAAAGATAAAAGCTTTGAGCTAACCAAATCTCAAATGTCCAAAGAAACCACAAAAATAAATGGAAACAAAGACTACCTGAATGAAAGGAAATACGATCGCCACCTCTTGCCACAGTACAAACTGGAAACGCGAACAACACTGCAAGCGTAAATTTCGTGAAAAACAAAACGGAGAAACTCCACGAGAACTCCATGATTTTTTTTCAATTCACCAATTTTTCAGATTTTCTTCTCCCATTTTTTTCCCTTAATTTTTGGATCAAGCGAAAATCGCTTTGATTCAATTTTACTCTAGTAACCATGGTTCTCTCTCTCTCCTTATTCCCAGCAAGAACATAGAATTCAGCTCTCGGGTTATTATCAGACCCATCATTTCAGTTCCCGGATTTTTGCAAAAAGTAGCTCCCGGCATTTAAATTCCAGATTTGAACAGCATTAAATATTGGGTCCCACTCTAGTATCATTACGGAAAGTATCTTGTTATTACAACTAGGAGAATACTCGCGCTACGCGGCGAACATGTAAATTATATTTTTCATTATAATATAAATTACACTATTGGTTGATAACATTATTAATATCATCTTAAAATAAAGTTATTTGAATTCATTTATTTGTGATTATTCATATGTTTTACAATTATTTTACATTACAAAAAATCTCATTTTTTAATCAAATAATAATACTTATATTAGTGTCATTATTTAATAATATATGAGATATAATACAATTTTACGAAAAAAAACATAACAACAAAGATTATATCATTGTTCACAATATTTCATATAATATCAAATATAAAAATAATTAACCATACAACATATGTTGTAAGGCATTAGTAATTTATATAATAATAATATTTTTTATTGATTAAAAATGCAATGAAATATATGAAAGTAATTTAATAAATAATATCAAAATTTAATTTATAATAAACATAAATACAAATTATTTTATATCATATGATTTTTTTTAATTCATATGTTTTAAAAATAACAATACTATTTGATAGGTGTTTATAAGTTTAAGAAGTTATTTAGATGGATAAATTATTTTTTAATTCGATTATTTTTTGAAAAAAAAAATAATATTAAATTTGTTTGATTAAAAACACAAATATAATCTACTTAGTATTATATGAGATCCTTATAGTTATAATTTTTTAATAAATAAATAATAATAATACTTAAAAATTATATTATGCAAATAAAATACTTAAAAATCTATTATGTAAATATGTATTTTTTTGCATTATATTTTCTTACATAATATCTTTACAAATTGAAATTATCAAAAACGGTATGTATGAACTATGCTAATATGGATGTCAAAATAAAGAGAAAATTAAAATTAATATACTTGACGGGTCTTTAAAATTTAATTTCTAAAAATAATACTAATATATCTTGTATGTTTTATAATATTACATATTAAATTATTAGTATTTCATATATAAATTTTTCATATTCCATTGCATTCACATTTGATCATGTAATTTTATTTGAAATGATAAACAATTGATTAGACTTTGTCTAATATGAACTTAGCCAATAATAATAGTCCACATCATTAATGTGGGATGACGTGAATTTCTAAGAATTCTTAAAAGGTAGTGTAAAATAATAACACATAAATGACTACACCAAATATGATCTTAAATGATTGAGATTAAATCACATCACTACATCTAACGGTCCAAATTAATACTTACAAATAGTCATACAAAATGCATGTCTTAAATGATCAAATATAATATTAATGTATATGATGAAGCCACATCACACAATCTAATGGTTAATAATCATGATAATCATGATGATGTGGTTTCACGAGGCGCATCAAAAAAATCTAACAAAAAACTAATGATTGAGATTAAACCACACCACTACATCTAACGGTCCAAATTAATACTTACAAATAGTCATACAAAAATGCATGTCTTAAATGATCAAATATAATATTAATGTATATGATGAATCCACATCACACAATCTAATGGTTAATAATCATGATAAGCATGATGATGTGGCTTCATGATGCACCTCAAAAAAATCTAACAAAAAAACTAATGATTGATATTAAATCACATCACTATATCTAACGGTCCAAATTAATACTTGCAAATAGTCATACAAAATGCATGTTTTAAATGATCAAATATAATATTAATGTATATGATGAAATCACATAACACAATTTAATAATTAATAATCATGATAAGCATGATGATGTGACTTCATGCTCAAAAAAAAATTGAGAAAAATAAAGAGGGCTCACATGCCCCCCCCCCCCCCCCCACCACACACACACACACACACACACACACACACACACACCCCATCTATTGATATTGGAATTTTAAATCTTAATTTGTTTGTCTCATGTTAACAAGGGGTTGATAAATTTACAAGTCAATGGATTGCCAACTGTTGAGTTGGTCATCCTTGCATGCAGAATGCAATATGCATACCACACTCTTTTAATTAGCAATATTCCATTTATGTATTGTAGTTTGTAGTTCTTATTCTTCGATGTATAATCCTATTTTATTTCTAATACAAATCGAGATAGGCAATCGCCTCCTCCTTAAAAAAAAAAAAAATTTACAAGTCAAAGGACTGCTTTTCGTTGCTTCAAAAGTTCAAATTCCAATCTTTGTAGGGGTGAATTGCAAACAATTCAATTGGAAAAGTAAAAAGAGGTACCAGCACTATTGCTCTCCATTTCGTCTCCTCCATAAGTTCGTCTTCTATAGATGAAATCTTCTCTTCGGACAGAGTTTAGATGAGAAAGAGGGAAGATTGCTCGAGATTGCTCCTCCTTCCCAAGATTCCTATGGAAAATTCCTGTATCCATTACAATCTCGATTTTTCCTGTCCATTTACTCAATTCAATACCTTTTTAATGTGTTTTTGTACTTCGAAGTTATCATCTTTTCTGATTATTTCGTTAATTAGATTCACAGAGGGACATTCAAACATGGGGATTTGCTAGTAAACAAGGATGGTCTTCCAATTGCTTCTCACAGCGGAGAATGGGGTAGAGTTTTCATCTTTTCACTCTCTTTCGATGCAATTGACAATTAACCACGCTTTCATGATACAATCCGCGTCAATCAAAGATAAACATGACTTAAATAGAAACAAAAGAAACTGCTTTAATTCATCAAATCAAATTCAAACATCACTTTGAAGGCAAAACAATTCAAAATATACTAAAAATCAACTAAGTAAGAGAGATTTTCATATCAAAATTTCATCATATTAATGCAAATCAGTCAATTTGAAGCCATTACAATCATAATAAAAAAAAAATATTCTCGATCAAATTAGTAAATATAATTACAGACAAAACACGGGGCGAATTTCGTTACAAATAATGAAATAAGAGATGAAGATGAATTATTTAGAGGCAATTCCTTAATTGGGGGATAGGCGTTACCTCTTTGGAGACGGGCTTGACAATTCGGGCTCAGAATCATTTGCCGGTTCATCATTGATGGAATCAAACGATCTTTTGTTTGGATGAGCAGTAACGGGTTCGGATTCCTTTTGGAGATTTGCAGTATGGATATCCTGCAAGGCATTTAGGATGAATGTTCGAAGAGGAGGACTATATGTTTTGAAGTGGTCGATGTATGCGTTCGTTGTGGCAATAGTTCCATGGACACAGAATTGCCCATTTACTAGAATTAAATCGTCGTAACCTACATCTTCTTCTGTTTCTTTCTCCTTGATTTCTTTTACTTTTACTTGTTCTCTTACATTTTCTTCTTCTTCTTCGATTTCTTCTACTTCTATTTCTTCTTCAATACCATTTTCTTCTTCGATTTCTTCAATTTCTTGTGGCACCGCTTCTTCGGAAGTGTAAGCTTTTTCTTCGCTGTCGGTATCAGCATTGATTGAAAGCTTGCAGTTAGGTTCTTTATCAGGTACCCCTATTGGTACATTGATTTCTAGGGTCTCGGTGCCAGTATTGCACAATCTCTACGCGCCAATTAGTTCTTTAGAGAGAGAGAGAGATATTTCTATAAGAATGTCATGATCTGAGGATCTTGGCATAATATACATATAGGGAGGGGGCTTATTAGAAGTTTCCTCATTTTAAATGCAATAAGAGGCGCCTGGCTTTGGAGGACCGAGCATGTGCTGTGCACGTGATGCTTCTTCACTGGCCCATATGTGCCGAGAGCATTTTCTTTATTAGCTTGTGTTCGTTATTCTTTTGGTACTGTAAGAGAGAGAGAGGGGTCGGAGAGAAGGACATTCATTCAGTATTTTTGTGTGGTTGTAAGAATTGTATGAACGTGGAGGAATTGGCCTTGCAAGCCATTCCTCTTTGAGTATCAGACTTTGAAGATTCATTAAATTGAATCGAGTGTTTGAATTTCTTTTTTCTTTTTCTGTAATTTTTCATTGATTTGAGGGTTTAATCGCTTAATAAAAGTAGCGATTGTAACAACTAGTATCAGAGCGTCTAGATCCGAGCTCGAGTGCGTGACGGAGGAGCGATGGCGAAGAAGCAACCGGCAGAAATGGACGAGATCCGGAGAGTGGAAACGAAGGCGGTACAGAACGAGGAGAAGATTGAAAGGATCTCGCAAGATCTCGGTGGGTTGAGAAAGCAATTCGACGACATGAAAGCAAGTTCAGATGCTCAATTTCAGGAGCTAAGGGGTATGCTCATGCAACTGGTGAAGAAGGATCATCCCTCGAGTTCGTTGGCCGAGATTGGCTCAACCAGTCAGCAAGGAAGGGATCTTGATCCGGGGAAACAACCGGTGAGTCTGAGGAACGAGTCAGAAGGGAGTAGGATCCGGCAAAACTTCGATCGATGGAGGGATGATGATGGCGATCGAAGGGGGCAGGGAGGCCATGAATTCGAGCGAAGAGCTCAGGGTGGGAATCGGGCCAGACAAGTGAATGAATTCATGCCCAAATCTCGGGTTGAACTCACCCATTTCAATGGAACTAAACCACGTCTCTGGCTCAGAAAATGCGAGAATTTGTTTCGCGTATGTGGAATAGCGGAATGGCAAAAGGTGGAGATTGCCACTCTCTATTTGGTTGGGAAGGCGGAGGATTGGTACTTTGCGTATCAATTGACCGAGGTGCAACCTCCTTGGAATCAATTTGCCAACGATATCGTGAGACGTTTCGACAATAAGCTCTTGCTTGGCTTAGCGGGCGAATTCCATCTTTTGAGACAAACCGGCTCGGCCAACGATTATTTGGAAGAGTTCGATTTGATGCGAGGACTCATGTTGAGAAGATACCACGCATTGGATGAAGAGTTCTTCAAGACCTGTTTTGTTGCGGGTTTGAACAAGGAGTTGAGACGTGCAGTGACAGTCACCCGACCGAGGACGCTGATTGAGGCTTACGAAAACTCCGTGCATCAAGAAGAAGGTATGGGTTCACAAAAAAAGGGAGGAGCGACGGAGAAGGATAAAACGGTTAATTATCAAAAACCCAATCGAACTCAAGGGGTGGCAAGACTGTCAGGGCAAGCGTGGGAGGCATTGAAAGAGGAGAAACGAGCTCGAAACGAGTGCTTCTCGTGTGAAGAGAAATGGTCACCCAATCACAAATGCAAAAACAGAACCGCAAATCGAAATGTGAACGCTATTCTCGCAATGGAAGGAATGGAGCCAGAAATGGAAGAAGAATTGGGAGCTCAAGAGTTTCCGGCAGTTCAAATTGAGGAGGTCAATGGTGATTCTGAGTTAATGGAAATCACTACGGAGTTAATTGAGGCATATCCGAGGTTCCAAACGCTCAAAATTGCAGGAATGGTGAAAGGAAGGGTGTTTTCGATACTCGTCGATAGTGGTTCTACTCACACCTTTCTCGATCAACGGTTTGCCAAATCAATTGGGTTAACACCATCGTTGGCAGCGCCACTATCAATCACAGTGGCCAACGGCTCGAAATTAACATGTGATGCAGTATTTTACGGGTTCGAATGGGAGGTGCAGATGAAGAAATTTCAATTTGATGTGCGGATGTTGGAACTAGGAGCGGTGGACATGGTGTTGGGGGTTGAATGGATGGGGAAGCATGGTCCCATCGAGTTCGATTACGAAAAAGGAGAAGTGAAGGTCTGCATCAATGGCGATGAGTTCGTTATGAAGGCAGAATCGAAATTCCGGATGGACCCAAAATCGGTTCTTTTAATCGAAGGCAGAGAGTTGGGATCCTGGATTTCGAAAAACCAGATCGGGTGGATCGCGACTATTCAAAACTGGGAAAAGATTTTCGGAGCTGATAACCAGGATGGAGAAATCGACTTATATGAAATCCGAGAATCGAATGGTGGGAGTGAGAGTCATGGTTCAAGCAAGAAACCGAATTCTGTGATTGGAACTAGCAAATCTGAGTTTGTGCAAAACCGAGAACTTGATTCTAAAAACATTTTCCTGGTTTCTGGAAAGAAGAAAGAAGGAAATTCTAGTAATCCAAATCCGAGTTTGATAAAGAATCAGAACATGCTTAATGGATGGGGTTGTGAGGCGGGTCTGGAGATGGTGTTAAGACAATTTGAAGGAGTTTTTAGGGACCCCAAATCTTTACCCCCAAAACGTCCTTGTGATCATGCGATACCTCTTATCGATGAATCTAAAACGGTCCAGATTCATCCTTATAGGTACTCGTATTTCCAAAAAGAAGAAATAGAAAGAGCCATTAAAGACATGTTTCAGAGTGGGGTTATTCGAGATAGTCAAAGCCCTTTCGCTTCACCGGCTATCTTAGTCGGTAAAAAGGATGGAAGTTGGCGGTTGTGCATTGATTATCGCCAACTAAACGCTTTAACCATTAAAAACAAGTACCCGATTCCAATCATCGATGACCTCCTAGATGAGCTAAAATACGCCAAGGTGTTCTCAAAACTCGACCTCAAATCGGGTTATCACCAAATCCGTATGGCGGAGGGGGATGTGTACAAAACCGCTTTTCGCACGTATTCGGGTCACTACGAATTTTTGGTGATGCCGTTCGGTTTAACCAATGCCCCTTCCACTTTTCAAGCTCTTATGAACAAAATTTTTGAAAATCAATTACGCAAATTTGTTCTTGTGTTCTTTGATGATATTTTGATATATAGTAGGTCGCATGAAGAGCATGAGAAGCACATGAAAGAGGTGTTGGCGATTTTGGCGAGCAACCAACTCTTTGCAAAAAAATCGAAATGCGTGTTCGGAGCAGCTCAAGTCGAATATCTCGGGCATATCATTTCACAAGATGGAGTCAACACCGATCCGAGCAAAGTAGAAGCGATGGTTGCGAGGGTTTTTGGGGTTAACGGGTTACTACCGAAAATTCGTGCGCGGGTATGGGGTGATTGCGAAGCCTCTCACAGAATTACTAAAAAAGGATGGGTTCAAATGGGGGGATAAAGCTGACGAGGCGTTTGAGAAATTAAAAACCGCGATGACAACGACGCCGGTTTTGAGGTTACCGGATTTCTCGAAGGAGTTTGTGGTTGAGACGGACGCGTGTGGGTATGGGGTAGGTGTGGTGCTCATGCAAGAAGCGAGACCGTTGGCGTTTATAAGCAAAGCGTTGAGCCAAAAGAATCTTGGAAGATCGACGTACGAAAAGGAGTTACTTGCGGTTATTTTAGCCGTAGAAAAGTGGCGTCATTACCTCATGGGAAATAAATTCGTGATCAAAACCGACCACGAGAGCCTCAAGTTTCTGTTGGAGGGACGTGTACACACGCAATTGCAACACAAGGGCCTTTCGAAATTGTTGGGTCTCGACTATGTGATCCACTACAAGAAAGGAATAGAGAATAAGGTGGCTGACGGTTTATCAAGGGTTCGTGAATTGTGTGATCATGAGGAGGGGGAGTTCGGAGAGATTAGTGTGGTAGTGCCAGAGTGGTACAAGGAGGTCGAAGATTCCTATGCAGACGATGGGTATATCAAAAATATCCTCGAAGGAATTGTCGTCAAATCGGATGAATTTCCAGATTTTGAGTTGAAAGGGGGAATTCTCCGGTACCAAGGGAGAGTATGTATCGGGAAGGGAACTCAGCTCAAAGAAAAGATTATGGCAGAATTACACAATTCGGCCGAAGGAGGACACTCGGGTATGTTGGGGACGTACCAACGAGTTAAACGGAGTTTTTTTTGGGTTGGCATGAAGAAGGAAATAAATGAGTATGTGCGGGTTTGTGATTGTTGCCAACGCAACAAAGGGGAACATGTGGCGAGTCCCGGGTTGCTACAGCCGCTAAACATTCCAGAGGAGGCATGGACATGCGTGAGCATGGATTTCATCGAAAAGCTTCCAAAGTCACACGGCAGAGATGCGATATTAGTGGTCGTGGACCGCTTAACGAAATACTCGCATTTCATTCCACTCTCGCATCCATTTTCGGCTCAACAAATAGCGCGTGTTTTCTTCGATAACGTGTGCAAGCTCCACGGGGTTCCAAAGGAGATAGTAAGTGATCGTGACAAGATCTTCACGAGTTCATTTTGGAAAGAGTTATTCTCGCTTCATGGAACCAAACTTAAGTTGAGTACGTCGTACCATCCACAAACGGACGGACAAACCGAGAGAGTCAACCAATGTTTAGAAGCGTACTTGCGTTGCATGGTAGCGAATTCACCTTCAAAGTGGAGTTTATGGTTGGCACAAGCGGAGTGGTGGTATAACACAAATTACCACACCTCGCTTAAGTGCAGCCCCTTCGAGCTAGGCGTTGTATGGGTATGTGCCGCCAAGAGTGGAACTTGGGTCTAGTCCGAGTTCAAGAGTGGCCGCAATTGACGAATGGATGAAGGAGAGACACACCGCCTTGCAAATAATCAAGGATAACCTCGCAAAGGCTCAAGAGAGGATGAAGGTGTATGCGGATCGAAACCGTAGTGAACGGAAATTCGAAAGAGGGGATTGGGTGTATTTGAAGCTCCAACCGTACCGTCAAACGTCTCTTTCTCTCAATAAAGGTACAAAATTGCACTCGAGATTTTATGGGCCATATGAGATACTGGAGAAGATCGGGGAAGTTGCGTACAAATTAAATCTTCCGAGTGGGTCCCTCATCCATCCGGTTTTTCACGTATCACAACTCAAGAAGAAGTTAGGGTCGCATCGAGTTGTGGTACCGACACTCCCACTAATAGGAGCCGAGGGTGTATTGAAGGTAGAACCGGTAGCGGTAATGGATCGAAGATTGGTAAAAAAGGGAAATAAGGCCGAGGTAGAGTTGTTGATTCGTTGGTCCAACTTGCCGGACGAGGATGCCACGTGGGAGGACTACGACGAGTTGTTGCGACAATTTCCAACATTTCAACCTTGAGGCAAGGTTTTAAGGGGAGGTGATTGTCATGATCTGAGGATCTTGGCATAATATACATATAGGGAGGGGGCTTATTAGAAGTTTCCTCATTTTAAATGCAATAAGAGGCGCCTGGCTTTGGAGGACCGAGCATGTGCTGTGCACGTGATGCTTCTTCACTGGCCCATATGTGTCGAGAGCATTTTCTTTATTAGCTTGTGTTTGTTATTCTTTTGGTACTGTAAGAGAGAGAGAGGGGGGTCGGAGAGAAGGACATTCATTCAGTATTTTTGTGTGGTTGTAAGAATTGTATGAACGTGGAGGAATTGGCCTTGCAAGCCATTCCTCTTTGAGTATCAGACTTTGAAGATTCATTAAATTGAATCGAGTGTTTGAATTTCTTTTTCTTTTTCTGTGATTTTTCATTGATTCGAGGGTTTAATCGCTTAATCAAAGTAGCAATTGTAACAAAGAATTTATTTAAGAATAATTAAAGAAATGTCTGGGTATATAAGGCAGGAGGAAGGCCTAAAATTGAATGTCCGAGACATGAAAATGGAAGTTTTTACATTGCTATCGTTCAAATTTGTTATTGTTTACATGTTGACAGTTCAGCAAAGTTGACCCACTTACATAATCTGGGACTTAGACTTCTGAGTTTTGTATAATCCAATCTTTCCAAATCTCGGGAATTCTGTTCTCGTGTTTGAATAAATCCGAAGTGAAAATCCAGGGGTTTGTTCATCCGGATTTCGGGTATTACCGTATTATAATCTCAGATTCGGAATTTGAAAGCTCTTGTTTATTTTAATCCATGATTTTTTTTTTTTTTTTTTTTTTGCAAAATTTTTTAATCCATGATTTGAAATCTCGTGTTTTGTATCATTTGTGTCCTTCAATTATTTTCTATTACAACTTGACTTTTTCCACGAATATTAATCTTAATTATTAACAATTATATTCATAATTATTCAATTATTAGTACTCAAAAAAATTCTTCAATTAACACAAAATCCTCAAATTAATGCCAAATAACATTCATAATGGTCCTTCAATTAATAAAAAAATTCCTGTTAACAATCACTCGTATGAATACGGAATCTTAATAATCCAAATATTTACAATTTTGACAGATTTTAATCCTAAAATAAAATAATTCATTAATCAATGTCATAACAAATTATAATTGCATGATACAATAATTCAATACAAATTAAGGAACATATATTTTAATTCAAAAAGTCTTAACCTACATGATAATTAACAACTTAAATTAATTAATATATAAATAAGATCAATTAATCATAAACGGTGCCGTAACAGATCTTTATTAATGGAAATAAAATCACTCAATTATGGAAAAAATAGCAACAAATAAATGCACTAAAGAGAACTCTCAAAGAAAAATAAATAAAACTAGAAGTACCCTCACTCCGCTTCGAAAACTATATTCTTTAACATTTATTTTTGGTTATTTTTCTATTAATTTGTTGTCATTTTTTTGTTAGGATTTTTTTTTTTTTTTTTGCTGCCACGTGTCAGCAATCTATTTGTTATTTTTTTTGCCAAGCTTTTATTTTTATTTTTTTGTTATTCTTTTGGTTGGGCTTTTTTAATTTTTTGGACTTCCACATGTACATATCAGCACTCCCCACTGTTGTAAAAAACGGTGAAAAACGGTGTTTCGGTGGAAAAACGTCATTTTTTTACATGACGGTTTGAAAAAATGGTCAAACGTTTTTTTTACCGTGTTTGACAGTTTTTTTGGGAAAAAAAAGTTTTATGGTTCGAAAAACATTCGTTTTTCGCAACAAAAAAATTGGGCTTTTGATTATTTATCATTTATTGTTTTTCAGCCCATTTTTTTTCCAGCCCATTAAATTTATCATTTTTTTTACTTATTGTAGTCTCAGCCCATTTTTTTTACCCTAAGTTAACTCTCCTTAGTCCTCACTCACGTCTCTCTCTCGCCTCGCTTGCTCTCTTTAGCTCGAAGTATCGCCTTGCTAGCTCTCTCTCGCTCGAAGCCTCTCTCTCTCTCTCTCTCTCTCTCTCTCTCTCTCTCTCTCTCTCTCTCTCTCTCGCGCGCGCGCGCGCGCGTCGCTCGAAGCCTCGCAGTCGTGTCGCGCTCTCTCAGGTCTCAGCCTCGCGTCGATTGAAGCCCCGCAGTCGTGCCACTCCCTCTTCTTCCATCCAACATTAAAAAATGAACAATTACAAAAACTGTTAGGAAGCAGGATCGAACCCACAGCCTTTAGAATAGCACGCAGCAACAAAACCAACTGTGCTATCGGAATATTTTTGATACAATTAAGTCTTGTGAAGGTATCTGGAATTCAAAAATCCATAGTTCTGGTATTTTAAAGTTATATTGATGTAATTAGTTAATATAAGTATGTAATAGGAGGTATTTAGGAGTAGTGTTAAACTTAGGGCAAATACCTCTTACTTGTATTAACTTTTTTAAATATAAATGGAATATAATAGAAGTAGGGCATAAGAACCTACTCTATTTTCTTCAAAAAAAAAAAATACAATTAAGTCTTTATTATATTGATCAAATGAAGGTATTGCATTAAAAAAAAGTTGTTTTCAAGCGGGATCGAACCCACGACCTGTAACGTGGCGTGAAACTGTTTAACCATCTGATCTAACTCACATTTGTGCTGCCATTCAGTGTTTAATATACTTACTTAATAATGCTACGTTTAAGCAAAATAATCATTCATTAAAAATACTGCTAAGATGCGGGATCGAACCCACGAACTTTTGCACGGCGCGAAACAGTTTAACCAACTAAACTAATTCATGTTTGTGATATAATTGTTATTTTTCAAATGAAAATTATGTGTTCTATAAATAAAACCTCTTTGAGGTTTCTCTCTCTATACAATTACTCTCTATCCAATTAAGAAAAATCATTTCCCCGTTCTTAAGAGAGAAAACCTAGTCTTGATCAAGAGCTTGATAAATCTACACAACCTTAGATCTTAGATTTACTTCCATTCCTTCTACTCAACGATTCTCAACTTGCGTGACCGGTCACGACTGGTTCGTTAGTAGAGATTTGTAATATGTTAGTTACAATTGGTAAAATCCCGTCATAGATCGATAGAATCGTGTAAATCGATATAAGCAACATTTTGTAAGAGTTGATACGGAAATTTAATCGAAAACCGAAAAAGCACAAGACATTTCCGGAGACGTAGGTACTTACAATCAATCGAATCGGTCGATTGAGCAAGTGGTCGGTGAGTTAAAACTACAAAACAATCACCTACCGAACTGCATAAATAAATATATTGTGTTATTTGTTTTGATATCGTTCTTTTTATTTTCAATTATTTACACTTCCGCAAATAAACCAAAATTACCATTACCGAAAATTGAACCTTAGAATTACTGATTCACCCCCTCTAGGTTTTAATTAAACAACAAAGTTCTCCGGTTTGTCCGCCACGCAATAGATTCAGTTTTGATATTTACTGTTGATTTCTATTTTTCAAAAAATAAAATAAATAAAATATATAATAACTTATACATGCATTACCGTCGATTTATATTTTTCAGTTATGGCCAACACGTCCTTGAAAGCGAGATAATTAAGCTCTCAGCCAAGATTTTTCAAAAAATAAAATAAAAATAAAAATAAGGCCATTAACTTATACATAACTTATGCATGCATTACAAGAGCTAAATTACTTGCTAAATATATAATAACTTACTTATACATGCATAATGCATTACAAAGAGTAATAATCTTCTCTAAAGCAGCCATTTTCTCTCAAAATGTATAATTTGGCTACATTGTTTTCGCTACGATAACACGAAATTTTTCTTTATTATTAAAACTTTTCTCCTACTGAAAGAGCAGCAATAGCCTCAGCAATAGTCATGAACAAGCCGTCCGATCCGAATATTTCCCATGCTTCCGATTTATATAGTTTTTCCGTCACATTCAATACTGGATTTGCAAGAACAAGCTGAAAAAACAAAGTGGAATTTTATTTTTTAGTTTCGATAAATTTAAATATTGCGAATTTTCAAGTTAAAATTCTTCTCGGAAGTACCTCGAGAGATCTTTTATTGAGAATCTTTTTTAGCTCCATGAGTGTTTCTAATCCGCTCGTATCAATTGCCGTGACAGCTGAAACGTAATAACGAAAAAATCAGTGAAAATTATAATTGATTAAAATTATATTTATTTTAATTTATTATCTAGAAATAATTGATTTACCAGCCATATCCAAAATGACATATTTGATGGGAAATCTGCTCGTTTCGTTAATCTTCTCTTCTTCACTTATCCACCTAAGAATCCTGCGAGACATCAAAATTACACAAATAAAATCAAATTGAAAATTGGATTACAACTAGTTGAAATATATAAGATATTGAAAATATTAAACATACCTTTCTTGGAGATACATAGAATTGGCGAAGTATATCGGCGACTCGACGCCTAAAATGATAAAATAAGGGATTCTCAGCGCTTCTCGATATTGCCCCAAACTTCTATAGCTTTGGCTCCCCGGTACAATTCCCTTTATCACTGTATTTGGTCGCGTCACCTGTATCAAAATCTTAAAAACCGACACGCCAATCTGCAAAACAAGTAAAAATCGAAAAATTTAGATACATATTACATCAATTATCAGTAAATCGATATTTAAAAAAAATATATACAACTTACCGCAATTGCAAGGCCCATTTGGACAGAAACAAA
This sequence comes from Luzula sylvatica, assembly GCA_946800325.1. Classification (NCBI taxonomy): domain Eukaryota; kingdom Viridiplantae; phylum Streptophyta; class Magnoliopsida; order Poales; family Juncaceae; genus Luzula; species Luzula sylvatica. The sequence goes on from OX326958.1 coordinate 49,501,367, forward strand.
AAGAACGCCAAAAAACGCACTTATAAAGGCGAGAAAATCGAGTTTATCAACTTTCCACAGTTTGATAGCAGCGCGGAAATCGATGAGGCCAATCACGGCTGTTATAATAATAGCCGATAGTATCACGTTCGGGGTGTAATGGAATAGCGGCATGAGAAACAGCATAGTGATTAGCACGGCCGAGGCCATTACTATATTCGAAACCGCGGTTTTCGCACCCGCATTGTAGTTCACGGCTGACCGAGAGAAGGATCCTGTTCGAAAATATATTTGAAATATAAGTTGTTATTCAGATGTAAAATTTACAAGAAAATTATATCTATTAAATTAAGGCCAAATTTCATATGTACCCCTACCAAGTCCCACAATTTCACGTATACCCACGTGAAATATCATGAATACTCCTACAAAATTATTATAATTTCATGGATGTCCTTTTTGTTAGATTTTGTTAACTATTCATTCAAATTACTTCTAAATTTTTGCTTTTCCGATTTTACCCCTATTTAAGTAAGAAATAAAATTTATGTTGGAAGAATCTAAAAGGCACAAATTAGCGGTAATATGACGGGATAGTTAACTGAAATCTAACAAAAAAAGCATTCATGAAATTTTAGTAGCTTTGTAGGGGTATTCATGATATTTCACATTTTGTAGGGGTATACGGGAAATTGTATGGTTTTGTAGGGGAACACATGAAATTCTGCCTTAAATTAAATATTCTACTGATGAATACAAAATTAAGAACTTTGGAAGGGTGATTGTGAAAAAAAACCTGTTGTGACATAGCAAGAGGCACAAGAACCAGCCATGTTCATGATGCCAATGGCCATCATCTCTTTATTCCCATCAATTTGGTAATTCTTAAGCGATGCAAATGTTCTCCCTACTGCTATCCCCTCCTGCATTCATTTACCACATAAGAATAATTCTTTTAGCGAATTCAACAATTTCATTTATTACCGTGAGTGATAAAATGCCAGTGATAATGCCTGTTTTGATAGCCAGCCCCAGAAATGAACCCTTGAAGTATAGCATGTTCACTGATGGAGGATTCACACCTTTGTCCAAATGTCCAATCTACGTTAACAAAAAAAAAACAAATAAAGATAATTTATATAAAATATTATAATTACAAAAACTTAATAAAATCCTAAACCCTAAAATAAAGAGTATATATTAAGGGAAAATATAATTTACCACACTAATGCCATGATTTGGAGCTTTGAAGGCAAAGGAAACAATTGTAGAAAGAATAACAGAGGCAAGAGGAGCCGCTGCAGAGACCCAAAATAGATTTGGCCTTCTCATGCTCTATTTTTTCAAGTTAAAATTTACAAATTAGTTATATTTTTAATTCAATTCAAAAAGTAAATACAGTCAATTTAATCAAAAACATAATTTTGTGGGATCTAATAAAGTGCAAAACAATCAATGGTGTTGTAATTTATAAAGTAGATTTCCCTCAAAAAGAATAATTATAAAATATATGAAAAAAGGAGCCCACTAAACATATCAATCATATGATGGAAAATTATACTATTCTCCCAAATTCATTGATTTTGTCATGCTTACAAATTCACCCATTCAATTTGCACTCAATTAATTAAGCATTCAATTAATACATAAATAAAATGTAATTAAAAGTTTAATTAATTCACTTTTAATTAAACTAATCGATGGTTCATGAATTAGTTTTCAATTAAAATAATCAAATTAAAATTACAAAATTAATTGAGAGACATTTTTGTGCAAATTGAAACTCTTATTTAATCGTGATATCATCGTGACAACTTCACGATTTGATGGGCGAAATATGGAGGCATCGTAGAAGGCCTCTTATATGATTGTATCTACTCTTTTTTTGCAGTCTTTTTAGTATGTTTCAATTCTTCTTTGATGGCAAGCAACCTAGCTCCACCACTATTTTTTAGAATTTTCTTCTAAATTTTACGGTTAATTGTTGTTAGGTAATTATTTATTAGCTAACATATATATTATTGATTTTTAAGGCCAATACTAATACATGATCTCTATGTCCTTTTCTAGCTTTGAATATTTTCTTTCGTGGAAATGAGTAAATAAGCTTTAATTAGTGGGTGATTATAAAGTAAAGTAAATCATAGGGTCAAAAGTGTAAGAAACTTACTATATGCCTAGTTATTAATAGGAAAATAAGGAATGATGTTCCCATTACAATTGTCTGCCATGCCCACTGCATAAATAAATAAATAAATAAGTTAGTTCTTACAATTAATATTAGATGACGATATTGCAAAAACTAACATTGCTCAACTGAAAGCGATTTTCAAAATTTTTTTAATCAAATGACCATTATACCTCTATTTATGGTGATTGATATTTATATATTTCACGATTCATACAAAATTTTTTTTTTTAATATTATGAAAAAATAAATTTAACCAATAAATATTAATGTGTATATATATATATATATATATATATATATATATATATATATGACATGTTACCATTTAATTGATGAAAAAATTAAGGACAATAATATTTTTTGTATATGAAAGATTTTGTTTGCTTGATTTATGGAAAGTGATAAACTAACAGATAAATGTAAAAAATATCAATCATCAGTTATAAAGGTATAATGGTCATTTGGTAAAAAAAAATTAAAATCGTTCTTAATTAAGTCATATTAATTCTTGCAATAGCATCATCCTTAATATTAATACTATTATCAATTATGGAAATAAAAAGGTGCCGAATTTAAAAAGTTGATACCTCATTCCTTTGTTCGAAAACTGAGACCACGACAGGAATCAAACCCATTTGTTTTGTGAAATGAACAATTCCAAACAAGCCCTTCAATTGTTGAAGAGATACAATGATTGCAGCTCCACCCATAAATCCCACGAGTGTGGGTTTTGATAGGAAATCGACAATAAACCCTAGCCTATGTAATCAAAGAAAATAATAATTAATTCAAAAAAGAAAACTAATTAATATGTTAGTGGAAAAGGAATATATGACAAAAATAACGGCATATTTATCATTTTATTACAGGGTTTTATTTAATTTGGAATATATGTGCTATGTTAAGTGTACTAACTAGGAATAAGACACATAACTAATTAATATTCTTCATATTTATTTTTATTTCAATTTTATTCCCATTAGCACTAGAACCATACAATACACATTACAAAAAAACTCAAAAAAACTCAAAAGAGATCATATTATTTAATATTATATATGTGTATAACTCAAGGACCAAAATGTAATTTTTTTACGTAAAAACAGACACTTAGAAACGAAATTTATCGAAAATAGAAACTTAAAAGCACAATTTAGAGGGCATATTTTACCTGAGGAAACCTAGGGAGGCTTGAAAAACTCCGGCGAAAAAGGTGGCGGTGAAAGCAAGTTGGAGATAGAGCAATGGCTGATGATCAGGAGACACTGCATCTCTCAGCATCGATCCCATCACAAGAGACGCTATCGATACCGGCCCCACCGCCAGGTCCCGAGAACTCCCCAACACAGAATATAACAGTGGCGGCACAAAACTCGAATCTGTATACATTTTAGTTAAAAGAAAATTATTTTTTTTCTAAAGATATTAATATGAGTAAAATATGATCATGATCTTAGATCTTACATAAACCAATGATAGGAGGAAGGTTTGCGAGTTTCGCATAGCTAATGCCCTGTCGATTAAGCATTAATAACATGATAAGTTTATCAGAAGTAACAAAATTTCATGGATAGAGATTATCTACTTAATGGGTCGAAAGTTGGTAAAAAAATCAAGAAATGCATTAAATACCATATTTAAGGTTAGTATAAAGAATTAAACCAAAGTTTATAAAAAGATAACTTTATCCTTTATAAATTGCATGGATAATTCACCTATGTTTGCATGTTAGGGCTTGTCTGGATTGGAAAATTTATCAATATGTCATTTTTTCAAACTCTGTCACTAATAATTATAAATCATAACTAAATAAAAACCTTTGGAAATAATTTATAATAACCCGTATATATATACCTGTGGAATGGACAAGCTGGCAATAGTCAGGCCAGAGATCAAATCAGATTTAAGCAAATCGAGACTATACTCAGAACCCCAATTGAAAATTGGGAAGAAATATTGCAACCCAAGAACCAATTTCCTGAAAAACGTTTGATTTTCGAATTGTCGAAGAGGATTATCGGGGAAAAACACTTCGCCGAGACTAGATTTCAAGGATTTTAGGGTGCTCTGATTCCCTTGAGGCAACGAAACCTTATGAATCTCCATCGGTTCTAGGTTCTGTTGTTGGCGTTGCGAGAATTGGGATTCTAGGTCATCATCATCGGTCATAACCCTATTTGAACTTCCCACCATTTATATTCAGTTAGGGTTTGTGGGGGTGGAAAGAGGAGAACTTTGAACGAAGAAGTTCTATGCTTTGAGGGTCCAAGGAGAATTTGGAATGGAGGTGGTATTTATAGAGAGGGGGTGGTGCATGGATAGTTTGGTGTTATGTGTTAAGAATTTATTTCATGCCTATCCCCACAAAACATAAAATTGCATGATTTGCATCATTTTAAATATCCTATCAAGAAATTAATTAAGTAAACAAAATTAATTTAAGATGAATATTTGAAGCATTTAATGTTTCAAAACTCAAAAAATGAATTCTCTCCAAATAAATATTCCAAAACTAATCAGATTCAAACCAAATATTCCTAAATTAATCAACTTCAAAACAAATATTCTTAAAACAAATCAGATTTGAAACAAATATTCCTTAATTAATCAACTTCAAAACAAATATTTTTAAACTAACCGAAATCACCCTCTAAAAGTACGGCGGTACTCCCATTAAAAATTAGCGCCCACTAAAAAGTCGTTGATTTAAAACTAATTCTTAATACTTGATTTAATTAAACACATTTAAAGATTAACATATATGTTTAATTCATAATTAATTAAAAAAAGTTATTTTTTATTTAAATTAAATTTCCTTTTTAATTAACTTACTATTCAATCAGTAGTGAAATAATTGATTAGAACAAATATTTTTATTTTTAATTAAATTAAATTAAATTAAATAATTTTTAACTAATTAATTAACAATTAATTATTAATTATTCAAATAAAATAAATAATTTGCAATTAATTTATAAACTATGAACGTTCAATTATGTATGTTAATTTAATTATGTCTGTTAATTTTTAAACATGTTTAATTAAATAAATTATTAAGTGTTATATTTAAAGAAGCAATATTTTAAAGGATGATAGTATCACTCTACTTTTAAAGGATGGTTTGAGCTAATTTTGGAATATTTACTTTGAAAAAAATAGTTTTGGAATATTTGTTTTGAGAAGGTTATTTCTTAAATTTTGAAACATATCAAGATTACAATGAAAAATGTTCCTTTTTATCACGATAAAACTAACCTCAGATATTTAATTTGTGGTATAGAAATTACAAAACTGAATTATATATAGATAATATTTATTTCTTTTTCTTTCATTTATATAGAGATAAAAAGTTGATGAATTGACGTACTAACTCAATTGTGTATGTTTTCATCTTTTGTAAAGTTTTATTTTGAAAAGAAAAGAAGACAAATGAACTTCGAATTTAATTTCGTAGAGTTTCATTTCTTTTAGTAATAATATTCAAGTTTTGGTGATTTTATTGTAGAATCTTTTTGTCAATTCTTATCAATGTTTTAAATAGCGTGTAGAGGCACGCAGCGTTTTGACGTTTAATTTAGCGGTTAGCGTTAGCATGCGATATAGCACCGCTTCACCATCGCAGCGGATTTTGATCAAAATTATTATTTTTATAATACTACAATATGGATATAAATATAAATTAACGGCCCAATATTATATATATAATTATATTGAATGCTTATTTATATCAACCTCGCAAACTAACATAAATTAAAAATTCATCTCTAATGAAAATATATTATTATTATTATTATTATTATTATTATTATCATTATTACTTTTATTTTTATTTTTATTATTATATTATTGTAATTATAATAAGGCTATTCATAGTTGTTGTTATTGTTATCTTATTCTTCCTGTAATAATAATAATAATTATTATTATTATTATTATTATTATTATTATTGTTGTTATTATTATTATTATTTAATTACAATAATTATTATTGTATACTAATAATATTAATTATTATTATTATTGTTATTATTATTTAGTACCAATAATAATAATAATAATAATAATAATAATAATAATAATAATAATTATTATTATTATTAGTATTATTATTATTATTTTAATTATTATTACTATTATTTAATAACAATTATTATTATTGTGTAATGATAATAGTGATTATTATTATTATTATTATTATTATTTAATAACAATTATTATTATTATTATTATTATAATAATAATTATTATTATTATTATTTGTACTATTACTATTATTATTACTTCATTATTTTATTATTATTTTTATTATTACTATTGTTATTATTAGTTTTAACATTATTATGATTTTAATAATAATAATAATAATAATAATAATAATAATAATAATAATAATAATAATAATAATAATAATAATAATAATAATAATAATAATCACGCTATAGCACCGCTACGGCTGCTATATTTGAACGCTTCATGCTATAGCAGTCCGCTATAGCGTTGCAGCGGAACAAAACGCTACAGAGCTAAATTCCGAAGCGATGCAGCGTTTACCTCCTAAAATTCGCTATAGCACGATATTGCGCCGCTGAAACATCGCAATTTAAAACACTGATTCTTATACAAAATTAATTAATAATTAATTTTGGATATTTTTCTATCATCTATTTTAATTAATAATAAATGCAATACTCCAATAAAAAACTATTTTGCATGGATATCATCAGCTTGATTTGGTATAATTAATTACCAAAATAAGAAAGCATGTAATTAATTACAAATACCTAAAATACTTTCTATTTTGCATGGATATCATCAGCTTGATTTGGTATAATTGAATGGTAAAGTTGGTTTGCTAAGATATGGTCACTAATTAAATGGTGTCGTGTGAGTCTCATTGGATTAATTACAAATTAATATCAATACAAAGTAAACTAATACAAGAAAGGAAAGTAATATCTCATCAAAGATTTCCTAAAGTTTATTTGTATTCCCTATAATTGAAGTTAGAAGATTTATTTGAATCTTCAAAAGAAAAATATCTAAGTTTCCCCAAACCTTTGGCAGTATAATTTCTCAATTAATAATTAATAATATATTAGGGTATGAATTCATGAATTGTGCCATGCATGTGTCTTAGTCTCTCTGACCTATTTTTCTATTGCAATGTATTAAATTTTCTTTTCAATAATCTTTCAAATACTAAATCATAAGAAAATTAGAAAAAAAAATGCATTATTTTCTGAAGTCTTTTAAGTAAAATTGTACACTGTTGAACTTTAATTAACTCTCATAGTTGTTCAGTTCGCGAATAATACGCGTATAATTTACGAATAATTATGTATTACGGATAATATAGGTATTGACGTTCCCGTACTCAATCTGATCAATAATTCGCGTATTTTACAATAATTTTTAAAAACCACGAATAATACACGTATTTCCGTATAATACGTTTTTTAGAAGAAAAAAATATAATTTTTTTTAAATAAATAAAAAAACATAAATTTCCAAAAATGATTAAGAAAATCAAAATATCAATAATAATATATAAAACTCTTGGTTTGTTTTTAACTATAATAATTAATATGTTATGCCTTAGGTTTCTTAAATTTTTGTGATAAATTAAATCTAAAAAAACAATCCAATCAATTTTTGATCTAAGATTTAATCCATTATTTGATTTAAATAAAAGTAACATGACATGTAATTATTCTTATTTTCTGTGAATTAAATAGCAGCACAATAGCATCGTTTCGTTATAGCACAAATAACGAAAAATATATCTAAAATGTAATATCGCGATCTATCAAATATGGTGCTAATTCAGGGCCGGTCTGGTCATTTTGGTTGCCCTAGCCCAAATTATTATTGCACAATTTTTTTACCTAAAACGTTGTTCTCATCAGGACCGATCTTGATTGTTTGGTTGTCCAGATCCACGATATGAATGATATGAATGTTATTTTTTTTTCTAATGTTTTAAATATTATACTAATAAAAAACGAAGAGATGAAATTGAAATTATATTATATTAAGTTAATTCCATAATTATAACGAAAATAAACAATATAAAATGAATTACTTCGATTTTTAATAATTTTTCGATCCATGTTTTCAAGTCAAAGACAGTGGACTTGATTTTTCATGTGACATATAATTTTTAAAATAAACTTCAATCCAATTGTAATTAAAAAAATAAGTTTTCGTGGAAATAAATTATAAAGTTCATTAATATTATTCGAAGATGGGTACTGAAAATGAAATGCTCTTATTGTTTTGTTCTATTATTTGTTTAATTTTTTTTAGCGAAGGACTAAAGGAGACAATGTTATTTGTGTTATTGTTATATTTTTTTGCTACGGTACAATACTTTTTTATGTTGTTTTAAGTATTAAGTAATAAAATGCCCCATTATTTTAGTAAAAAAAAATGTAAAAACTGAGCACTGTTGGTAATAAAAGCAAAAACTAATCGTTTTATATTCCTTTTGATATGACTAGGAAAATAGCCCGCGCTTGGCTGCGGGATATATTATTTGATAAGAAATAATATAGTAAGCAAAACTAATAATTTTATATATTATTTGATATATTATTTCGTTGCGGGATATATTATTTCATAAGAAAATAGAAATATTTCTCGCGTTTCGCTGCGATTTTTCAAAATCTGTTATGATCATAAACAAGTGCAAAACAAAAGTAATCTTAATAAATGTCAATTTAAAAAAAAAAATCTGATATTAAATAGTGTCACAAGTATTATGCAATAAATGCAAATTTTTTTCCTCCTCAAAACATATCATATGTTCGAAAAGAAAAATTCAAATGTTTTATTTAGAATACAAAACATGTCAAATAAAATAAAATTCTGAAAAAGACAAACAAAAAAACATAAAAGACGCAGCTTGGTACCAATCAAAAATATTATAATAAGCACAAAAAAATATTGCTTGGTACCAATCAAAACTGTTATAATAAGCACAAAAAAAAATAATTTATGTGAATAGTATTTTATTAATAAAAAATATTTGTATGAATAGCAGTAAAATTATAGTATACAAATTATATTTATTAATATGATGAAAAATTCAAATATTTTATTTAGAACACAAGACATATGTCAATTATATTTATTAATATGATGGAAAATTCAAAAAAAAAACGATGAACAGTAACATAGACGAACAGTAAAAGGAATGAACATTTTCCGGGTGAACAGTAACGAACAGTAGTGAACAGTGCTGTGTGAACCGTAAACGATGATGTGACCTCACAATATTCTTTGTATTCAAAAATTAATGGGAGGGGAGAATGTGGTTATTTCATTGTATGTAGTATATTTTTTTGTCTTGTATGTAAGTTAACATACAAGTATACAAAATTTAAACTCACATAAAATCTATTTGAAGACTTTATTTACCATCTCTTCTCCCAAATTAATTCACTGAGCATTCAAACCCACATCTTCATCTCTTATGCTCTGTTTAAAGCTTTTCAGAGTTTTAGCTAGCAAAGTTAAGGTATGGATGGTTGCCCTCCTTCTAGTGGTTGCCCTAGCCCCCGGACATGCTGGGCTTGCCCCGGGGCCGGCTCTGGGTGCTATAACAACATATATAATGCAATAACATAAATCACTAATAAATCACGTTCAAAATGCTATAAACCGCTTCATCACGACATAAAACATTGTTATGTTTTATATTTGTCATTGTGGCCATATTATCTGCTTTCAAATAATGCACATCAAGGACACCATTACAATGACTAATTTTGACTAGTCGATCAGAATAATATTCAAATGATATTTTCCATTTAAGCGCCACAAAAGATCTAAAATCATCAAAAAAAAATATTAATTATATGCACTATGAACATCGTGTAATTTAATATATCTCACGAAAAGTTATACATAAAGATAAACACAAATCTAATTTCCTGTTCCAAAATTCGAATTTCAAATTTCCACTATTGATGCGGCGATAAGCAAGCGTGGAAGAACTAAATAGGAATTTGGATTCTGTAATGAGTTTTCGATGGTAATCGTTGCTTCCTTCCTTAGTCTATCTATGAATCTATCAATCTTAATTATCTTGTGCATTCCGAACTTCTTTCTGAAATGATTGAAATCATGAAGAGAATCTATGCTCATGTTGCTCTTGTGCTATCCATCCAATTGGTCCGTCCTAATTTTTTGTGGCCCCCTTCTTTGTATACATATGCGACCGAGTAATTCTACGCAACATGCTTTCGCAACATGATTAGCAGCAGAATGATGAAATATATGATGTGGATTAAATTAAATTAAATTAATTTTATAGTATTAATACAATATCCAACATATGATCAATATCCTGTTACGAATCATACAGGTGTTTCGGAAGGGACAAATAAAAAATATTTATTAAAATTACATTATAAATTTTTAAAAAAAAATCAAACATTACAATTTATATCATTCTACTCATAAAATACACCAAAACTTTAGCAATATATATTTTTCAGTTAGCAATATATACTTTTGTGCAAAAATCTTGAATGGACTTAGGTCCCTCGGCCCCTACACGGATTAGTTCATGTACATATGTGTCACGTATACATGTGAAAATTATCACTGAATTGGTATTAAACATATTGATTTTGTATAATACTCCAATTATTAATTTGGTAATATAAATACACTTGTTTGTTTTAATTATAATGTCAATCATATATATATATATATATATATATATATATATATATATATATATATATATATATATATATATATATATATATATATATATATATATATATATATATATATATATATATATATATCAGTGTTTTAAATAGCGGCGCTGTAGCGGCGCTGTAGCGTGCTATAGCGGGTTTTGGGAGGTAAACGCTGCATCGCTTCGGAATTTAGCTTTGTAGCGTTTTGTTCCGCTGCAATGCTATAGCGGACCGCTATAGCATGAAGCGTTCAATTATAGCGGCCGTAGCGGTGCTATAGCGTGATGATGATGATGATGATTATTATTATTATTATTGTTGTTGTTGTTATTAAATAATAATAACTATAATAATAATCACTATTATCATTACACAATACTAATAATTGTTATTAAATAATGGTAATAATATTAATAATAATTATTATTATAATTATTATTGTTATTATTATTATTGGTACTAAATAATAATAACAATAATAATAATAATAATAATAATAATGACAACGATACCAATAATAATAATAATAATAATAGTAAAAATAAGATAATAACAACATCAACAACAACTATTAATAGCCTTATTATAATTACAATAATATAATAATAATAATAATAATAATATATTTTTCTTAGAGATGAATTTTAATTTATGTTAGTTTGCGAGGTTGATATAAATATGCATTCAACATAATTTTATTTATAATATTGGACCGCTAATTTATATTTATATTTATATTGTAGTATTATAAAAATAATAATTTCGATCAAAAATCCGCTGTGATGGTGAAGCGGCGCTATATCGCCTGCTAACGCTAAACGCTAAATTAAACGTCAAAACGCTGCATGCCGCTGCACGCTATTTAAAACATTGATATATATATATATATATATATATATATATATATATATATATATATATATATATATATATATATATATATATATATATATATATATATATATATATATATATCAGTGTTTTAAATAGCGGCGATGTAGCGCCGCTATAACGGGTTTTGGGAGGCAAACGCTGCATCGCTTCGGAATATAACACTGTAGCGTTTTGTTCCGCTGCAACGCTATAGAGAGAGAGAGAGAGAGAGAGAGAGAGAGAGAGAGAGTAGATCAATAGACAAATTATTGGACAAAAAAATGAACAAAATATTTTGAACTATTAATTAAATCATGATAAACGATTGTGATTAACATAATTTCTCACTACCTACTCATCCAAACATTTCTAACCGTTGATAGAGATTTGTGTTCAAAATTTTGTATACTTTTTTTGTCCATGGATCCAGCCCGATACAATTTTGTTCGAAACTAGTAATAAAATGCTGAAATGTTAATACCAGTCACACAAATTCTCGATTTTACGTACATATATAATGAAAATGCTTGAACGTGAATATCAGTAACTAATTACTAACTTTTTTGAAAAACACAAATCTATAACTTAAATTTAAGCATATAACGCCACTAAAAATCTATTAGAGAGCTGGATTAAGGCAAAACTATAGATAAATTTTGTATGTGTGTAGGGGCGGATCTTAGTAGGGCCCGGGAAGGCGGTCCCCCCCCCCCTCCTCCCCAAGATTTTCGCCGAATAGTGTATACATCTATTGATTCAGTGTATTTTCTTAGTATAATAATGTAAATTTTACTGTTTCCCGTCCTAAAAAATGTACAGAGTAATTTCTGAATCAGTCTTTCATTATGTCTTCCCAAGAAACTCCGTCAAGATTCGTCACGGTATGTCTGAAATAGGGATGTCAATGGTTGGGTAATACCCGTGCCCGACGGGTATCTGACCCGGACGGGTCGGGTAATACCCGATTAAACCTACCCGCGGGTCGGGTATACCCGATTAAAAAAATACCCGGCTCGGGTCGGGTAGGGTATGGGTGAGGTCGTACCCGACCCGAACCCGATTCTTAATAACTCTCATTATATTAATATTTTTATATATTTTATTATTTTTGTTGATTTTTTATTGGTTTTAATCTATGTTTTCTACTGATTATTTATTATACAACTTATTTTTTTATTTGTTTAGTACATAAACTAAAATAAATAATTTCCTAGATTTATGTTTATTTATTTTTGTTTTTACTGTTATTTTACGTTTCTACTAATTTTAGTTTTATTATACAATTTCTGTAAATTCACGGTCCATAATTTATGTTTCAAAATATTTTGTTGTCTATTTTGTGATTTTGTGATATTATCATGTTATATGAATCAATGATGTTATTTTAATTTGAAAAAATATATTTTTCGTTCGTATATTTTAATGTTTTTGTATATGTTTAGGTGTGGGTAAAATTTCCCGTGGGTAATCTGAAAACCCGCGGGTACTAAACGGGACGAATAAAATTACCCGTTTAGTTGACGGGTCGGGTACGAGTATTACCCGATTAAGATGGGTAAGAATATGGATGAGCCAATATCCGACCCGAACCCGACCCATTGACATCCCTAGTGTGAAACCTTACCTATGTAATAGATCTGTTTATTAAAAAAAATATTAAGAATCGAAAAAAACACGCTTTGTGCTCCCGGTTCTTTTCAAAAAACAAAAAGATTAACTTGAACGTTGAATTACTAATCCAAAGGTAGAGCTTTAATCAGAAGAAATGAATAAAATTAAATTTTCTCAAAAAGAAGAAGACTGGCATGTTTCATGTTTGTCATGCATGCATTGACCTAAACATTCTCACTTTATACCTGCCCAGTACTCTCTCGGTGCTGATAACACGGCTCGGTTTATTAGGTCCAGTCATGACAGAGACTGAGTTGAGTGACCACTAATTTATAGAGGCCATTTACTGTGCTCCCCATTTCCCCCACTATTCACGATATGGGAGGCCAATTGATATCTTCCAAAATTATACCCGGTAAATTATATTAATCGTTAATTGAAATTATTAATTATGTTGATGACTAATACAATTATATTACGTATTGATTACATTTGAATTAACCGTTAATTCAAATCACAATTACCCGTCAATTGAAATGGAAAGTACAAATTGAAGATGACGATCAAAACCACATCCCATTATGACATCGTAGTAATGACATCGTGAATAATGGGGGAAATCGAGGGAAAGAATATAATTATCCTAATTTATATTGCTCCATCTCTTCTTTCTTATTCTTATCGACTCGTTCGATTAGTTGGTTAGGTCGATCAGTACGATTGATGGATTGCATGGTCTCTTGGGTCTCGACGGTGTAATATCTCAACTCTCAGATAGATAGAATAGAAAGGGACATGACAAAGAGTCAACGCATATCATGTATATTAGGAACCATTCATTCTTTTTGGGAGAAGAGGGGCTGATATAACATTTTAACTTTCTCCACGATTGGGAGAGTCTTCGGAAAATAAAAGAAAAGGAGACGAAACAAAATTCGCGACATCACCAAACGTTCTGGACAAGTGCGGTAGGGTGCATTTGGAAGGAAAGAAATAATCGCATTTTTAACAAAAAGACAAAAATGCCATTACTCTTATCCCAAGAATTAAGTAGTAGAATGAATTTAGTACAACGACTGAATCGAGAAAGCAATGCAGTATTGTATTTGTATCGAATTACTAGTTATAAATAAATAAAGAAAAAGAACCACAGGAGCACGTTTCGTGCTATAAGTTCCTTCCAAAAAATATATATATTTTAACTTTCTCACAAATAATCTTGTACAAGCTACGTTGCACCAATATTGATACAGATATTGCATCTTATACGATACGGATACGGCGATACGATAATTTTCAAAAAATCTCGAATACGGTTATATAATTATTATTTTAATATATTTATATTATATATAAATAATAAATTAATAATATTTTTAAATTAAATAACATTACAATAAATAAATTAACCATACAAATATCAAAAAATATCATAGTCTTATTCTAGAAGTATCTTAGAATTATCTATATAATTTATTTAAAAATATTGTGGGGCCGAAATATATAATGGACCGAAGTGTCATAAATGGAACATCACAACCGTATCATGAAAGTATCCCCAATCGTATTCCCGTCGTATTCGAAAAAATATATTAAAAGTATTTGAACAGTATCACACCCGTATATGTATCGAATACTCGTATTTCCCGAATACTTCTGCATATTTGAAATATCTGCGTAACATAGTGCATAAGTTATGCTGCACGGATACAATTATGAATAGCTTATTGGATATAATATAGATACGGTGATATGATAATTTTTAAAAATAATTAAGATACGGTACGAGTATGATTGATTTATGTATCTGAACAACATATATGGTGGGTATTTGTTTTCTTATTAGATGCGCAATTTTAAGATTAGATAGATATATTCTTATTAATATATTCTTATTAGATAGATATATTCTTATTAATATAAATAATTTTAAGAAAATCCTTGCTTCAAGAGAATGCCACATCATCATTTTAATTTGGACATTTTGATCTTGATCCATATAAATCAAGTATTGTATAAGCTACATGAACGTTGGTCTATTGTGGATCAAGTTCATTCATTTTTATGTCTCAATTAAATATGAGAAGTTTTAAAAAGACCTTTAATTTTTTTGGATATTGTAAAAAAATTCCTATTTTTAGGAAACTCCAAAAAATCTCATCTACCAAATTTTTACTTTCGAATACCCTCCTATAATGATAAAAACTAATCATGTATGGTGTTAAATTTTTTTTACCAAATACCTCTCTATTTACGTATGTAGTAATTACAAAAATTGTTATTTTTTATTAATTTTAAAAAAATCCTACAAATTTTTAGCATATAATAATTTTAAAAAAATAATTATTGTATGCTATATTTATATAACTTTAATATTTCATGCATTATATATATTTGACTTTAATATTTTTTTCTGGAAAAGTAACTTAAAATAATAATTATATAAACAACAATATTAAAAGAGTTCCTTGCAAATATTTAAAAAAGAAAAATGTCATGAAACTACTAAAAAATACATAAAATGAAAATGAAAATAAAAAACTAGAATTTATTGTTGTTTATTTTATTTTTGTCTGATGTTAGTTTTTAATAATAAATGAAATATTAAAATTATATAAACACAACATGTAATAATTTTATTTTTTTGAAACCTCTACATGTTAAAAAATGTTTATGAATTTTCTTAAAATTAATAGGATTAATAAAAATAACAATTTTTTTTAATTACTACATATGAAAATAGAAGGGTATTTTGGTCAAAAAAATTAATATCTACCATGGTTAATTTTAACTCCCATAGGAGAACATTTGAAAATAATAATTTGGTAGAGCTGGTTTTTTGGAGTTTCCAAAAAGATAAGAATTTTTTTTAAAATTTTCCACACCCAACTCTATTTCTCTCTCTTCATTCTTTTGAAGCGACTAAACCTAAATAGACAAATAATAACGATGGTTGAGATGATTTGAAACGCAGAGAGAATGGCAGTCAAGGTCAAGACGGACGAAGAAAGGAAGTGAGATTATGGTCATAGAACGAAAGCGACGGCGACGGCGAGAGTGAGTTATTATGAATATTTCGATTTTTTTTTTAATGCATCAATTTTCATAACAACATCGAAAATATCGCAAATAAAAAAATTTAAACAAAACGTATTACCAATAATACAAAAAAAAAAACATGAAGACACCATGAGAAATTATACTCAATCACAACAACCATCTATAAAAAAACACTTCATAAATAAAACAAAAAAGTAAAATTTAAGAGAAAAAAAATTTAAATCACAATAAATTCGAAAATTCTCATGCAATTGCACGAGAAAAAAAGTTAGTATTTGTAAAGAGGCCTTCTACTATGCCTCCATATTTCACCACCAAAATCAAGATGCCATCGTCACGACATCATGATTTTGGTTTGGGGGAAATTGATCTCCAATTTGCACCCGAAATCTTTTTCCGATTAATAACGACTCTAATTAATTATTTTCTAATTGAACTAATCAATGGTGTAATTAATTAAATTTCAATTAAAATTAACAAATTTTGGGGTAAAAATTAATTGAAACTCAATTGGGATGCAAATTGAGGACATGAAGGAGTAAGCATGACAAATAGAAGGATATTTTGGTCAAAAAAATTAATATCTACCATGGTTAATTTTAACTCCCATAGGAGAACATTTGAAAATAATAATTTGGTAGAGCTGGTTTTTTGGAGTTTCCAAAAAGATAAGGATTTTTTTTAAAATTTTTCACACCCAACTCTATTTCTCTCTCTTCATTCTTTTGAAGCGACTAAACCTAAATAGACAAATAATAACGATGGTTGAGATGATTTGAAACGCAGAGAGAATGGCAGTCAAGGTCAAGACGGACGAAGAAAGGAAGTGAGATTATGGTCATAGAACGAAAGCGACGGCGACGGCGAGAGTGAGTTATTATGAATATTTCGATTTTTTTTTTTAATGCATCAATTTTCATAACAACATCGAAAATATCGCAAATAAAAAAATTTAAA
Source organism: Luzula sylvatica (assembly GCA_946800325.1). NCBI lineage: Eukaryota > Viridiplantae > Streptophyta > Magnoliopsida > Poales > Juncaceae > Luzula > Luzula sylvatica. The sequence goes on from OX326958.1 coordinate 49,518,752, forward strand.
CAAAACGTATTACCAATAATACAAAAAAAAAACATGAAGACACCATGAGAAATTATACTCAATCACAACAACCATCTATAAAAAAACACTTCATAAATAAAACAAAAAAGTAAAATTTAAGAGAAAAAAAATTTAAATCACAATAAATTCGAAAATTCTCATGCAATTGCACGAGAAAAAAAGTTAGTATTTGTAAAGAGGCCTTCTACTATGCCTCCATATTTCACCACCAAAATCAAGATGCCATCGTCACGACATCATGATTTTGGTTTGGGGGAAATTGATCTCCAATTTGCATCCGAAATTTTTTTCCGATTAATAAGGACTCTAATTAATTATTTTCTAATTGAACTAATCAATGGTGTAATTAATTAAATTTCAATTAAAATTAACAAATTTTGGGGTAAAAGTTAATTGAAACTCAATTGGGATGCAAATTGAGGACATGAAGGAGTAAGCATGACAAATGTCATGCTTACTCCGTCACGATTTGTGGGGTGAATTTGGGTGGGGGGGTGGGGGAAAGTATAATATTCCATTTGTAAAAGTTGAGAGGATCTTCGTTCGGAGCAGAGAACACTATATTATGACATTTACACCGGAATGATCCGAGAAGTTTTTGTTGTTTCTTTATCACTTTTGTTCATAGTGGTCGGGTGAGAGATAGGTGTGAACAGTAAATTTAGTCCATGTTTTCAAATTTCAACGCTGTACTAACCATTTTGCTTTGCGGCAGGCCAAACATTAATTGGGATGTTCAATCAAATTAGGTGCTAATTATGATTTTTTTTTGGATCAACTTCGTTATATTATTATTGAACAAAAGTTGAACTTAGTTCTAAAATTAAATAAATATCATTATAATCTGTTAGTGATCTTATAACAGACCGAGATCCATTTTGTTATTTTCGGTCCGGTTTCCTCCGTACCGGTAGTAATGAGGATTTGCGAAGTACATTAATAGAATCAAAATGAACCCGCACCAAATATCGGTATTAAGGATTATTTTTCGTTGGACAAAAACATATATGTGCATCCATTCTGGTCTGCTTGCTCGGTACATTGTCTGTTGGTAATACGGGATTCGAATATGGATTCAAATAAGAATTTCTAATAAACAAATCTCTTTATTATAATTCTAATAGGTTTTTACAAGTATTTCTCTCATTTCTAATTGATATTTGATATATGATTTTAATGTCTAAGAACCTATTTATAATAAAAATTTCCAAAACTTATTTCCTAAATTACTTTCCTATAATAAAATCTGCCGAATAATAATTTCCTAAATTACTTTCCTTAAAATAAACTTTCCCTAAAATTAATTGGGTTAATTAAACTTAATAATTATTAATCGGGGTTGGATTTATTAACAAATTCCTCCCATAAGCTCAAACATGTTCTTCATCCCGATCATCGTCTTGAAGTTCTTGAACAATGCTGTCAAAAGTGGCTTCGTGAAAATGTCTGCTACCTGGTCCTGACTCGCCACATGAATCATTCGCATATCGCCTTTCTTCACCTGCTCTCGAATGAAATGAAAACGCACATCAATGTGCTTACTCCTCTCATGATGGACCGGATTCTTTGCTAGGTCGATAGCGGACATATTGTCGACTCGTATCTCAGTCGCCTCGTGTTGCGTCATCTTCAACTCGTGCAACAAATTCCTTAACCATGTCGCATGGCACACACACCACGATGCTGCCACGTATTCCGCCTAGCAAGTCGATAGCGTCATTATTGGTTGTTTCTTCGAAAGCCACGTAAACGCAGTATCTCCCATTTAAAACACATAACCTGCTGTGCTTTTTCGATCGTCAACATCTCCACACCAATCACCCACTAGCTTGTATTCGTCCGTCCTCGAGTAGTATAACCCGAGTGATTCGGTACCTCGAATGTACCGAAGAATCCTTTTTATCGTTTTCCAGTGTGAATGCCTCGGTTCCTCCATGAATCGACTTACCACCCCAACACTATACGCAATGTCAGGCCTAGTACAAGTAAGGTGCCGCAAGCTCCCAACCAAACTTCGAAATTTGCTCGGATCAACTCTGTCTCCTCCCTCAAATTTAGAGAGTTTCGCACCGAGCTCCATCGGGGTCGCCACTGGGTTGCTGCCCTCCATCTTGTACATCTTCAAGATACCCTTCGCGTACGCCTCATGCGATACAAAAATTCCTAATTCACCTTGTTTAACATCGAGGCCCAGGAAGTATTTCATCAGACCCAAATATGTCATCTCGAATTCTCGCGTCATCGCTTCTTTGAATTCCTTCGCCATCTACTCATTACTCCCCATGAAAATCAGATCATCAACATAGAGAGCAATAAACAACACGTCTTTTTCCTTCTTCCTCATGTACAATGCATGCTCGTATGGGCATTGTACAAAGCCGGTCTTCTTGAAGTATGTGTCGATTCAGGTATTCCATGCTCGAGGTACCTGTTTGGGCCCGTACAACGCCTTTCACAACTTCAACACCTTTCCTTCTTTTTCATCTTTCACGTAACCAGGTGGTTGCTCGACATAGACTTCTTCTTTGAGCACGCCAGTCAAAAATGCCGATTTCACGTCCATCTGATAGATCGGCCACTTGAATTGAGCTGCTTGAGATATGAGAAGTCGGATCATCTCAATTCTCGCAACAGGAGCGAAAACCTCGTCGCAATCAATACCGGCCTATTGCCGATACCCTTCGCCACCAATCGAGCCTTGTACCTTTCGATCTCGCCTTGAGCATTCATCTTCTTCTTGTACACCCACTTGACTCCTATGGTCCTGCATCCTTCTGGTAATTCGACCAAGTCCTACGTCTTGTTTTTCTCGATAGCCCCAATCTTTTCATCCATCGCGCCTTGCCATTTCTTGTTTCTCACAGTTTTTTCAAAGGAAATATTCTCCGAATCTGCCAAAAGACAAATAAGATGTACCTCACTTGTTGCATCGTACAACTCTCGTAAGCTCCTCGTGTGTGTCTGTCTCGGCTCGTCTTCATCATCAGGTAATGCAGGGCTAGTCAGTACAACAATTGAGGATTCTTTTTTCTCGGACTCTTCTGACTCGGCATCCTCATCCTCCATCTCACACTTCTTACTCCAGACCCATGCGCTCTTCTCATTCACATGGACATCTCGACTCACCACAACCTTTCTTTCAATCGGGTCATACAACTTGTATGCCTTCGTTTTCTCGTCATATCCAACGAACACAAACTTCTTGCTTTTATCATCGAGCTTCTTCCTCCTTTGATCCGGTACATGTGCATATGCCACACTTCCGAACACCTTGAAATGCGACACCGTCTGTTTCTGACTGCTCCAAGCTTCTTGAGGTGTTTTCTCGCCTAATTTCGCATGAGGACATCGATTTTGTACATACACCGCACACTGTACCGCCTCGGCCCAAAATTCTTTTGGCACTCCTTTGCTCTTCAACATCGACCGAACCATGTCGAGAATGGTCCGGTTCATCCTCTCGGCCACACCATTTTGCTGAGGCGAGTACGGCGCAGTCAAGAATCTCTTAATTCCTTGCTCCTCACAAAAGCTCGTAAACGCGGTTGACGTGTACTCACCACCTCTATCTGACCGCAAAGTTTTGATATATCGTCCGGTCATCTTCTCGACAAGCACCTTGAACCTTTTGAAAACTTCGAAAGCCTCGGATTTTTCCTTCAAAAACAGGTCCTCCTAGTGTAATCATCAACGAAAGTAATAAAATACCTTTTCTCACTAAACGATTTCGGTGTGATTGGACCACAAATGTCAGTGTGCACCAGCTCGAGAGGGCTTGCTGCTTCATATTTCGTCTTCTTCTGAAATGGGACTCTTGCATGTTTACCGAGTACGCAACCTTCGTAAAATCTGCTCGTGTAGTCCATATCTGGCAGATCATGCTGTTGGGAATTCATCCCGTCCCCGGGCCCGCGCAGCGGATATGAAGGCCCGGTCCGGTTCCCAAAATCCAAGATCACGCCATGACTACGAGGGTACGATGCAATAGAATGATAGACGATTACCGGCGTGAAATTGATGACGCACGACGGGTTGATCGCTCGCATCCTTTCCTTCTCCGGTGTCACGTTGGTGACTAGTTCGTGCGTCCCATACCACACGTCTCCCACCGTCTTGTCATGCCTCCGGTTGTATTTCGTGCGTCCCACGTCCACACTCTTCCACAGTCAACAGGTTTGCTCCTTCAGTTTGATCACAATCGAAGAGCCACAAGTGTCGCCCCTCTACGTGTATCCACCTTGAGTCGGAATACGTCGGTCGCGGATGCAACTGTCTAGACGAAGCACCGGCGAACTTGCTTGATTAGATCGATTCTCTATTCCGAGAAAAACTCTTTTTCTCGGTTTTCTCTCTTCGCACTATTTCACTATCTGAAAGACGACTCTCAATATTCTAGATTAATCTTATTAATTCAACAGGTTGGACTGAATGATCTTGTTAGAGAGAGAGAGAGAGAGAGAGAGAGAGAGAGAGAGAGAGAGAGAGAGAGAGAGAGAGAGAGAGAGAGAGAGAACATCATATTTATATCACATAGGATAAGGATGGGCCAAAAAGTATTTATATCTCATATACACCTTTTCAGGCAGAAAACTGCAGACACCCTTTCATTATTCTGTTGAACGAAAATATTAAATCATTTCAATCGACTTTAAACCTTTACGAAAGTTGTAGATAATATTATTATCTTTCTAACCCAATTTGGCCTTTCCCAATTGGAGTTCGGATGCGAAAGTTACGGACGTTTTACTAAATTGTATGTCAAACTGTCGCACCCTTTCGGTATTCCATTACACGACACTGATACTTCATTCAAATGAAAAATATTTATACATGAAGGTTATAGATAATCTTATTATCTATCTAACCCAATTTGAACCATTCAAATTGGATTTTCCTACTGAAAGTTATGACCACAAATGTACGCTTACATTCGTTCATCCTTGTGTACACTTTTACGGTTGATCCGAAACTGTATTTCCTTCACGTGCGCCATGTCCTTTTTCGCCAACTCTCGCAAGCCTCCATAGTGCAAATGCCCAAACCGCAAATGCCAGAGCCAAGCTTTGTCCTCCATGTCGACTCGTAAGCACATTCTCTGCACACTTCTCAGGTTGAGCTTGAACATTCGATTCTTCACCACCTCAACACGCTCAACTAATTGACCTCGCTTGCCCTTCAGCTGCATCGTTCGATCTTTATTGAAGACCGAGTATCCTCTCTCCAATAGTTACCCCATGCTGATTATGTTGCTCTTCATCTCGGACACGTACTAGACATTTTCGATATGTCCTTCTTTACCATCCTTCTGATAGAATCGAATTTTACCTTTGTCCTTCACTTGGACTTTTGACGCATCTCCAAATGACACGTGCCCATCGTCTATCTCCTTCATCTCGACGAAAAGGTGTTTGTGCCCGCACATGTGGTTGCTTGCGCCGGTGTCGAGGTACCATATCGTATCGCTCTCCGATGTGGTGTCTTTGTGAGCCATCATGAGAACACCATCATTTGCCTTCTTCTCTACTAGGCTTGCATTTTCTTATACCTTTTTCTCAGACCAGCACTCCTTCGCGTAGTGTCCAGGTTTGCCGCAGTTGTAACACTCGACACTTGCTCGACTCGACCAGCCTCCTCGTCCGCGACCTCGTCCTCGGCCGCGCCAATTTTGCTGATTCGGTGGCTTCTTTTCTTCAGAATAATAGTTTCCGCCTCTGCCTCGACCACCAAATCGACCTCCTCGGCCGCATCCTCTTCCTCGACTGTTCTCAGAATACATCGCCTTGTCTTCATCTATGGCCGCCTTGACTTGCAGAGCCTCCTGGTGTGACTCGTTTTCCTTCTTTTTTTTTCGCTGCTCGTGTGTCTCGAGTGAACCCCGCCAGTTCATCAACGGATATTTGATCTAAATCTTTCGACTCTTCAATAGCGCACACCACGTTTTTGAACTTCTCGGTCAGAGATCGTAGAATCTTCTCAACAACTCTTGCGTCGGTTAGAGCTTCTCCGTTGCCCTTTAACTGAATCGTATACAGCTTGATACAACAGGTACATGGCGGTCTTGTCCTTCACACGTTTCTATTTCATTGCTTTCAACTGGTTTTGTTGATCCAAATATCCTACAGTTTGATTATATCAAAACACTGCCCATATTACTGACAATTTGTGTTAAGAACAACTTGTAGGAGATATAGGTACAACATACTAAAAGATGATCAAAAGAAACACAAGTGGAGGACCACGAAGATTATTCAAGATTAAAGAAGACATAAATCAACAAGAAAGGAAAGGCGTCAAGACGATTGAAGAATCGAAGATATCGAAGCCTTTCGTGAGTTGGCATCACCAAAATAAAACCCTAGGTATTCCAAGAAACATCTCACATTTATCAAGATCAAAAGAAATATTCAAAACATGATGAAATGCAAAATGGTGAATCACCATGACGGAATACGGTTTGTTCGAACGAACTATACTATGCGTTCGAACGAACCTTTCGTTAGAACGAACTTTTACACTGTGTTCGAACGAACATAATTCTGGTGATGGGAGAAAAATAAACACAAACAATAGTTCGTTCGAACGAACATTTATACGTTCGAACGAACCTCACCATGTATGTTTGAACGAACCATCTCAACGTTCGAACGCACGTCAGTTAGTTCGAACGCACGTCAGTTAGTTCGAACGCACGTCAGTTCGTCCGAACGAATAAAAAGGTTCGTTCGAACCCACCTTCATGGTTCGTTCCGGACACACAGCAAGAGTCATTGAACGAACCTTGAACTCCATTTCAAATTACATGTTCGTTCGAACGAACTGCTCAGTCAGTTCGAACGAACCTATCGTGTTTATGAATAATACATATAAAACGGCTAGTTCAAATTGCAGTGCGTTCGACCAAACTGTCATGTGCGTTCGAATGCACTATATAATTTGCCTGAAGATTGAGTGGTCTCTATGAGACATATAAATAGACCCCACTCAAGTCTTCTCTCTCCAAGCTTTTAAGAAAAATCATTCCCCATTAAAAAGAGAGAAAATCCTAGCTTTGATCTTGTGAGTACTTGATAAGTTGAGACTAATCCTAGATCCTAGATCTACCTTCGATATCCTCCATCAAATACGATTCCCAACTCATATGACCGATCACGTTTAGTTCGTATTAGATACTTGTAATAGGCTAGTACAACGATTGTAAAACCCGATATAGATCGATAGAAATACGTGTAAATCGATCTAGGCAAAACCTTGTACGAGTGATTCGGGAATTCAATCGAAAGCCGAAAAAGGCGCAAGGCATCCCCGGAGACGTAGGTACTTGTATTCAATCGAATCGGTCGATTGAGCAAGTAAACGGTGAGTTAAAGCTACAAAGCAACCACCTACCGATCTCCGTCATCAAACATCTTGTGTTCAATTTGCTCGGTATTTTCATAATTTAATTCATATCACTTAGCTTCCGCAACAATTAAGAATTTGTACACCGTAGTGCGAAAATTGCATACTAGGTTTACCTATTCACCCCCCTCTAGGTTAGAATTAACCAGCAGGTTTATCGTCTGCTCCGTTTGGGCAGCGGGTTCCACGTAGCCAGCTTCGACTATCTCCCAAACATCTTGCGCACCGAGTAACGTCCGCATATGAATACTCCATACTTCGTAATTCGTCTTCGTCAATCGCGGTAGCGGTATATGGCGAAAAGCACTCCCAGAACTCACCATCGCTCTGATGCCAATTTGTTGGTAATATGGGATTCAAATATGGATTCAAATAGGAATTTCTAATAAACAAATCTCTCTCTTATAATTCTAATAGGCTCTTACAAGTCTTTTTCTCTTTTCTAATTGATATTTGATATATGATTTCAATGTCTAAGAGCCTATTTATAGGCTCACTAATATTTGCATTACAAGACATTACAAAAAAATTCCAAAACTTATTTCATAAATTATTTTCCTATGTGATGTGTGTGCTTTCAAGCAATAAGACTGCTTGTGGCACGAAACACTGCTGACGAAGTGCCCCCATACCTGTACTGGCAAACGTTCTTTGAGGAAAGGGAGAAGCTGTAGACATCTGCTTAGGTTATTAAGGCACTGCAGTCTTCTTCTTTCGAACTCGATGCTCTATTGTTCTTTCCAGCTTGACTGCTGTTCTGAGTTATGGATGGGCTTTCTAACGCTTTGTCACTAAGGGCCTGTTTGGCAACTTGGAATTAGGGCTAGAATTGGATATTAAGATGGAGCATCATACAAATTCTTTGTTTGGATGTCAAATTAGAAATGGAATTAGGAGATTCCAATTTCTTGTTTTGCTTAGTTTGCGGCAAAAGTGAACTCCAACAAATGTTGGAGCGCCAAGATGGAGGTAAAGTTGGAGCCTCTCATATCTTCTATTGCCATGTATAAGTGCATAATTTCATCTATATTTAAAGTCAACACGTGGGCCTTGTATTAATTTTTTTTGTATGAATAGTATAATTATTATATCCATATATATAATATTATATATTATTATAATACATAATATTCATATATAAATGTTTATAATATTCTTGTAATTATTATATATTATAGTATTTACAAATAATATATTTAATAATAATATACAATATAATATTATAGTAATATATAATAATTATAATATATAATATAATTAATATAAAATGTAATATTATAATAATATATAATGATTATATTACATAATATTTATATTATACTAATAATATATAACATTAAATTAATTTAACAATATAACAATATAATTAATAATAATTATATTATAATAATAATATATAATAATTTATATTATAGTAATAATATTTCAAAATAATACTAATAATATATAATAATTACATTACATAATATTTCATTAGAATTAATTTAATAATATAACAATATAATTAATATTCTATATTATTACAAAATAATATATAATATTATATTATATATTTTATATAATAATTATATTATAATAATACTGTAATTATATTATAATCATTAAATTCATATCATGTCATATTATATATATATAGAATTAATGTTATATTATATATTATTGTAATAATAATATTACATGAATATAATAAAATATTTTTTTTTTATCAATTCTAATGAAATATTTTTTTTTACATTTTCAATAACAAAATTTCAAAATTTTGTGACCAACCAAACAAAGAATTATATTTTCCAGCATCTTATAATTTGGACATCCAAACAAACTGTGGAATTACTAATTCCAGAACTTTTTACTCCTCCACCTTATAATCCAATTCCACTCTACTAATTCCGCTTGCCAAACGGCCCCTAAGAGGACAAAACCCCTTTGTTGTGGATTGAAATTCAACATGATGTACATATATATCCTGGGTTGTTAGGCAAGTCGATCGATGCTAGCTTGTATAGAAGTTTGGTTGGAAGCTTGCGCTATCTCACGTGCACCATCCGAAATTACTTTCCTTAAAATAAATTTTCCCTAAAATTAATTGGACTAATTAAACTTAATAATTATTAATCGGGCTTGGGCTTATTAACATTGTCTCCATCTATTGTGATCGGCAACATATCGAGACGCATGCCAATTGAGCGTAAGACCCGAGCTATTTCTTCCTTAGTGGCCGGAATCATTTCACCCGCTCCCATCGAGAAATAATTGATAATTTCGAAAACATAGAAATTTTGGTCATTGATAAATTATTATGATTCTTAATTACGTTGTAATTGATAATTTTTTACATTTAGAATGTTAATTTTCATTCAAATGTTATACTTGACAAATATTAAAAATTAATGATAGTTGATTAATTGTTATGTTCAGGATTATATTTTTTAAAATATGAGATTTCAAGAAATTACACGTTAATAAAATTGTTAATGCTATATATTTGTAGACATTAGATTAATTGAAAAAATTATATTTAACAATATATGTGACTCAAAAATTCAAAATGATCAACAACTTTGACTAAGAGCCTTCTTACAATAATTAGATCGACAAATCTTCTTTTTAATCTCTTTATCTTTTTGTAAAAGTGTAGCTTTTTACTTGGTAGCTTCTTCCATTGGAAATAGCTTTTGCACTTTGGTGCAAAGGGATATTCCAAGCATATCCGCACACACTGGAAGAAAAGATTAGGCTACTCTTAAACCCTAATTTTGTTCAAATCAAATAAAAAACATTTGTCCCATATTTCAACGGTTGTCATTCAAATTGAGCCCCCTTGAACTAGACGATTCATCTTTTTAATGTACATTTATATCTTTCTTCTTTTGTTGTAGCTTCTTGGTATAAATTATATATGCCTTGTTGTTGATTATGGCCATTATATATTTTCTCTATTTTACTATCCAAATTCTGAGAACTAGTTTGACTTTGACCCATGCAAAATATCACGTATACACGTATAAAAGCATTAGAAATATCATAATACATTCCTTTTCTACTTTTCTCCAAATTATTTTTTCCATCTTTCTTATTTATTTATAATTAAAAGTAAATAAATTATGCTAAAACAGGTTTTCTTGTGAGAGCAAAATGCAATTCAATAGTATCCACGGGGAACTAATGGTTTTTTGATCTAATTGTAAAATGCATAGCACAAGATATTAAAAATCTAGAGTTACTCCGTTGATATACTCCGTTGATATAGCAAATAAAAAAATTAAATCAATAATATTTACCTTTCAAAAATTAGATTTTACTTAAAAAAAAATAGTACCCACGGGATATTCTTTAATCCAATCATGGTTCCATTGGAACCATTAATTACCCAAATAGAACAAGGAACCCAAATGACTCGACTCATGTTTTTTATGACAAACGAGGATTGTGTAATTGCATTGCTTTCTTATTGGTGGAGCCATGATTAATTGCAAATCACTTTTTTTTCTCCCTAAGATAAACTAGGGTAACTTTTTTTTTTAACGTGTGGGCGCAAATAGAGGCCAACGGTTGAGAAGTGAGAATGAGAGGAAGTGCACATTTTATTTTGTATCTATAAAAAATCCATTACACCCATAATTGACTTTCTACTTATAGGCTATAGGACATTATGAGATTTTATGTGATAAAAAGTAATACAATAATTTACTTATCTTTAGACAAATGGGAGCAGGAGCGGATCTCATAAGGGGTTGGCGCACCTTGATCAAAAAATTTGGATAATAGTATTTAGTCCGAAAATTTTAGTGTATTGAGTTTGATGGAATCGAAATTTATATATACCCTCCTCCCCAAGATTGTTTTCGTATAGGAAATTTTTTCAAAGTAACCAAGTTGGAAAATTTTATACCCGAAATAATCAAGTTTTAAACATAATTTTCAAAATATCTTTTGCGGGGTACCATTCCGCGCCGGGCGAAGAATGGTTGTCCGCTTTTCCTTAATTACTGACATGGGGAGATTAAAAAAGCAACTAAGAAAAAGGCGAAGAATGGAAGTCCGCCTGGTTTTAATTGAAAAATTGATATTTGCTCCCAAATTTTACCATAACATTATCTATGTTCTAAATTAGTATATTTAATTAAAATAATAACTAGTACATGTTGGTTGTTAACTTAATACGTAATTAATAATTATTTGAAGACTTAAATTTGAATAAATTTTACTGAATATTTAATTATATATCTTAATTATCAATATAATTGAACGTGATAACTAAATAATGGATAATTCGGCGGATAAGTTTTGGAGTAGAATAAATTTTTTATACATTTTTTCAAATGTCACGTGGTGTTTGTCAGATATTAAAAAAAAAAAATTTATTCTACACCAAAACGTACCCGCCGAATTATCCATTATTTAGTTATTACGTTCAATTATGTTGATAATTAAGAAATATAATTAAATATTCAGTAAAATTTATTCAAATTTAAGTATTCCAATAATTATTAAATATGTATTAAGTTAACAGCTGACATGTACTAGTTATTATTTTTATTAAATATACCAATTTAGAACATAGATAATGTTATGGTAAAATTCGGAAACAAATACAAAATTTTATCATAACATGATCTATGTTCTAAATTAGTATATTTAATTAAAATAATAACTAGTACATGTTGGCTGTTAACTTAATACGTAATTAATAATTATTCGAATTCATAAATTTGAATAAATTTTAATGAATATTTAATTATATATCTTAATTATCAATATAATTGAACGTGATAACTAAATAATGGATAATTCGGCGGGTACGTTTCGGAGAAAATTAATTTTCTTTTAACATCTGACACACGCGTGAAAAAAAATATATAAAAAAATTATTCTACTCCCAAATGTACCCGCCGAATTATCCATTACTTAGTTATTACGTTCAATTATGTTGATAATTAAGAAATATAATTAAATATTCATTAAAATTTATTCAAATTTATGAATTCGAACAATTATTAATTACGTATTAAGTTAATAACCAACATATATTGGTTATTATTTTAATTAAATATACTAATTTAGAACATAGATCATGTTATGATAAAATTTGGTATTTGTTTCCGAATTTTATCATAACATTATCTATGTTCTAAATTGGTATATTTAATAAAAATAATAACTAGTACATGTTGGCTGTTAACTTAATACATATTTAATAATTATTCGAGTACTTAAATTTCAATAAATTTTACTGAATATTTAATTATATTTCTTAATTATCAACATAATTGAACGTAATAACTAAATAATGGATAATTCGGCGGGTACATTTTGGAGTAGAATAATTTTTTTTTTAATATCTGACAAACACCACGTGACACGTTTGAAAAAATATATAAAAAATTTATTCTACTTCAAAACTTAACCGCCGAATTATCCATTTTTTAGTTATCACGTTCAATTATATTGATAATTAAGATATATAATTAAATATTCAGTAAAATTTATTCAAATTTAAGTATTCGAATAATTATTAATTACGTATTAAGTTAACAGCCAACATGTACTAGTTATTATTTTAATTAAATAAACTAATTTAGAACATAGATAATGTTATGGTAAAATTTGGGAGCAAATATCAATTTTTCAATTAAAACCAGGCGGACTTTCATTCTCCGCATTTTCCTTAATTGCTTTTTAATCTCCTCAGGTCAGTAATTAAGGAAAAGCGGACAACCATTCTCCGCCCGGCGTGGAATGGTACCCCGAAAAAGACATTTTTGGAATTATGTTCAAAACTTGGTTATTTCGGGTATAAAGTTTTCCAACTTGGTTACTTTGATAAAATTTCCTTTCGTATATTACTCTTTGATTTATATATACCCTCCTCCCCGACAAATGTGTTGAAGATCCGCTCCTGAATGGAAATCAACATGCGATTTTATCGCATAGAGCCTTCACTACAATCACAATCATAGGAAGTAACTTCATTTTCGTCAGATCTGACTTCTTCTACTTTTTCGCCTTTTCTTCATTTTCTTTATGTACTTTTGCCAATAAAACGGAAAACGGTCCGACACCATTTTGGTATATTACCCGTAAAACGATAAAAAAAATGGTAAGAACGGTCTGAAAACGTAATAATTTAATTAAAATTTAAAAATAGAAAAAAAACATACATAATAATTCAATTTTAAATAGTCAAATGAAACATAAACGAAATTCTAAAATACAAAAAATAACACACGAAGTCTCAATACAATATAATAAATCAACATCAAACAACATAAACGTAATATTAAATTACAAATCTAAATCCAAACAAAAACTAAATCGTAAAATCATTAAAATTACTTGATATTAAATCCGTCGGAGTTGATCTCTTGTTAGTCATATTCAACATCATCATCCTCTATTGTCACCAAGGTCCATTTCTTTACCTGTCAAAGAGAGCTGGAGTTTCAGCGAGAGAGTCTTGTAGTCAAATTGAATGAATTAGTAGTGCTTCTCAACTTCTCAACTCTGAATGAATTAGGGTTTATGAGAGAGAGAGAGAGAGAGAGAGAGAGAGAGAGGGAGATCCCGCTCACCACCACTATCAGGAGCGTTGTCGTGTCGCGAGAAGAGAAAACGATGTAAATTCATTTTGTTTTGGAAAAAGAAATAAAAAGTTTCACAACAATAGCACGCAACAGCCATCATGCGAGAGAGATGAAACAAGAAAGAATAAAATTAGACATGAAAATTTTGGACCAAAAAAATAAAAAAAATCAAAAGCCCATTATAGTTGATGTAAAAACCGACCGTTTTACGGATAGAAAAACGGTTGACCAACAAGGATGGAGTCCACAATGATACAATCGCATGTATTTCTTCGTGCTAAAATGTTTGCTCGAGTAGAAGGTATTTGACCAATTATAATTCGTATAGAGGGCCGGCCCTTAAGTTTGGCAACTCGATTGGTAGTGAAGGGGGTCCGATTAACGCATAAGCCTTCGTGCCATCGGATGTATGGCTATTGACTCATTGCGGATTATATGAGAGGCCAAGTTTGCGTTTTTTCTAATTGAGTGAAAATTATCCATTATTATATTTGGTAAAATGTTGTGCGGGTACGATATCATATCCGATATGATACGCATACGATAATACGGTAATTTTAAAAAAAAATAAGATACGATACCCTTATTATATATATATATATATATGATATTTTATAATTAAATTTTATATATTTAATTATTTTTAATGTGTCAAATTTTATATATATTTCGTAATAATTATTGAAAACCAAATATGTTGTGCGGGTACGGATATCATATCCGATATGATACGCATACGATAATACGGTAATTTTAAAAAAAAAATAAGATACGATACCCTTATTATATATATATATGATATTTTATAATTAAATTTTATATATTTAATTATTTTTAATGTGTCAAATTTTATATATATTTCGTAATAATTATTGAAAGTTCATTTATATAATTGGAACATCGTGTTATAAAATAAAATATTTGTTATATTTAATTATTTACTCGTATGTATCACTTATTTATTTGGATTTCATATTTAAATTTTATCTTTCGATTATATATATATATATATATATATATATATATATATATATATATATATATATATATATATATATATATATGCATTCTTTCAAAAAAAATCATAAAGTGTTTTCATTTTGTGACATTGCAACGGTAATCTAAATTCCTCGATCATCATGACTGAAATCCTCAAAACTTCCACTTGTGATCATGGCAGACTTCATTATTTTTACTTCGTTGATTTTCTTCTAGTAAACAATCAGATTGCCTACCACACTAAAAAAAAATATTATAAGATATTTGAAATTAAAAAAAAGTAGAAAATATATGGGTGCCTACCAACAATCATATTTTGTCTAGAAGCACACGTAGCAAATGTACAATCACGTCAAATTTTAAAATAGAAATAAAACTCTAAAAATTATAAATTTTAGTGACACGTGTATTTCTAGACGCAAATTTAGATAAAAGTTATAGGTGCCTACCATTCGAATGGCCTTTGCACGTTGTTGGTGCAGAGTGGATATTCGAAGCATATCTGCACACATGTGAAGAAAATATTACGCCACTCTTCGAGCCCTAATTTTCTCCAAATTTCAATGGCTGCCATCCAAATGGGTCTAAATGCCCCCTCTTTTGCCAGCATCCTTCACTTTACCCCCTTGAACTAGACTACTCATCTTTTAAATTTGATTTTATATATATCTTCTTTAATAGTGAAGCTTCTTTGAAAATATTCTAGTTTGTTGTTTTACACACTCTCTAAGCCTAAATTTTAGTGGTAAGCACATTTGACTCATTTTGATGTCCTTTTGGTTCAAGTTATTTAGAATTAAATAATATATAGTACCCCCATTGAATATCCTGAATAAAACAAAATCATTGTGTAGGTGATATCATTTATGAACTATCAATTAGAACCTAAAGCTAATTTGTGAAGTGGCAAGAGCACTCAAGTTGAAAAACGTGTTTTCTCCTTGCTAAAACAGGTTTAATTTGATAATGAAGTGAAAAATGCAGTTCAATGGAGTCCACAGGAGTCAGGATATACTTGAATCCAATCATGGGCCCACAAGAATTCGGATCGAGCGCGTATCGAACTTGTCTTTCTTCAAAAAAAAATCATTAATTATCTTACGTCACCCCCATTACTACTTAATGAAAAATCTCCTCTTGAGAAAGAAAAACAGAATGTGCCCTGTGTGTAGGGGTGTCAATGGGGCGGATATTGTCCGAACTGATCCGAACCATATCCGAAAAAATATTCGGATCCGAAAATAATTATCCGGATCCGGTTGGATCCGGATCGAAAACCGTATTCGTTTTTACGGGTATGGATCTGGATCTGGATCTGGATCTGGAAGCTAATTTTTTGATGCATCGGAATACTATCAGGATCCGAATAAAATTTGTAAACGGTTATCTATTTTGTTGAAATCATGATCTCAGTCATAGTAATACTTAATAGACAATAATTATATTTTGATTCATAGTTATACTTAATAATCAATAATCATTCATTTTTATATCAATTTATATATATATCAATATTTTAAATTGCGATATAGCGGTCCGTAATGATTGGACTGTAATTTATATATAATCACCGTTATTGGGCGATATAGCGGCGATATTGCGACGCTATTTAGTAGGTTACGGTATTGCGTTTTAGAAATATTTATTGCGATTTGCGCTATAGCGGCGCTATTTAAATCAATGATATATATGCTAACCGGAATCCAACAAAAAAAATCCAAACCTAGAATCCATCTGATATGATATTATTTTGAATTATATAAGATAGTATGACGAACAATACAAGATATTATTCTATGTATTGTGCATAACGGACCGCGTCCATACGCGATTTCTAACAAGCGCTCTCTGACACGTAATCTCTGACAAACAGTTTCTGACACGCTTTTAAGATATTATTGTACAAGTCAAAAGATATTATTCTGCAAATGCAAACATATTATTATGCTTCGTGGAGAGAGGAAAGAGAGAAAGATGTGCTAGTGTAGGGTCCACGAAAAAGAGATGCGGTATGAGTACAGGGTTCACGGTGTGTTGGTTTAGTCAGAATGAAAATTACGAAAAGATCCTTTCATGTGTGATTGTATTAAATTTTGGTGCCTCGGATTCTTTTTGGATTATGAAAATGAATTCACTGTAGCAATTTCCTATATATATATAACAATTATCTATATATATAATTTTAAAATTACAAAACAATCAAGACTTGAATTTTAAAAATAATATTATATTATCACATCATAATATCCATTTTAATATCCGAATAAAATTTATATCCGTATCTGTATCCGATAATATCCGAATCGTATCCATATATGTTTAATATTTGAACCGTATCCGGATCCGGACAAAAATATGGATATGAATCTGGTATGAACATTATCCGAACCGTTGACACCCCTACAAAAATATGGATATGAATCTGCGATTTGTAAAACTATATTTATCACATAAATATAGCTACGAGAAGATGGCTTTTGACGACTCCGTAGGACCGTAAATACCTCTATAACACATGAACTGCGATTTGTATAACACATTTATGTAGTCTCAAGTGTTTTGGAGGAACGTACAAAACTGACATACGATCATGTTGCTTGTATCTATTTATCTTTTTTTTTTAAGGAGGTTTGACAATGTGTCGAGACCTCGAATATATTAGATCAAAGAAGTAAAACGAAAGAAAAAATTTGGGAAGAATATATAAGACAATATTCTTATTTTTTTTGAAGAGAATCCTAAGCCAAGAATCGTGGCCATTATAGGTTTCTTTTTGTTATATTGATGCCGTCGGAATTCGAACCCACAACCTCTACAACATGAGGATTTATTGTGCTGAACACTCAACCATCTAGACTATGGGACCATTGGCTCTTGTATCTATTTATCGATGATTGATCTTGTAGATAGCTTGTATATTTTGTGCAAAGTAACTTTATTTTTGTTGTGCTCATAAAAACACAAAGGAAAAAATTAAAATTGAAATCTCTCGAGAATTAAATTCAAAAACACAAATCTCTACAGAACTCCGTACACATATTCAAATATTTCTCAAAACATATTAACCTCAACAAATAGCTAAAAACAGTAAAAAGAAATATAAAGAAAAACCAAAAATAGAATAAAAGTACGGCTACGATGCGTAATGCATCTACTATTATATATTTTTCTATGAATAAAGATATTACAAAAGCTTTTTTCTCTCAGTTACATAACACCAAAAACACAAAAAAAAAAGTGTCTAAAGACAAACGAAAAAACAGCGAGACAATGGAGATGCAAAAGAGGACGAGATGAATCGCAAGTAATTCTCTCTCTACTTTAAAAAGAATAGCTTAGTGTGTCTTCTCTCAAAAGCAACCTAATTTTCAAAAATAGGCAATATTATCTCCTACTCATCATAAATAAATAAATAAATATAGGTAAAGCGTAACCAAAATAAAAAAAATCGTTACCTAAAGGAGGGACGGTTTATTCTTTGGTTGCGTGAATTTTTTGATTTAGTCCCTATGCTCTGGAGTTAGCACTGCATTATTAAATCATGTGATCAGGTTCCGAAAATGCAAGTATATTATTTCACATGTATGGTCTACCCTGGTAAAACATAAAAATATCACAAATACCCCTCCAATAAACGAAACATCATAGATACACCCCCACAATACTATAGTAGTTCTGTAGGGGTATATACGACAATCCACATATTTGGAGGGGTATAAATGTGAAAAAGAAGGGAATAAGAAGTAGGAGAGAGGGGTGGGGGATGGGGTGCCCATTATGAATAATCGTACCCCAGTTATCCTCACCGTCGTTGCCATTTACTAGCTCTGCTCCATCTGAATCTTCTTTCTCCACCTCTACTCCCTCTTCCTCCTCTTCTTGTTGCCCTTCTTCTTGCTCCTCCTCATCCCCTTCTCCTTCCTAATTCAACAAATCTCGAGGGTTAATTCGCAAAATAATTAAGTTTGTTTATTTATTATGTACTACCTCGTAAACAGCATCGCCATTCTCAACAGGAACTTCCTCTTCCTCTTCCTCTTCTTCTTCCTCGTCTTCATTGACTTGCATCAGTTTAAAAGCTTCTACGAGAGGCATGGCCGGTTTGCCTGCAAGGCTCAGATACTCCTCTGCTGGTGGGTATATTCCTCTGCAACGCACAAATAATCCGCATTAAATTATATTTCCAATTTTATGGATAATTATAAAAAGGTATACTACCTCTTGGGAGCCATGTTGCTTTCGACTTCGAGTGCGAGTTGCCAATCTTCGAATAAATTTGGGTATTCTGCCGGATCCGCCAATGACTCTGCTGCTTTTGGGTTCACCTTTATTCGTCAAAAATATCACGAGAAAATTATATTTAGGTTAAGAATCTTCATAACGAATGAAACTAATAAAATGAATTATATACCTTATTTAAATCATTTTTCCAGATAGATACAATCTCAGGAACCTTGCTTGGCAAATAAGACCTAGCCATCAATGCTGCTTCTGGTATGCGATTGCTTTATACAAACATCCATAATAAGACACAATCAGACCAGACGTAATTACAAATATCAAGGGGTATATTTGCAAAAATAAAAAGGATTAGTTAGTTTACTTACCTATCAACGAGTAACTGGAGGCAATCTTCCAACTTGCCGAGCATGAAGAGGGAAAGGAAAGCAACGTTATTCTTTCCTTGTTCTTTAGCAAGTGTGGTCAGTTTTGTAATTCCCTCAGAATCACCCAGTGCCGAGTATAACAGCAAGAGACCGCTCAAATCCATCGCTTGTGTCAAGCACTGCTCTGCCATCTCAAGCTATAGCACAATAAGAAAACAAAAAATGTATATTATATATCATTTCTTTGCACGGTTATTAAAGCATTTGAATATAAACAAACCTTTCCAGTAGACATGGCCATTTCACCGAGCTGTTTCCACTTGGACTCGCTCTGTACCTCCGTCGCAATTGCCTGTACAAAAAAAGAATATGGGTCTCGGATTCAAGTTCTAAAGAACTTTTTTTAATTTAAATTAGTAATGTGAATATATGAATACATATTATATACCTTTGCGACTTCGAGTTTGCCGAGTTGAACAGCGAGGTCGAATCTATAATCAGGATCACTAGCGATTTCAAGTGCCTCCTCCAGCATTCCACGTGATTCCAAGAAATGTGCAACGCTTAAAACCAAAAAATTTAAAAAGTAATTAAAAAAAAAAAGTTCAAAGAAGGGCAAAAAATGTGGTTAATTGATTTTATTTGTACCTGTTATGATGCTCCTTTGGTATGGAGGGGAGAATATCGTTGGCTCGGTCCAAATCACCACGCATCACGAGGGTTTTGTACTCGATCAAACTTAGGAGAAGCGTGTATCCCATAACACTACACACAAAAATAGTATATTAGACAATATAAATCAGTTAAAAAAGATATTAAAATGACTCACTTGAACTCCTTGTCGATGAGATATACACGGCTTTGGTTTGCGAGGTATCCCAAGAGATACATTGGCCTGTCCAAGTGAAACATAGTCGTAACCTATATTTCAAAAAAAGCAAATAAATCATACAAACATTAAATTATAAATCGAAATGTACAAAATTTTAGGTTAAATTACCTCGCCACCAACACAGTAATTGAGGCGCCAAGAAGAGTTATTGTAGATGAAACAGTCTCCAACCCAAATACCGGTACGAACCCTCTCGTTCACTTCGTGCAATAATTCGAATGCGTCCTCTACACCTTGCTCGTCAGCGCCTTGTCCTCCCTCGAAATACGCAGACACCACTTCCCTCTATTGATAAATTTAAAAAATTGTGGGGCAAAATTGACTTTTGTATATGAAAAAAAATACAAGTATGAATTTAATTTAGTTACGCTGTATTTGAGAATGTAGAAGGATGTGTCGCTTGCTATTGTCACCAAATCGCCACTATCGGCCCAGTACAGATTCTGAGAAGTTCGATCAATGTTAATATATATTAAAAACTAATATTATAGATTTTATATAACATGAAAATATTTGGTACCTTGACGCTGACATCGATACGGCGAATAAGCCTGCATTCAGCCCAGTCATAGAAGCAAATGAAGTCATTAGAGCACATCGCTAATAAATTCCCACCAAATATCTTCTCAAGCGAAAACGAAGGTCTAACACTCTTCTTCTCCTAAAATCATCACCAAAAAAAGCCTTCAAATCCATCTCTCATTCTTTCTATCTCATGAATCTTGAGAGTAAAATTGCATTTTAATTCTTACCTGGAAGCTTTTGCTGAAAAGTTTAACCCTGACGGTGCTTTCTCTCACAGCATACTCGCCATCTGAAGACCAGGCGAATTCTAAAGCGGTACCAAAAGACCTGTTTCTCCAAGCAAGAGCTGTGTATATTATGTACTCGCCATCTCCACACACCACCACGAAGCGCCCATTTGGGTTGTGCTTCAAACTCTGATTAGACAAAAGATTTAATTAAATAATCACATTTTGTTGACAAGAATATGTTCATGTATGAATAAGACTATACTTGTGGATAAAGGTCACAACTTCCAAGCTCCTTCACAGCCAATGGAAGTCTTTCTCCATCAGTGACCTGTCATTTCACACGTATATATAAGATTAATATCTTATAGAGTTATAATTGTGAAATTTAGTGTAGAGAGAGAGAGAGAGAAATACCTCGAAATCCGCACCAACAGATTTGATATTAACAGTCTGGACTTCATTGTGTTTGGCCCAAATAATCTTGCCACTGCTATCCATGCTGGCTACTGGTTCCTCACGACCAATTTTTATCATAATGGTGCCTTCGTCGTACCCAATTACCATTCTTAACCCCCAAAAAGTAAAAATTACAGTTAGTAACTTTATTTTCTAACTGAAAGGTAATATTAAAGCTAGTGTTGGATTTTTAATTATTTGAATTTTACCTTCGCGAGCCTTTCATGTATCCTACAGCCCAGACACGTTCAAGTCCATAATTTAAAGTATTCTCCAACCTACAAAAGTAGCTGTTAGTATCTAATAGAGAGAAGAATAAAAAGGTATATTGTGAGAGGAAATAAAATAAAATAAAACAAAATGAAATACCTATAAGTGGTTGAGTGCCAAATACGCACAGTACCATCTTCAGAGCCAGTAATGATAATGGGAAGCTCAGGGTGAAAACACACCGCAGAGACATTGTGTGTGTGGCCTTCGAGTGTTTGCACACAAGCCCTAGTTTGATAATCCCAAACCTAATTTCAAAACGTAGCCAAATTAGCAAAGTACTAAATACAAAAAACACAAAGTAAGAGAATTAGGGTTTGTTGAAGTTGAACCTTAGCAGTGTTATCGTCAGAACCAGTGATAAGATACGGCCTATCACCACCAGTGAAATAATCAACGCAATTCACACCCTTCAGATGGGCGTCGAGGGTGAAGTTCGGATCTGGCGAACCAAGATTCCATATCTGGTAAATCAAAATCACATCAATTAACACCACATAAAAAACAAATTGAATGCATAATTCAAAAACTAATTAAGATGAATTGATTATTAAACCTTGATGGTGCGATCAAGGGAGGCACTGGCAAATGTATTGGTGTCCTTAGGGTTGAAAGTGACTTGCATAACATAGTGAGAATGACCTTCGAAAATCTGAGTACAAATCCAGCCTTTTTCCCAGTCCCAAAGCTTGATTAGCATATCATCAGAGGAAGAAAGGACATATGGAAGAGTTGGATGCACTGCTACACACCTAAAATTATCAAAACAAATATAGAAAAGTCAGGAATTTCTTTTAAATATGTATAAAGGTAGGGGGTTTCTTGAAAAATTGCAATAATTTTGTTATGTACCTAATGTAATCGGTATGGGCTTCGAAGACTTTGACTTTGTCCATGGTGTTGTAGTTGTATACTCGGATGTACATGTCATCTGCACCGGCCACGACCCATTGCTTTCTAGCGATAAATTTCGCAGATCTCACTGTTTAAAAAGAAGAAAGGGAAATTGATTTAAGGATTAATTTGATTTTATAAAAGTATACAAGGAATTAAGAGTAGTTTTACCTGGTAATTCGGTGACTTCGAATGATTTCACCATGGTCTGTACAGACATAAGAAAGGGAAAATTTACTTTTTTCCTTTTGATAATGAAAAGGAATATTTGATAAATGTTGACCTATAAAATAAGATTTGAAAGTTACCTGAGACTGATAATTCCATATGCAGACACTTCCAGAGTAAAGACTCACAAGAATCCTGCATGATTATAAATAACTTACTTCAGTAATAGTACAGAATTATGCTCAGTAAACCAATCAACATTTGAACATATAACCCCCAATTTGATTTGTACATTCAGATTGGGAGAGGCAATTGCAAATTTAACACATTTGGATCTAATTTAACAGTATGCAAGGAAAATACATAAACAAAATGCTTTACACACATTATCAATTTATATAAGAATACTGAAACACCATAAAAGTTACTCAATTCAGAATAAATCAATTAAAACTAAAATGTTACCATGGCTCGGTAGGATGAAGATCCACAGACTTGACTCGCTCAGATCTTTGTGCGAATTTTCTCTGATCCAATCAATTTTCATCAAATTAAACCAGATTCATAGCAAATCACAAAAATTCAATGAAAAAAATCATAAATAGTATAAGATCTGATCTAATCAAATGGAAAAGTAACCATACCTTGATTTCTAGTCTGAGAGGCTGCAATATGAAAAAAAAAAAACACAAAATAAACAAAATTAGTCAGATCAATAAAATCCAGATCTCATAAATCACCAGATCTAGCATCTAACCGATGCTAGACTGCGATTAAAAATGTACATAATTCAAAATGAAGAAACACGATCATCCCCAGTTCAACGCCGCATCCAAACTCGAGATCCGACTTGCAAACACTTACTATTACCCCACTCGCCCACCAGCTGGGCAAAGTCGAGAGTACGTACGGCTACTGAACTGGAGACGATCTGGAGATGGACGTACCATGTTGTGAGATTGGCAGAAGGAAGGAAAAACGTGAGATCTGTGTAGAGGAGATGAGATCCGAGGAAGAGAGAGAAGAGGAGTGAAGAGAAGAAGGGAGAGAAATATAATTTTGCCGGAAGAGAAGTGTGTTTTATGGACTCGGCTCACGTGGACCAGGCATTATAGTGCGTCTACTCTTCTTGTGAGAACGTCCTTAATTATTTATGTATGGCTTATTAAGTTATTTTTTATTTTTTATAAGGATATATTTTTATGTATAGATGTATATAAATAATGAACGGTTGTATTAATAATTTATATTTTAATGTCGATTTATATTATATATGATATACTAATAAAATGAATTGTTGTTATATATTCTTTGTTATTTTTTTTCTAAGAGAGTTTTTATGTAATTTAAGTTTTTAATTATGTAGGGAAATTTTCAAAAAATCCCCTATCTTTTTTGGATATTCTAAAAAAACCCCTATCTTTTTGGAAACTCCAAAAAATCCTCTCTACCAAACTTTTATTTTCAAATACCCCCTATGGGGTTAAAATTAACTATGGATGGTGTTAAATATTATGACCAAAATACCCTTCATTTTGCATATTTAGTAATTAAAATAATATTTTTTTTATTTGTATTAATTTTAAAAAAAGTCCTAATTTCTTTTTTGCTTATAATAATTTTTAAAAAATAATTGTCATATGTTATATTTATATAGTTTTAATATTTCATACATTACATATATTTGACTTTCATAACTTTTTATTGAAAAAATAACATAAAATAATAATACGATGAACAACAATATTAAAAGAACACCATGCAAATATTTAAAAATTAAAATATCATGAATCGATTAAAAGCATACATAAAAGAAGAACGGAAATAAAATAAAAATAGATGTTTAAAAAAATATTTTTCTTTCAGTATATTTTCAAGGTGTTTATTTTATTATTATTTGATGTTAGTTTTTCATGAATAATAAATGAAATATTAAAATTATACAAATACAACATTTAATAATTTTATTTTTGTGAAACCATTATATGTTAAAAATTATTTATGACTTTTTTGAAAATTTCCCTTTATTTTATTGTATAAAAAAACTTCAATAAATTTAATTTTGAAATAAACTTCAATACAAAAAACTAAAGTATAATAATTTAACAAATAAACATGTGCAAGATTACATATTCATGAAATAAAAATCAATTCATGATATCAAACACAGTCGGATATATTTTATATTTAAATATTAAAATTATACACCAGTAAATATTTTCATTTTGATATGGGAAATTTTCAAAAAAACCACTATCTTTTTTTGGATATTCTAAAAAACCTCCTATCTTTTTGGAAACTCCAAAAAATCCCCTCTACCAAATTTTTATTTTCAAATACCCCCCTATAGGGTTAAATCTAACCATGGATGGTGTTAAAAAAAAAATTGACCAAAATACCTTTCTATTTTCATATGTATATTTTTGTTATTTTTTCATTAATTTTATTAGTTTTAAGAAAATTCATAAATAATTTTTAACATATAATGATTTCACAAAAATAAAATTATTAAATGTTGTGTTTGTATGATTTTAATATTTCATTTATTATTCATGAAAAACTAACATCAGATAATAATAAAATAAACACCTTGAAAATATATTGATAGAAAAATATTTTTTTAAACATCTATTTTATTTTTATTTTCGTTCTTCTTTTATGTATGTTTTTAATAGATCCATGATATTTTAATTTTTAAATATTTGCAAGGTGTTCTTTTAATATTATTGTTCATCTTATTATTATTTTATGTTATTTTTTCAGTAAAAAAATATGAAAGTCAAATATATATAATGTATGAAATATTAAAATTATATATATATAACATATGATAATTATTTTTTAAAAATTATTATAAGCTAAAAAAAATTAGGACTTTTTTAAAATTAATACAAATAACAAAAACATTATTTTAATTACTAAATATGTAAAAAGAATGGTATTTTGGTCATAAAAAAATATTTAACACCATCCATAGTTAATTTTAACCCCATAGGGGGTATTTGAAAATAAAAGTTTGGTAGAGGGAGTTTTTTGGAGTTTCCAAAAAGATAGGGGGTTTTTTAGAATATCCAACAAAGATAGGGGTTTTTTTGAAAATTTCCCGATATGAATTGAATCAATAAATTTATACAAATATATGCGGTAAAAATACTTATGTGTGACAAAGTTAAATATTTTAATTAAGTTATGAATCTTATGATAGTGTATCTGAAATATAATTTCTATAATAATATTTTTTGTGATTTTTTATTCTACATTCCAATGGCCAAATATCTTCTATTATGGTGTAGAAAGACCAAGTTCTGGAGAACAATACCTCATAAGTGAGACTTAAGCAGTTTTATTTTCTTCCAAGACGCGGTCCAGTAGACAGAACACTATATTTTATTTTCGTCCTGAACTGGATAAATCGGTCCAGGCATTAAATGTATCACGTAAGCGTTTGGCGAAGGTTAATGGGAGTGGTCCATGACAAACTTAATCCAGTAGTAATACGCCATGTCAGCATAATAATTTATTTCAATATTATCTAATTATCTAATTGGTAATTACATAACTTAAACTTGAAGTTTTGTTATATTTATGCACGAAATAATGACGTAGTAAAAAAAAATTAACATTCACTACCAATTACGAAACTTAATACATAAGGAAAAGTCAAAATAATTGGGCCAAATCCGTATTTGAAATCAGGATTAAGTTCAAATCTCGAGACTTGACCACAAGTCCGGCCCGGCTGTAAGTCCAAGAAATTCGGGTTTCGGGTTCGAAAATTTAAAGAATCCAAAAAAATTGAGAAAATAAAAATAAACATAATTACAATAAAATTATTAAAAAAACATAAGAAATCTTGTGATTTATTGGCAGAATAATTTTCTTTCCCGTGAGAGATCACGGGTTTGAATCTCTATAATTAATTTAAGAATATTTTTTCCGAAATACAATAAAAATATGAGAAAAAATTGGTCGAAACAAGATTTGGACATTATATCTATAGAAAACATCTAGATACTCAATAAATAAGTCACCCAATAACATATGACTAAATACATTCTCCCTTCGAATTAATTAATTGAATACAAGGTCCACTTTTAAACTAGGCTTCGGATACTTCAACATCCGGGAGACCGACTCTCGTTGACCATTGGGAGTTTGCTTGCATGTACAAGAAATAGAATAAAATAGTTTAGGATATATATTATATTCTTGGTAATTACGATTGTGAAATCAATATTACTACAAAACAAAAAAATTATGGGTTATCAGATACAAAAACAAATATGGATGTATATTATGGAACCGTCGGGTTCGTGTTTTGGAAAATATTTTAGCATAAAGTAAGTCAACAAATTTTATTGGAAGACATGTTATTTCATGAAAGATACTATGAATGTGGTCAAAAAAAATAACCTCTCTTTCGCTGGTCTTACTTGGTACGGAGACGAATCGACGACATTAGCGTCGATGGATGTGGTTATCGAGTCCGATTTGGAGATTGCAACACCACCTGAGCCCGACCCGAGACGTCAATAGTTGGGAAAAAATTTGGGTTAGGGAAAGTCTTTTTGAAGGGATTTCTAAAGTCGCTCGACTTTACGATATGTTTTTATTTATATATCTTTTATTTTTATTTTGAGCATGTATGCATGTGATTATACAATGGGGAGTTCTATGATTGATTCATTTTCTTATCATGGACCCGTTTTAAAAAAAAAAATATTCCGAATATTTGTTAAATAATGATTTTTTTTTTGCAAGATTCTAATGTATATTTATTATTTAATGCTATCTAAAACATAAATTTTGTATAATTAATTAATAAATAGCAAAAATTCTTAAAATATTTTTTTGAAAAAAAGGTCCATGATAATAAAATGGGTCTATCATAGAACTTTCCTTATACAATATACGTATTATATCTTTTAATTGTTGCATCCTCCACGTTGAACTTAGAAAATCCCGACCCCTCCCCCCCCCCCCCCCTCTCTGGCCCTCTTTCTTGTTGGTTCTCCCCCTCTCTGGTTTATGTCGTCATAGACCTGAAAATTCTCTCCATATCTTGGTCTCTCTTTCTCTTCGCTTTGGCTCTTGCTTGTAGTGGCGGATCTTGCCCCAAATCAATGGGGGGACAGTAATCTAGGAGGGACTACAGTGAGAAATTTTCAAAAAAATTTGGGGGGGCGGTAGTACATAATTTTTGCAGTTCTATCGTAAAATACACTGGCATAATTACATATATATATACTACCGTTCAAAAATCTAGGGGGGGGGGGGTAGCTGCCCCCCTAGTCCCTTAATAGATCTGCAACAACTTGCTTGAGACGATAAATATAGGGAAAGGAAAAACATTAATTGCGACTTAATGCGGATGCGACGAATGACGATGACAGAGGCGAATGCCGATCTGACATGATTTTCAAACGAAAGAGAGGAAATGGGTTTGTAAATCTAGAAGTGTACATAGAATGGGAAGGAGAGAGAAATATTGGGCATACCCCCCACCTCTTCCCCAAAAGTCTTGATGATACGGTTATAGTTTAACACTTTAAAAATTAATATCTTAATTCATGATTTGACATTTTAATTAGATGTTCGATCATAAATTAAGATAATCAAATTATAAATTAAGATGTTAAATCATGTATTTATGTATTAATTTTTAAGATGTTTAATCATATTCACATCATCAAGTCTCGTTGTCTCTTGGGGGTGAATACTAGAGGATGTACATCATTGTTTTTTTTATTGTTTGCACTTTTTTTTTTTTTTTTGAATAAATTGAGATGGGTCGATTTACTTGAGTCCCTTTAAAATCAGAACCCCTTACGTTAATACCCTCTCGGGTCTACTTGAAAACAAAGATGTTACAGTGACTTGTATATTAAAAGATCTTCATTAGTTTGTTCAGTTCTTCATCCCTCTTCAGCGTGTGTATGTGGACCCCTTTGACGCCATTGCACGAGATTTGAATGTGCATTATTTATGACCTGATCCTCGTTACCGGACACATCCGCGAAGAGTCTCTCACATTTTTCCTTCCAAATTTCGAATACCAGAAATAGAGCCGTACCATCCCCCCCCCCCCCCCCCCCCCCCATATCGCCTCAACACTTCGCCATGTTGGTCTCTTTCGTCTTTATAGCCCTTTCGTACCCATCGTGTCCACACACTCATCGCGAAGGTACAATGTCTCTGTTAGGTGCCTGCAATCTTCGCTTTCGATCTTGCACAAGCAGCATCTTGACGGTATTATCCATCCCCTTTGCTTCTTGTGTGGGTATGATCTTCCGCGTCTATGCCCAAGTGAACGTTTTTAGTTATTGCGGGACCCGCGGTTTCCATATATTGGCCCTTTCGACGGTGCCCATATACTGGCCCTTTGCCGCATAAATTATTGTTTGTAGTTGTTTCTAATACTTTCTTTTTTGTGTCATTTCATTTTTTTATTGTTTTAGTTGAGGACGTAAAATACATATTGTTTTTGTCAATTGACTCATAACATAGTTGATTGGTATGATACACAAAAAAATCATATGGTGCGAGAAATTGTGTGTTCAAGTCGCATTGACATCAATGGATGGAAAATCACCGAGCCTTCACCATTTATTCGTTTTTTTACATATTTTTTAATAAATGTTATATTTTACTTGGATATATATATATTTTTGTTACAAACATGTAAACTATTTTTCGCCTGCTCTATTCTTTAATTTCTTTTTCACTTTGCAAGTATATATCTATCTTTTCTCACAAAATAATCTGAACATGTTTTTTCTTGTCAACAACAACAACAATAATAATAACAACAATAATAACATAACAATAATAATAATAATAATAATAATAATAATAATAATATCATCATCGAGAGCACTTATTAAACATACATCAAAACATGTAAAAAATAGCAACCCACACACTCCAAACCCTTAAACCAAATCAATACTAATATCAACACCAATATTACTACCACAACATAGAACCGAACCCGAAAAAGTCCACAAATTCGGGTATATATATCTCATAAGTGATATTAAAACCGAGTCAAATAATGGCAGTCGTCACATTACTTTCCGTGTTGCCGCTCTGCCCCGTTTCCATCGGAGAAATGTTCACTACAATGTTAACAACAACAACAATATTAATACTAAATAAATAGAAATCGATACAAACTAATATCAGACATCTGATTCGACTTTACAATTCCTACCACTGCTATCCGTGTCGCCTGCAGGCTTCTCGAAACCAAGTTCTATCATAACGGTCCCATCGTCATATCCAATTACCATTCTGAACCAGATAAAAAATAACGACAATTAATAGCTTTTTTTCCAGAAAAAATGTTATTTTGAAGCTAATTTTGAAATTTTATTAGTACCTTCCAGAACCTTTCATGCATCCAACAGCCCAAACTCGTTCGAAGCCATAGTTTAAAGTCTTCTCCAATCTACAAAATCAAACACAATATAAGTAATTTTTTTTTATTTTTTTCCTTCTTCATGAAATTTTCAGGCATAGAGATAATATAGAGAAAAATGTGGATTATGAAAGATAATGAAATACCTGTAAGTGGTCGAGTCCCAAATGCGCACGGTACCATCTTCAGAGGCAGTAATAATGATAGGAAGTTCAGGATGGAAACACACACTAGTAACATTGTGTGTGTGGCCTTCGAGTGTGTGTAAACAAGTCCTAGTCTCATAATCCCAAATCTATAAAAATAAATAATTACACAAATCAACAAATGTCGAGTACAGAGTAAAAGAATTCGGGTTTTTTAAAGTTAAACCTTGACAGTGTTATCATCGGAACCGGTGATAAGATACGGCCTATCACCGCCGGTGGAATAATCAACGCAATTCACACCCTTTAAATGGCCATCGAGCGTCAAACTCGGATTCGAAGAACCAAGATTCCATATCTAATAACCCAAAATCGCCTCCATTAATTTAATATAACATAAACTAATTAAGATGATTTGATTATTTAACCTTGACGGTGCGGTCGAGGGAAGCACTGGCAAAAGTATTAGTGTCCTTAGGATTGAAAGCGACTTGCATGGCATAGTGAGAATGTCCTTCGAAAATTTGAGTACAAATCCAGTCTTTTTCCCAGTCCCAGAGTTTGATCGACATATCATCCGACGCAGTAAGGATATATGGTAGAGTCGGATGCACCGCCACACACCTAAAATTGACGAAAAGAAAAATGAATGAACAAATTATAATACAAGGAAAGTAAGGGGTTGCTGAAAAGGGTTATATATTCAGCCCACAAAACTCACTCCATCATCCTTGATGAGGTGGAATGAGAAGGTTAAGTGGGTTGATTAGTGTCATTAATTGATTCAATTAATGATTTAATTAACCGTTTAATTAAATTAACACATCAATTAACATGTATTAATATTAACCTATTAAAATTATTAACATGTCAATTAATAATTAATTAGGCCAATTGATAATATTAATCAATTCGTTTAATTCATTTTTGCCACCTCATCAATAGTGTTGGGATGAGTTTGGTGGACCAAGTATATTTTCCCTTTCTGAAACTAGATTTATACCTAATGTAGTCGGTATGGGCCTCGAACTCTTTGACTTTGTTCATGGTGTCGTAGTCGTATACTCGGATGTACGTATCATCTGCGCTGGTCACTATCCATTGCTTTCTCGCGATGAACTTTGCGGACCTCACTAAAAGAACACGATGTAATTTTATGTTTGAAAAGATTGATGGAAAAACAAAGGAAATATCGATTACACGAGAGTAGATTGGAAATTATCATACCTGGTGATTCGGTGACCTCGAATGATTTCAGCATGGTCTACAAAAAAACATTATAATGTTCGTAAAATTATTAATGACAAAATTAGAAAACGTATTTTAATTTTAATTTCACCAATAATAATCTAATAGTTACCTGAGACTCGTAATTCCATATGCGCACATTTCCTGAGTAAAGACTTACTAGAATCCTGCAATGAACATATATAAAGACAATGTAAATAGTTGCAAAATGATGCAAATATAAAAAATAAAAAAAAACACATAACAAAAAGAATGTATGTTTTTAAGATTACCATGGCTCGGTGGGGTGCAGATCTACGGACTTGACTCGCTCTGATCTTTGTTCGAATTTTGTCTGATCCAATCAATTTTCATCAAATTAAAACCAGATTAGCAACAAATTATTCAAAAAAGTTCAATGAAATGTGATAAAATAGTATAAGATAGAATATGATATGATCGAAGCGAAGCTTAAACATACCTTGATTTCTAGTTCGAGAGACTGCCATACGAAACAAAAAAAACAAACACAAAAGGAAAAATAATATTAGACTAGGATTAAAAAACTCTATATAGAGATATTAAAAACAAGTATAAAAAACAAATATTTATATTTTGGAAATCTAGAGACGTTGGGATGTACCATTTTTGTCAAATTGGCAGAAGATTGATAGAGGAAGGTGAAATCCAAGGAGAGAGAGATAGCTAGAGAGAGGAGTGAATGAAGAGGAAGAAGAGAAGAACGTATGATATATATAGTTGTTTGTGAGTGTACAAAGTCAAAGATCAGTTATTGGGATTGGGATAATGCTTCCTAGTTCTGAAGCTTATACATGAAGTTTTCTATTGTTGGGCCACACACATGTTGTATATTGTATTTGTATTCTTTGTACCCTTCAACTCGAAGTCATAAGAAAAGTCATATTTTTTCTCACGTTGTATTAGTCAATAGTCCAAAATCAAATAACTCAGCGGCCCTAGATTTGAATTCCTGTATTTGATCAAAACCCAGATGTCGAATCCCGAGTTCGATCAAATCTGACAGGTACGAGTAATTGAACACTAAACCCAGACTTTCGACTTTTACGAAAAGATTCGTCAGAGTTTCGGATTTATGTGAGTATTCTTGTTTCTTTTAAAACTAGATTTATCCCCGTGCAATTGCACGGAACATCATACCTCTTTTTTTTTGCATATTTGTATATAATTTTTTTAAATAGAATTAGCGCGCGTGCGAATTGGCGCGCGTGCGTTTGAATTAAATTAATTTAATCATTACATATTTGCAAATATAATGATGTCAATAGTTGTATAAGATTCATGAAATTAGTTTATCGCGGATATAATTTTCTGACATAATTTGTTTAAATAACATTTGCGCGGGTGCTTTTAAACTCAGTTAATATAATGATGACATATTCACATTAATAAGAAGTCACGAAATAGTTGCAACGTGTCATATAGATACAACGGTCACCTGACAAATTTCAATGAAACCTCGCATAAATTTAAACTTACAAAATTTCATACATACCCCTGCGCAATGAACAAATTATTGATTGAAAAGCGCAAGAAAGGATCAAAATATAAAAAGAAAAGAAAATGGGGTCAAAACAAAAACTATCCCCCTCCATGTGTCAGCACCAGGTGGAGAGAGTAGCATTATACTTACTAATAATAACTGTTCATTTTTAGTTTTATTAGTATTCGCACAATGATAAAACATCAAATAATAATGGGGAAGAATTCCGCTTTGTACTTTTAATTTTCGTTCAATTTTGTGAAAATATAAATTGTAACCAATGTTGCAAAAGACGGAAAACGGTACGGTACGGTCGGCCACCGTTTTAATGTTTTACTGTAAAACGATCGTAAAACGGTAAATAAACGGTTAAAAAACGGTTACTTAAATCGGCAATATTTTATAACAATTATAATAGAAATTTAAAAATAAAACTAACAAAAATATAATAATTCAATTTTTATAATTCAACTTAAACATACACGAAAGTCCAAAATTTAAAAAAAACATATGAAATATTAATAAAATATATCGAATAAATGTCCATCGACCTAAACATATCAGAATAAATATTCTTAGCTATCTAATTAGACAAAACGATCAACTAATAAGATGCGTCAATCGAAATTATACACAAAATAATTAATCATGATAAACTGGATCAGAATTACCTTGTTCATGTAAAAATTAAACACAAAATACCACTAATTACAATTGTTATTTGAAAGAGAACCTTTGATCTCTCTCCAAATTTACTACGAAACAGTTACCGGTTTGTAATGCCAAAAAAAAAAACACTAAAAAAAAAAAAAAAAAAAAAAAAAAAAATCTGTTTTATGAAAAAAACGGTAAAAAAAAAACGTTTAAAACGTTTTTTGACAAAAAAAACAGTCAAAGACGGTAAAAAAACGGTTGACCGTTTTTTGAATTTTTCTTGCAAAAAACGGGACGGTTTGGCACCGTTTTACCGTTTTTTTTACCGTTTTACACCGTTTTACACCGTTTTCTGCAACACTGATTGTAACTAAGAACTCATGAATCGTATTTTAAATTTGATTATTAGAAATGCAATGAGGTTAATGCTATTACATATCATTTTTTGCTAGATTGGGTTTAATTGGGCATAATTATGGTCTAACTTGAATTTTAAAATTTATTTTATGATGAATCATGTCGTAAATATTATCGATAGTTAATATTTTTACATATAGTGATGTCTATGATAAAATTATTTATTTATCATGAAATTGAATTTATAACATTCTCATGTTGTATAAATCATATCTATGCGGTTGGGATTTGATTTGTATGAATGGATCATAACAAATTAGCGTTGTTGGCCGCGTTGGCCACACAAAAATATTGACCATCGAACCTAGCATTTCTAATAATTAGATTGTGAAATCAATATTACTGCAAAGCAATGAATTTCTCAGTTCAAGGAACCATGAATAAGATAGAGAGAGAGAGAGAGAGAGAGAGAGAGAGAGAGAGAGAGAGAGATGATTTGGGCCTCGCGAGCTCGCGAAATAGCATAAACAATAGCACAAGTAAAGTTTCCCAAAAAAAGAACCCCAAAAAAACTGACCAAAATGATCCGTTTTTATTTCCAACAAACTTGTATATCAAATTACAAAAAAAATCATTACTGAAAATGATCCTCGTATTCCTAAATGAGATCCAATTTTTTCATAGCAATAATTCGGAACATTTCCTCTAAACTAGATAATATTAATACTGGAACTTACTTAAACATCTAAATAAGTCCTAAAATTGGATTTGAGGATAGGTTTTTTATTTTTCCTATGTTATGTTTATAGTTATACATATACTATGATAATCAGTAGAATATTTAATTACGTTTTAATTAAATACTATGTATTGTTTTTATAATAATAAGAGGACGCCTAGTGAACGCCGCGTTATTGCACGCCAGTTCGTCGAATTCAACGAGGTTTTGCGACATGTGTTTTGCTCAAACGAATTTTTCTAGCTAAACTATAAAACTTTCTCGTCGGCTCAATTTCTCGTGCAATCCATTTCTCGTGCTGTCCGTTTCGGCGAAATATATAGAGAAAACAAGATGCATATTTTATAGTTTTTGACTAAATATTTATACATTTAGTATTATGCATTTCGTATAGTACCAATAAAATATAATGGATATGTGGCCCGCCACGTGCAATGTCGCACTTCACATGACGGTCGTAAAAAAAAATTCAGTTTTCAAAAACTACAAATATAGTAAAAAAAATATACACAAATGTTATTCATATAAAAAAAATATCATAAATGTAAAAAAATATAACACGTATTGCACTTCAAAAATGTATATCGTACATCCAAAGATATATATGGTACATTTAAAAATATATATCATACATCTTAAAGATATTTGACATGTCTAAAAATGTATAGCATACGTGTAAAAAAAATATAGCACGTATTGTGTTTATAGAAATTATATCATATATCTAAAACATATATGATACGTCTTTAAAAAGCATAACACATAAATATATATTTTACATGTAAAACGATATAATCGTATAATACACATTTAAAATGTACAATATACATCTAAAAAGTACAACATACATCTAAAAAATATATATAAAAATGTATAACATACATCTAAAAAATATATGATACATAACATACATCTAAAAGTACATGTTATATCCAAAAAATATAATTGTATAACATGTATTGTATTTCAAAATGATATATCATACATTTAAAAAAAATTACACATAAGTATATATATCCCAAAGTGTAATTTTACTCTTCCCCTGAAACCCACCACAACATTGATGATTGAATCATCTCACGTCATGGGGGCATGGTATTGATAGGTAACCCCAATTTGAATTCAAATTTCTCCCTCAATTTATGTATTCTTCTATTGTTGGTTAATTCATGTACAAACAAATATATTATGACAACTAATTAATGTAAATACAACACAATTAATTAATGAACAATTGACCGTTAATTAACAAATATTATAGTAATTAACAATTGTAAGAATATATCCAAAAAATGATAATTAACGAAATTAATTAATTAACATTGAACAATTCACTGAAAATTGAAATTTCAAATAAATCATTTCAATTAACAAAACAAAATAATAACATAATTAAATTAACCAAATTAATAAAATTATGTTATGACCAATATTTAGTTCATAAAATTAAGTCAATTAACAAAATATTTTGTAGCTAACTTAATTAACCATATTATGATATTTTCCCAAATTAATAAAATTAGTTCAATGAAGATATATATTTGATAATTTAATGTCCAAATTAACATTCATAATTATTTGTTGGACAATTTAAAAGTCAATTATATCGCAATTAAAAATCAATTAATTACTAATACATAATTACCAAATTTCAATTAACCATTCATTCCAAATTAAGAGTCAATTAACATTCGAAATATGACCAAATTTCACAATTACTTATCAATTCATACATACCAAATTTAATACACATTCACTACGAATTAACAATTAACACACCAAATACTTAACAATCATCCATAAACAATAATTAAAAAACTAAATTACAATCCATGAATAAAACAACAATTGAAACAGTACATCCAGGAATTAAAATTGAAATTACAATGCAATTAACAGTCAATTTACACTAATCCAACTAAAACTCTGAGACAAATCGAAAATCCTGAGAATCAAAAATTGAAGCTTCAACTCTTGAGAATCGAAAATTGATAAAATCAGTATTAAATCATGACAATCGAACAAACCTCAAGAACACAACAAAATAAAACAATCCAGATTTGTTGACCACAACGAAATCAAATCTGGAAAAAAAAAATCCTTAAACCTGGTAGATCTAACCCCTAAACTTAAAGAAACTCAAAAATATTACAAATCTGCATATTAGTCGAAATCAATGAACCCAAATCAACAAGAAATCAACAAATCGAATCAATACAAATATGGGGGGCACCATATATGAGTTGCATGAAATCGAATCACGGCCAATTAGCATTAAAAAATATTTGCCAGAAATCGAATCAATACAAACCGAGTGTGCGGCGGCTGATTGGCAAGAAATCGAATCACTACATCAAAAAATCGAATCAATACAAATATTTGCAAGAAATCAACAAAAAACGAGTTGAATCCATGAAAAAAGAGTCCAATCAGCAAGAAACAGCAAAACGATTCTAAACTTTGCAAAAAAAAAATTACAAACCGAGTGTGGGGAGACTGAGAGAGCCATCGTCGTCACCCTCGTCGTCATCCTCGTCGTCAATCGCCAGCTCCATCGTCAGATCCGTCGTCAATCGTCAGTCGCCATCTCCATCGTCAATCGTCAGCTCCTTTGGTGGCGTCGGCAGCTCCATCGATGGCTTCGGCAGCTCGATTCTAGGATTTGACCGTCAATCGCCATTATCGTGAGAGAGAGAGGGTGGTGTTTCGCCATCACGCCATGCTAGGGTTTGGTGTTTCTGTGTGTGAGAGAGGGTGTGTGTCGTGCGTGTGTTGAGTGTGATGAATGGGGGGTCGATTAGTGGTTAATTCGCTTGAATGGGGACCACTATCATTGACGCCCTGCGTCATGCTGATTCAATCGGCACGACCAGGATGGATCTGGGGGGTTCCATATATGAGCCCTATCACAAAGGAGACAATGAATTTGCAAATCTAGAAGTGTACCGAGAATTTATTTTTGTTTCATTTCATGTTTTTTGGATTGTTTGCAATCAGGTTTCTCGTAGAGTCGTACTGTTTAAGTAGAGGTGTAAAAATACCTATTTTTTAATATCTGTTATATTTTACCTTGATATATATTTTTTTGTGAAAAATATATTTTTGTTACGAACATATAAACTATTTTTTTGCATATTCTATTTTTTTTCTTCTTTTTCACTTTGCAAGTATATATTCATCTTTTCTCACAAAAAAATCTAAACATGCATTTTTCTGTCAACAACAACAACAATAATAATAATATCATCGAAACATCATCAACAACAACAACAACAACAACAACAACAATAATAATAATAATATCCTCGAAAGCACTTATTAAACATACATCAAATCAAGTACACAATAACAATCCATGGTCTCTCCAAACCCTTAACCTAAATTCAATACTAATGCCAACACCAATATTCAACATACAACCGAACCCGGAGAAGTCCACAAATTCGAGTTTATATCTCATAAGTGATATTAAAACCGAGTCAAATAATGGCAGTCGTCACATTACTTTCCGTGTTGCCGCTCTGCCCCGTTTCCATCGGAGAAATGTTCACTACAATGTTAACAACAACAACAACAATATTAATACTAAATAAATTGAAATCGATACAAAATAATATCAGACATCTGATTCGTCCTTACAATTCTGATCGCTGTTATCCGTGCCGGCTGCAGTCTTCTCGAAATCAAGTTCTATCATAACGGTCCCTTCGTCATATCCAATTACCATTCTGAACCAGATAAAAAAATAACAACAATTAATAACTTTTTTTTTCAGAAAAAATGTTATTTTGAAGCTAATTTTGAAATGTTATTAGTACCTTCCAGAACCTTTCATGCATCCAACAGCCCAAACTCGTTCGAAGCCATAGTTTAAAGTCTTCTCCAACCTACAAAATCATACAATTTGATTTAAATTTTCAGGCATACAGATAATATAGAGAAAAAGGTGGATTATGAGAGAAAATGAAATACCCGTAAGTGGTCGAGTTCCAAATGCGCACAGTACAATCTTCAGAGGCAGTAATAATGATAGGAAGTTCAGGATGGAAACACACACTAGTAACATTGTGCGTGTGGCCTTCGAGTGTGTGTACACAAGTCATAGTCTCATAATCCCAAATCTATAAAAATAAATAATTACACAAATCAACAAATGTCGAGTACAGAGTAAAAGAATTCGGGTTTTTTAAAGTTAAACCTTGACAGTGTTATCATCGGAACCGGTGATAAGATACGGCCTATCACCGCCGGTGGAATAATCAACGCAATTCACACCCTTTAAATGGCCATCGAGCGTCAAACTCGGATTCGAAGAACCAAGATTCCATATCTAATAACCCAAAATCGCCTCCATTAATTTAATATAACATAAACTAATTAAGATGATTTGATTATTTAACCTTGACGGTGCGGTCGAGGGAAGCACTGGCAAAAGTATTAGTGTCCTTAGGATTGAAAGCGACTTGCATGGCATAGTGAGAATCTCCTTCGAAAATTTGAGTACAAATCCAGTCTTTTTCCCAGTCCCAGAGTTTGATCGACATATCATCCGACGCAGTAAGGATATATGGTAGAGTCGGATGCACCGCCACACACCTAAAATTGACGAAAAGAAAAATGAATGAACAAATTATAATACAAGGAAAGTAAGGGGTTGCTGAAAAGGGTTATATATTCAGCCCACAAAACTCACTCCATCATCCTTGATGAGGTGGAAAGAGAAGGTTAAGTGGGTTGATTAGTGTCATTAATTGATTCAATTACTGATTTAATTAACCGTTTAATTAAATTAACACATCAATTAACATGTATTAATATTAACCTATTAAAATTATTAACATGTCAATTAATAATTAATTAGGCCAATTGATAATATTAATCAATTCGTTTAATTCATTTTTGCCACCTCATCAATAGTGTTGGGATGAGTTTGGTGGACCAAGTATATTTTCCCTTTCTGAAACTAGATTTATACCTAATGTAGTCGGTATGGGCCTCGAACTCTTTGACTTTGTTCATGGTGTCGTAGTCGTATACTCGGATGTACGTGTCATCTGCGCTGGTCACTATCCATTGCTTTCTTGCGATAAACTTCGCAGACCTCACTAAAAGAACACCATGTAATTTTATGTTTGAAAAGCTTGATGGAAAAACAAAGGAAATATCGATTACACATGAGTAGATTGGAAATTATCGTACCTGGTGATTCGGTGACCTCGAATGATTTCACCATGGTCTATAAAAAAGCATTATAATGTTCGTAAAATTATTAATGACAAAATTAGAAAACGTATTTTAATTTTAATTTCACCAATAATAATCTAATAGTTACCTGAGACTCGTAATTCCATATGCGCACATTTCCTGAGTAAAGACTTACTAGAATCCTGCAATGAACATATAAAGACAATGTAAATAGTTGCAAAATGATGCAAATATAAAAAATTTAAAAAAAACACATAACAAAAAGAATGTATGTTTTTAAGATTACCATGGCTCGGTGGGGTGCAGATCTACGGACTTGACTCGCTCTGATCTTTGTTCGAATTTTGTCTGATCCAATCAATTTTCATCAAATTAAAACCAGATTCGCAACAAATTATTCAAAAAAGTTCAATGAAATGTGATAAAATAGTATAAGATAGAATATGATATGATCGAAGCGAAGTTTAAACATACCTTGATTTCTAGTTCGAGAGACTGCCATACGAAACAAAAAAAACAAACATAAAAGGAAAAATAATATTAGACTAGGATTAAAAAACTATATAGAGATATTAAAAACAAGTATAAAAACAAATATTTATATTTTTGAAATCTAGAGACAATGGGATGTACCATTTTGTCAAATTGGCAGAAGATTGATAGAGGAAGGTGAAATCCAAGGAGAGAGAGAGAGAGAGAGAGAGATAGCTAGAGAGAGGAGTGAATGAAGAGGAAGAAGAGAAGAACGTATGATATATATAGTTGTTTGTGAGCGTACAAAGATCAAGTTGGATTGGGATAATGCTTCCTAGTTCTTAAGCTTATACATGAAGTTTTCTATTGTATTCTTTGTACCTTCAACTCGAAGTCATAAGAAAAGTCATCCTTTTTTCTCACTTGTATTAGTCAATAGTCTAATTTGATCAAAACCCAGATTTATATTCCAGAATTTGGTAATCTCGGGTTGAGCTAAAGCCGGGATTTCAAATCCCGAGTTTGATCAAATCTGACAGTACGAGCAATTGAAAACTAAACCCTGACTTTCGACTTTTACGAAAAGATTCGTCAGAGCTTCCGATTTATGTGAGTATTCTTGTTTCTTTTAAGTTAACTATTGAATTTTAGTTTTATTAGTATTCGCACGATGGGAAGAAATCGAATAATAATGGGGAAGAATCCCGCTTGGTACTTTTATTTTCGTTCGATTTTGTAGAAATATAAATTGTAACTAAGAACTCACGAATCGTATTTTAAATTTGGTTATTAGAAATGCAATGAGGTTACCCTATTACTGATCATTTTTTGCTAGATTGGTTTTAATTGAGCATAATTATAGTCTAATTTGAAGTTTTTGGTTAAAATTCAATTAAAAAATGTCTGAATCAGGATCTTAATGAAGTACAATCGTTTTTATCAATTTTATGTTAATTTAGGTCCTTTAAAAATGCCTGAATCAAGTTCAGACCCAAATCGACCGAAGAGAAACCTTCCCTCATGGATGAGTTCGAAAGAACCCGAGGGTAATTCTGGAAAGAAGAAAAAATCTGACGAGGACGCCCACAAAGTTAAAGAAACTTCCAATCAAGCAAAACAAACTGGTGCCTCCAGTTCACACGACACTGACTTCTCAAAACTTCTGGTAATATTTCATTACTTACTCTCCTAATCCATCTTAATAAAATTGCAATTTAACCCCTCGATTTTATATATTTCGCAGAATGGGGTTGTTTTTGCAATATCAGGATTTGTGAATCCAGAAAGGGGAAATTTAAGAACTCAAGCAATGGATATGGGGGCGGAATATCGACCTGATTGGAACCCTAATTGCACTCTACTTGTTTGCGCTTTTGCAAATACGCCCAAATTTAAACAAGTTGAATCTGATAATGGTACTATTGTCTCCAAGGTAATTAATTAGATTATAATTCACCCCTATTTTTTGTTTTATTAACCTGAAATTTGCGCTTAACCCCCCTTTTTTTAATTATTTGTATAGGAATGGATATATGAGTGTTATGATAAGAGGAAACTGGTACCGATTGAGCCGTACCTAATGCATGTTGGTAAACCTTGGAGAAAACAAAG
The DNA here is from genome assembly GCA_946800325.1 of Luzula sylvatica. Classification (NCBI taxonomy): domain Eukaryota; kingdom Viridiplantae; phylum Streptophyta; class Magnoliopsida; order Poales; family Juncaceae; genus Luzula; species Luzula sylvatica. Next base: position 49,561,151 of record OX326958.1, read on the forward strand.
CAAGGATAAATCTGAAATAACTCAAGGTGGTATTTTTGTAATATTCTTTTCATGTTTTCTGTGTATTTTTTTTATTTAGTCTGATTTAATTGTTTTTGTTTTCACTTTTAGATGAGAAAAAATCTCCAAAGAAAGAGCCTCAGAAACCTCATGTGAAGTCTATCCCCTCTAATTGTACACCCAAAAAATATTAGAGAAAATTGCAAAAAAATCCTTGCATTCTGTCCAAATTTGAAAAAAAAAACTCCTCTATTATTGTTAGGATATACAAACTAAAGGAAATACAAATACTTATTTTTTTTGCAATTTCCTTAAGAATGGAGGGGTTATTTTGGATTTAGGCATAATTTGGGGTTGTTTTTGCAAATTCCCGTATTATTATTGTTATCAAAAAATAATAATCTATTTTACAGAGAGAAGACGAGGATACTATAGAAAGCAAATTTTCTCCTTCAAGAATAAAAAATTGGGCGAAAAATGATTTAACGCAAACAATATCATGGCTTCAAAGCCAAGAAGAGAAGGTTAGCTTAGCTCCATAAAAATCTCATAAAAATTATTAATTTAATTCTTTTATTTGTTTGTTCTCATCAAGCTTCTCTTGAAAATAAACCATTATTTTAATTATTTTTCTTGTTTTTTTAATTTTTAATATAAATAGCCAGAAAAAAGTAAGATTAAAGAGATAGCCGCAGAAGGAATTATCACTTGCATGCAAGATGCTATTGAATCTCTCCAACAAAACAATGTAAATTTACATTAATACCCCTTCTTACATATTTTTATTACATAAATAAATTTTGCGAATTTTAATAAAAAATATATTATATTTTGTAGGGAATAAATGAAGTGACTGAGCAATGGGAAATTGTGCCTCGTGCGGTGAAGGAAATTGCGGAGTTAGAGAAAACAAAGAAAGAATCTCTTTCGAAAGATAAAATTTTAGGGTTGTTTATGAAATGCAAGAAAATTTACGTGGGCGAATTTGAAAATTCGAATTTTTCTACCAAAAAGGAGAAGAAAATTAAAGATGAAGAGTATGATAGTGACAAGACTGTTGAAATGACCGAAGAAGAGATCAAACTCGCATGTGGGAAATTTTTGGAGAATAACGAGTAATGTTGATAAATTATAAAAGAAATTATCTTTTTCTTTCTTTCTCTTTTTTTATGCCATGATGATGATTTTGATGTCATCAACTAATTTCGTATGAATTGTTGTTAATTAAGAGATCAGGTTTTGAATTATGTTTCTGATAGAATTTAATTTAATAAAAAAATTATATTTCTTAAAAAAAATAGAAAGATATCTAATTAATTGAATTTACTGAAACGGATGTGTTGTAATTAATTTGTAGTTCAGGAATTTGATTAGATGGATAAAATGACTCTTTTGCCTGTAATGTGTATACATATGCAGATTGTATATTATGCGTTTTAACGGTGCAATGGGGCAAATATTGTCCGAATCAATCCGAACCGTATCCGAAAAATTATCCGGATTCGAAAAATATATCATAATCCGAATGGATCCGGGTCGGAACCGTATCCGTTTTTACGGGTACGGATCCGGATCTAGGAGTTACATTTTGAATCGTATCCGGATCCGAATAAAATTTATAAATGGGTACTCGTTTTGGTGAATCATGATCGCATCTCTATGTTATTAGTTTTTCCTTCTCTGAATTTATTTCCTTCTACCCCACTTTTATACTAACTAGGAGAATACTCGCGCTACGCGGCGAGAATGTTAATTATGTTTTTCATTGTAATACAAAGTACATATAAATATGATAATAATGATAATATCATTTCATAATATAATTATTTCAACTAATTTTTCCATGATTATGTATATGATTTATAATTATTTTACATCATGAAGACAAAAAAATTATTTTTCTTAAATAATAGCACTTGTATTAATGTCATTGTATGATAATAATAATATGAGTTATAACATGATTTTACAAAAAAACATAACAACAAATATTATATCATTGTTATTCACAATATTTCATATAATATCAAATATAAAAATAATGAATCATACAACATACGTAATAACATATTATTAATTATATATTACTAATAATTTGTTATTGATTCAAAATGCAATGAAAATTATAAATAATGCCAAACTTAATATTGCAAGTGATTTAATAAATAATATAAAAAATTAATTTAGCATAAACATAAATATAAATTATTTTATAGCGTATGATTTTTTTTTAATTTTATAGTTTTAAAAATAACATTTTTATTTGATAAGTGTTTATGAATTTAAGAAATGATTTCGATGGATAATTTTTTTTTTTATTTCTATTATTTTTCGAAAAAAATAATATTAAATTTGTTTGATAGAAAACACAAATATAATCAACTTTGTATTATATGGTATTAGTATAGTTATAATTTTTTAAAAATTAATATTAATATTTAAAATTTCTATTATGTAACTAAAATAATTAAAATTTTATTTTGTAAAAATGCACTTTTTGCATTGTATTTTACCTAATATGTTTACAAATTTAAATTATGGAAAATGGTATGTACGAACTATGCTAATATGAATGTCAAAATAAAGAGAAAGTTAAAATGAATATATTTCATGAATTTTTAAAATTAAAATTCTAAAATCAATACTACTATGTGTTGTATGTTTATAATATTACATATTAAGTTATTAGTATTTCATATATAAACTTTTCATCTTCTATTTTCTATTATGTAAGTAAAATAATTAAAATTTTATTTTCTAAAAATGCACTTTTTGCATTGTATTTTTTACATAATATGTTTACAAATTCAAATTATCGAAAATGGTATGTACGAATTATGCTAATATGGATGTCAAAATAAAGAGAAAATTAAAACGAATATATTTGATGAATTTTGAAAATTTAATTCTAAAATTAATACTACTATATGTTGTATGTTTATAATATTACATATGAAGTTATTAGTATTTCATATATAAACTTTTCATCTTCCATTGTATTCACATTTGATCGTGTAATTTTGTGTGAAATGATAACAATTGAATAGACTTAGTCTAGTGCGAACCTAACCAATAATATTAGTCCACGTCATTGATGTATGATGATGTGGCTTTCCAAGGATGCTTAAAACATGGTGTAAAATAATGACACATAAATGACTACACAAAATATGATCTTCAAAAAATCTGAAAAATAAATCAATGGTTTAGATCAAAACATATCACTAAAAAGTCTATAGGATGAATCAATATTACAAAATCTAATGGTCAATAATCATGAATAACCATGATGATGTGGATTTATGAGGAGGCTCAAAGATAGGTGCAAAATAATGGGGTGGGTAAATTTACAATTTACAATTTATAATTTAATATGATTTTTACATATTTATTTATTTTAAAATTACAAAACAAACAAGACTTGAATTTAATAAATAATATTATATTATTACAATGTAGTATTCGTTTTAACATCCGAATATGATCTGTCTTCGTATCCGGTATATCCGAATTATATCCGTATCCGTTTAATATCCGAATAGTATTCATGTCCGTTTATTATCCGAACCGTATTCAGATTCGGGGTAGTTCTGTATTCGAAAAAAATATGAATATGGATATGATATGACCACTATCCGACTCGTATCCAAAACGTTGACACCTCAAATGCATAAATAACTCGATTTATCTTAATTGTACAATTATACTTCAATTGAGCATTCATTATGAATATGAATTAGTCAATAAAGTAGACCTGGCTTATAGTCAATTTTACCTCAATAGGTTAGTCTATGCACAAGTAATTTTCAATTTAATTAGTAAAGTTTTTCTTTTTAACTTTTCGTTGACAATTCTCTTTACATAAACAAGAACATAAGAATTGCTAATTATGATTGCGTGATATATGTAAAATATATCGTACACAGCCATGAAAATATGGAAATAACATGAAAATTTACATTCGAATTAAACATTAAAAAATATCAAGAACGGAGATAGCATTAGCAGTTGACTGGGGGCTAATAAGACGACTTTGCAAAGATCATTTTTGCTTGGGCCAAGTCTACAAAATAACCATAAAAAATTAAGTCACGAATAAAATAATTGGCACGTTATTGTTTTCAGTAAATCAATGGATATTTTCAGCACAAGATGAACAATCAAATAAAATCAAATAATAATTACAAGTTTTAGTATCGTATACAAAAATAACAGCCCTGCATTTTTCTAGAGATAAATCTCGCCAGAGAGAATTAAAAAATAAAAAATACATTAGACCGGAAAATCATTGCCTGCACTTGGTTCATAGGAGAGAGATATTTAATTCAGTATATCCAATTCGAAGACAAGTCCTCTGCAATGTTTCTAGATGCAATTTTTCCACCATAAATAAATGTATTATTTTAATATTTTTCATGGTTCGCAGGATCAGCGACTCGGACTCGGAATCGGCCGACTTGAGCCGGAGTCAGCAGTGGTCGACCGTCCGATTCCGATCGGATTTCACAGTTCCTGTCATTTCTTAGATTTCACGAATTTGAGAAAAAATTTGCAATGAAAAATCGTGTGAAGAAGACAATAGGCTGTTATGATGTCTAGGAAAGAGTGTAGATTACATAATTATGTCTCGTAAGGATCATTTAGGGAGCAGATTTATTTAATATATTTGTTGTTTTTTTTTATTATGTATGTTATTTAATGCATGTAATTCTGTAGGGGATCACTACTTTATGTCATTTATGTTATGTTCATGGAGTAATAAAAAAAATCTAATAACAAATTAACAATGTCTCTTTATACCATGTCACGAGAGATGTTTATAACAATACTGTTTTTTTTACAGGAAATAAATATATTCAATGACATATAATACTATAAAATAGGAATAAACACAAATTGGATTATTTGAGGTCTTCTTTGTTATCAATAGCATTATAATTTCATTCACATACTTCTCATTTTCTTTCTTAGTTTTTATTTTTCATCAGCTTCTTTTTCATATATTCTTGTTTCTTTTCCATCTAATGGAGAGAGAGAGAAGAGGTAGAAGAATAAGAAATATATTTTTATGGAACACTGACGATGTATTAACATTCTACACGAAACTATTCTAGAGATATGGCTACCATAATTGCTGATGTGTAGACCCGGTGCAGGTAATAATAGTAAGTGGGAAATGACGAAATTACCCTCGACTCCTCTCGCATATTCCATACCTGCTTGTCCAAGCAAACAAAACGAAATTGAAGAAAACCACCAAAATCCAATTTTATTTTATTTTCCCGGTAAAAAAGAATTCCGTTTTTTTCATTTTATCAAGGAAAAAAGTATCAAAGATTTGATCACGGAGATAGAGGAAGCTAAGAAAGGAGGAAACGCGATAATTTGGAAGCTGAATTTCGCCTGGTGTTCCCAATTTCAATTTGTAAGTTTTTCTTTGCCCGTTGGATTTTTTTTTTTTTTATATTTTGAGCTGGTGAAAATTATATCAAATTAGTCTGTAATTGGGATCTGGGCAATTAGGGAAGAATTTGAGTAATTGATTGTCTATTGTTTCTCATTTTGTGCATTTCATCCGGATGAAATGTCTAATCCGATTCAAATGAGCTTCATTTCTTTCCTTTTGTTTTGCAAAAATCCGTATGTTCAAGACAGTTTCTACAAAACGAGACCATATCAAATTTGAGTAATCGATTTCGAACTTTGTATTATTTAATATCTATTTGGTATCTATTAGTTTTGTCTACTTCATCTCAAATTCCCAATTTCAATCTTTTCGCCTTCTCATTACAATACTGAAACATCTCATTTTTCCCCTCCATTTTCGCACTATATTGATTAATTCAATCATTTCACGCTCAAATTCCCAATTTTAATTCCAACAATTCAAGCTTTAATCCTTTGTTTCTATTTTACATCGCAGGTATCTCTATCTTTTCAAACTCAAAACATAACTTTTCCTTTCCAAAAAAGAACCTAAATTAAAAAAATAGGGTTCCCTCGTTATGGATCCCTCAACGAGTACCCAAAGTCCCCCAGTACAGGAACACGTAATAACTATTCTACAACTCCCCCCACTGACTACAAACCCTAATCCAAATCCAAATTCAAATCCTAACCCTAACCCTAACCCTAACCCTAATCTGAACCCTAGAAACAGTACCACTACCAATACTAATACCAATACCAATACCGGTACGGCAGCCTACAATCGAAACCGAAGAAGCCCACTAAACTCGGGCCTATGGATCTCAATAGAAGTCGTAGTAAACGTGAGCCAGATCATCGCGGCCATAGTCGTACTTTCTCTCTCTAGAAAAGAGAAACCCAAAAATCCTCTCTTCCAATGGGTCATTGGCTACACAGTTGGCTGCTTCTGCACTCTGCCACATCTGTACTGGCGATATATCCACCGCAACATCAACAACAATAATAATAATCTCGGTACCGACGGAGATTCAGTACCCAACAACGATACCGGTCAGATCAATGATTTGGAAACCGGTACGAGTAGCAATAATAGTGGTAACACGAGAGAGCGACAGTTAAATGCCGTTGTTTCAAATCCTAGGTAAATAAATATATTAAATTACAAAAATATAACTAAATTTTTTTTTAATATTTAATTATTAATGTGATTAAATTAGGATAAATGCATGTTTCGATCATTTCAAAATGGCGTTGGATTGTTTCTTCGCGGTTTGGTTCGTGGTGGGAAACGTTTGGATTTTCGGTGCCCATTCTTCAATGGCCGAAGCTCCCAATTTGTACAGGTAATTAATTATTCTCCCTATTTTTTTCATATACACCCCTCGAAAACCTGAAAATATCATTTATACCCTTGTATATGCAGGTTGTGTATAGTGTTCTTGACGTTTAGTTGCATCGGTTACGCGATGCCGTTTATCTTGTGTGGCGTGATTTGTTGTTGTCTTCCATGTATTATCTCGGTCATGGGATTTCGCGAAGATGCTGCTGCCCAATCACGCGGCGCCACATCAGAGGCTATTAATGCTCTTCCTACCTATAAATTCAAGACGAAAAAACCGCGTCACCATCGTGAGGCGGGTCGGGAAACGGGTCAGGCCGATGTGGCGGGAGGTGGGGTGTTTGCACCCGGGACTGACAAGGAGAAGATTCTCTCTGCGGAGGACGCCGTAAGATTTTTAATTTTTTTTAATTTTATGATCATGTGAATAATAATTTTGAAATTTGTAGGTGTGTTGTATATGTTTGGGAAAATATGCGAATAACGAGGAACTGCGCGAACTTCCATGCAATCATTTTTTTCATAAAGATTGCGTGGATAAATGGCTGAAAATTAGCGCGTCGTGTCCTCTTTGCAAGGCCGAAATTGGGAACACTAATCAATCTTCTACGTCTTAACAGTGGCAAAATTGTAAATTTAAAAAAAAATGGGGATTTTATGAGTTCCCTTCCATTTCGGTTGAAAGCAGTTTTGGTGAAGATCTCCCTCAGGTTATCTGCCAGGTGGCGAAATCTCATTGGGTTGTAATGTATACAAAAATGATTTGAAAGGAGTGAAATGGTTGGGATTTGAATTTTTGTTCGGATTGTATGGGGGGGTTGGAATTTGATGAGAATAGCAGAGTAGGGAGGAGAAATGTTAGTTCACAAGGGTTTTCTTTCTTTGAGAAAAATTAATTTTGTATTCTTTCTTTGTTCATTATTAATTACACTTTTGCAGGGGTATACATGATATTTCAAAGTTTTTTTGGGCACACAATACAAAAGAAATTATGCATTTTATGTATTTTATGTATTGAAACCGGTAGACATTTTCATTGATATATAAAATGTAAAATTACATATAAAAACCGCCAATTACAATAAAGCATTATCTTCGTTTCCAACTTTCTTACATTTTCTCGGCCTACCCCTAGTAGCCACCTGTCCCGCGGACCTCACGTCCATCTCCGCATCAAAATTCGCATTTACATCCAACCAATCAGAAGCCACCACGTCATTCTCTCCAGCGTCCATATTTCTCACATGATTAAGAATTCCTCCCAAATGAAATTGCACGTACTCGAATCGATCTTTATTAATAACCCCTTCATGCATTATAACATTTCCAAGCGATTTTAACGCCTTAAATCTATATTTAATCCCTCTATTTCTAGAAAACAACGATCCATCTCGTCTCCACCGAGGCAATAGGTACCGTTCCGGTACGGTAAAACAATTTTTCAAACACAAAACCCTAATTATATGTCTACACAAAACTCCATCGAACTCGAACCCTTTACACGTGCAATTAATCTCGAATTCGTTGGTACTCGGTACGCAAGAGACCAAGTGGGCTCCGCTCGTACCGGTCTTGAGATAGTGCGGTACCAAGTAGGTATCGTTGGACGCATCGAAAACCGCGTATTGGGTGGATAAGGAGATCTCTCTTTGGAAGAGAGAGAAGGAATATGGAGTGAGGATACTCGATGCGTGTTCTTCTAATGGGAGACAAGTTTTTAAATTCGGTTTGAAATTGTTTTGATTTGTTGTTTCTTCTGATGCTTGGTTTTGAAAATCAACTGCCACTCCAACCTAATTTCAAAAAAATAAATTTAAATTGATTCTTCTTTTAATAATAAAACCTATACAAGTTACCTGTTCAACAAAATCCTTCAATCTCGTATTGGAGTTCAAAAACCCCTTAAAAAAATCTCGAATCAAAATCGGATGATTCGAGCCTAATAAACCGCCAAAAAACCAGCTTTTCAGGTACGTGGAGACCCAAAAAAACCGATTCAAGAACAAAAAGTCTGCATGACGATCTCGTACCAGTCCGAATTCCCGTACCAGATCCCCCCACTCTTGCTTGAACTCCTCGATTGTTTCCAACTCGTTCAATTTGTAAAATTCAAATTTGAATTTTTCAAATTTTTCGGGACCTAAAGAAAGGGCGAACCAAGTTGGGAGTTTTGAAGTTATGTGGAAGAATGAAAATGCGTGCTTCGTGTTTGGAAGGTTGGATTGTATGATTGCTTTGAGATCCGTACTGAGATCTGTTAGTATTGTTTGTGGGTGTTTCGCATTTATTTTCAGAAATGCCTGAAACGAAGAATAAAAGTTCAAAATAATTATTTATTTTCCAAATTGAAAAAGAAATATCAAACTGAAGTTAAAACAAAATTGCAAAATTTGCAAATATAATCCTTACATTCTTAAAAATATCATATGTACCCTTTCAGAAATCTTAAACATCATAATAATTTAACTATATTTATAAATTAAACCATGATAAACTTGAACAAGTTCAACACCAAGTAATTAAGTAAACAATTAATATATTTTTTTATATTTTGAACGTTTTAAAAGGATAAAAACTTTATTTTGGATTTTTTGAAAGGGTAACTATAATATTTCTTTTTACAAAATAAATATGATATTTTGGGTTTTGGGAAGGGAAAATATGTAAATCCTCTAATAGAAAAAACTAACTAACCTGAAAAGCCCAATTATAAGACTCGAGACTCTCATCAAACAAAACCGCGCCAGCAAAAAACACTAAATTCCCGTTATTATCCACTCCAAACCAAGCCAAAACCGGTCTCTCAGAGGTATACAATTTGTACCCTCTATCAAAAATCATCACGTCACCAAATGCTTCGTATCCCCTAATCGCACCCAAATAACTCCACAAGATATTCTCCAACTTATTATTCTCCCTCGAACTAAACTCGTATCTGAATTCAGGATCTCTCTCTCTCATAACTTTACAAGATTTCAACAATTCGACTCCTTCGTGTTCGGGCTGCGCAGATTCCGATGCGAGGAGGAAATTTTTAACGTCCTTTTCGGTCAAAGCGAGTTGACCGGGTTTGACACCTTTTTCCATTTCGAGGGATTTGATAATGAACCCTAAATTGCACCCTGATTTAGCAAGGTTTAGGATTCGGTCCTTATCAGGCTGTGAAATGTACTTGTGAATGGGGGGATTTACGAAATTGCCCTCCACAAACTCGTGATTATGAACGTTGTTAAAATTAGTAACAACCCATTTTGCAGATAAACCATCGAAGCTTTTTTTAACTACCATTTGGGCCTCGCATTTGCAACGTACTGGCACCGATTTTTTTCTCTTTTTGGTTTTCGAGTCGTGTTGTTTAGGTGGTGGTAAAGGATTACCAGCTCGGTGGCAAACCAATTCGCGTTTGTAAACTCCTAATGGATGGTCAGGATTGCCCTTTGATCTTTCTCTTCGGGTCGAAAATCCATTGCAACGCGCGAAATTGTTGTAGTATTCTAGGGCTTCTTCATCGGTTTGGAATGTTTGGCCTATGTACGGGGGAGGAATTGTAATTTTGGGATCTTTAGGGGTTAAAGTGAAATTTGGGTGGGTTGATGAGTTGTCTTCTTGTTCTGGACTTATGGGTTCTTCTTCTTCAATGTAGCATTGGTTAGCTCCACATGGACATTGATGCTTTTTTAGGGTTAGGGTTTGATTAATGCTTGAAAATGGTATACTTGTCATAATTGTGTAATTCACTCACCTTTTACCTTAAAAAAATATGAAATAAGACAATATACGACATTTGAAAGATAAAAATATGCCAAATGCGATTGGAATAGTTGATCCCTTGAGTGACGACACTTAAACCTAGCAGAGTAAATTAAAAAACAGTCTGAAATAATGGGTTTATATGTAAATTGCATCATCGATTGAAGGACCCAAATGCTATAATTTGGGGAAAATTCAGCAAATTGCAAGAAATCTATAAATTTAGCTACTGTTATTTAGCCTGTAATAATAATGGGTGAATAGTAAAATGAAGAGAACTGAATCGAATATAGAGGGTTTTAGCTACTCTATTTGAGACTCACAGTTGGTTGATATGTACACCCCTTCTTTTGCTAATAAATTTCCCGCCATAGAGAAGACAGTGGAATAGTGAGGAAGAGGAGAAAGAAGAGAAGTGGAATGGAAGCAGTGTGATTCTGATAATATCACGCCCTAGAAAACCCGGAATTCACCTTTCTCTTCAGCCCGGATAAAAATCCGGAATTCACATTCCTTCTTCCTTTCTTTTCCTCGTAAAAAGGAGGAACGTGAATTCCGGATTTTATTGTTCTTTTTTGCCATTCAAAATGGATTATATTTTTTCATTTGAAAGATGGGTTGTGCTTGTACTTGTATCGTAAAGGTATATAAAAAATAACCAATTTAAATTAGTACAGTTTGTTTTGTTACAATTAATCATCTCTGATTCTAGTAGCAAAGGCAAACATAAAGATATATACAAAAATTTTAAAAAAATGAGAAAATTCTATTTCGAAAAATGCAAACATCAAATAAAATAGGAAAAAGTGCAAAAAAAAAACATCTTCTTGCTAAAATTGCAAAAAAAGAAGAAAAAAACTCAGAATTAGTAATTTAGGGAATAATGCAGCCTCATTTTTATTATTTTTAATAATAAATATGTTTTTTTATTATTCAAAATTATACTGACACACAATACATGCAAGTATTACATTGTCCGAAGGCTTCTTCAATAGTTGTCTTTCAAAATAAAAACTCATTATACATTCTCATTGTCTTTTTGAAAATAAAAAGGTTCTATTATATAATCATCCTTTATTTTAACTTTATTTTTTTTATTACATTTTAAAAATCACAAAAAAAAAATTGCATGTATAATAAATCTTTTTTTATTTTGCCTAGCATTAATTAATACAAACACACTCGAATATTATCATTAAATTGACAAATTACCAAATTACCAAATTATCATTTTAAAAATAATCTACTATAAGGAAAATGTCCTACTACCACATAATCACCCATAAATAAAATTCTTGCTTGATCTTACTAAAAAAAATCTTGCTTGAGCATATATCTATCAATGCAAAAATATTTTTGGAAAGGGCATAAATCAAAATATATAATCATATAGTTCTAATAAATTGAAGCAAAACATGAATCTAAATAAGAAAATTTACAAAAACAGAAACCTGAATTATGTCAAAAATCACAAAAAAATCCTTACAATATTGGATTTTTCAAATAACCCATATATTATTATAATTTTTGCAAAAACTCACTGATGTTAATCATAAACTAACATCGTTAGCTTCTCGATTCGAAATAATTTGAGTTTTTTTTGTGTAATTTCAGAATTATTTATTTATTTATTTATTTATTATGCAAATTTTCCATCTAACTGAAGTTCTTAACCACCACAAGATTTAATTCAATCAATACAACTATACAAGCTTGGCTGTCCCTCCCTCTCCCAAAAGTCCCACCTCTCTATTGATCTTTTTATATCTTATAGTTTCACCATTTTTCAGATTTTTTTTTTTCAATAAAAATAAAGAGTTCACAGAAAAACATAATTATTTAATGTTTATACAAATTATTGTATGAAGCATAGATTTTCCAATAGTTTGCACATTGTACATAGCCATAGGTAACCAAGTCCAAGTCATGTAGAATGTAGAGGGACAAATGATTTGAGAGAGTTTGGAAATTTGGATATGCATGTGAGTTGTGTTTGCTCCAGGTAGATACCTAAATTTTTAGAAGAAAAAGAAAAAAAAAGAAAAGAAAAAAAAAGAGAAATTTAATTAAAATATAAATAGCAATAGCAATTCACACACCTCTCCATTTTTTACTCGTGGATACTTTCTATTTTTCGTTTGTAGTTAGTGCTAAAAATAATTATGTTTTTTTTTTTATTTACTCTACTCGTGAATTATTTTATAAGACATTGAATACGTAAACAATAAAAATAAATTCATTATTGGCAATACCACTTATTTCCGAATCATACAAATATACAAATCATGCAAAATCTATTATTAAATCATTTGAAAACATTAAAAATATTGGAGACCGTTGAAATAAGCAGTTGGAGGCTTAATCAATATAATTACTTTATCATATTTATTTATTTTTATACAAAATTACATAGACATACACAACGTACACACGGTGAGATGGTTGTAAATTGTATTTAATTTTCTATGAATATTTGGCCTCGATTTTTTCATAAAACTCTAGATGTTCGATTTCCGCACTTTTGAAAATACGAAATAGATATAATTTTACTAGATTTTGTTAGAGCATTGACCTGTCAAGTTGTTATTTACTTGAAAACAAATTTTCTCCACCAATTTTTTTTCTCATTTTTTCAATTGTAGATTTTTACTACAATTTATATTTTATATTTTTTGGTTATACCTTATAAAATATATCTTTTTATTTGTTTGTTGTGCCATTTTATATGTATGATTATTTTTAAATACGATACATGCTTCATTTATACGTATGAAATATAATTTTTTTTAAATATACGATACATTTTTTTTAATGTGTCCGACACTTTCTAAAATGTGTGATAATATTTTTTAACTGAAGTATATAATTTTGAATATTTTTCGAAACACTACACACAAATCTAAAAAATCTAAAAAATAATTTATATATTTATTAGAATATTAATTAGTCTTTAGTGTGTGCGTCTACGGGCAAAACAACGAAGTAGCGACAAATGATCGCTCCCTAATTATATCTTTGTTAACGTACATTTATTGCATTCATTCACCTGTACAAATGGATGGAAAGGTAATGGAGATCTCGTGTGGTGTAATAAATGGGGACGATTAAAGAGTGGTCGCTACATCCACCCAACTGTTCAACTGGGATACCTCCTCTCTCTTCTCGACGCTTCTCATTAAATTCCCAAATTACCCTTCGCTTTATTACCCACAAATTATACAATCCACAGTATACCAAGGGTAAATTAGTTATTTGACAGCTCGTACAAAATACGCCTCTCCCTTCGACCTGGGATCCTTTGTACTGCGTAACGTAGTTATACGTAAAACTGTATAACTACTGTAGCCAGTATATAAATCGTCTTTTCGCTGTGCCCTTGCCATTTCTCTATCTCTATTCCTTTTCTTCTTCTTTCTCTCTCTAGAAGTTCGAAGACTGAGAAGAAGCGATTAATTAATTCAATCTGACAGCAAAGAGAAGGTTCGTCCCCAAATCTTCCTTTTTTTTAATCTATTTTCTCTGGGTTTTGTGTTTTCGTAAGGTTTTCTGTTCGTGGGTTGTAGATCTGGATTGCATTTGGTGAATTTCACAGCCGTTTTAGGTATTCATTTGTTTTTTTTGTTTTGGGTTTTTGATTTGTTTGCGAAATGAGGCTTATACAGATGAGCTAGTTGATTTTTTAGAATCGTTTGATTTCTATTGTGCAAAGGTTTCAATTTCATTTGTTTTATTGCTCACAATATTATCCATTTGTTTCGAATTGTTCGTGTGTGTGGTGAAGGTGTCCCATTTTCCGAGTATTATTAATTTTTCGATAATGTGCCAGTAAGCAATTACCTTTTTCCTTATACCTGGCTATGATGGGTCCTATTTCTGATTTTACAATTTATTGTCGGTACTCATTTTATGAAATAGTGTAATAAATGCGACGATTGTAGTTTTTAATTGAGTACTGGAGAAATTGGTAGGAATAGTCATTTCATCTATGCAATTGGTTCCTTCTTTCTTTCAATGTGAAGAAATTTTCTGAATTTAACTTCCTTTGTTCATTTTTTTGTGTCGATAAAGCTATTTTTCTCATACTGATCGTAATTTACCTAAATTTCCTTGATTGGTTAAGAAGTTATGGTCCTATAGATCCATGTATTTCTTTTTTTGGTTCTAATTACCAAATGAAGTCAATTTTTTCACCTACTTTTTGTGCATTCTAATCTTATTAGATCTTTGCCAAATTTTCTAATTGAAATTTTATTGCTCTTCTTCTTTACCCAAAAATATTAATAATTAATATTTGAATCTTTTGTACCGAATTGCATCATTTGGTGCTACAAAATTGCTCATTAGCCCTACAATTAGTATGGACTTACCTTGATTTCATCTCAAATCGAGCAAATTTGGATTCGAAAATGCTCAAAAACATGTATTTGTCACACTGAATCGAACAAAGTACATGCATGTTTCCTACAAATTAAAAGTCTCAATCTTCCATTTTTTTGTTCTTTTTTAAGATATGGATCTTTGCATGCAATCTGTAAAGTTATATTGTACAATGCATGCATGAATTATTTATCCCCACTAAAAAGCATATATTCTACCATTAATCTTGTTTATTTTAAAAAATCAGAATCAAATTTTCTTCTATAAAAAGAATCTAATCATTCATTCCTCTTTTCTTCTTCACAGCTCCAAATTCTCAAACAATGGCGTCACAATTTTCAACAATTCTCCCTTCAAACACAATGAAACCCTCAAAAACTCCATTTGCACCCGAAACCCTAACCCTAAACACCGTCCCAAACCCGAATCCAAACCCTAAATCTGCCTCCCTCAACGTAAAAACCAAAGCTCAAACAATCCCTAAAATAAACGGGTCAAAACCCGGTTCCAAAACCACCCTCGAAAAATCCCTCTTGGATGACACCAAACCATCCAAACACCCATTCTCTCCAGTTGACTCATCCTCACCATTTCATTCAGCAACATTCTACAACCAGCTCCCCGACTGGAGTGTCCTGTTGGCGGCAATAACCACCATATTTTTAGCTGCTGAGAAACAATGGACCTTATTGGATTGGAAACCTAAGAGACCCGATATGTTAATGGATGCTTTTGGTTTCGGGCAAATCATTCATGATGGAACCATTTTCAGACAAACTTTTCCCATCAGGTTATTATTATTAAACTTAATTTCTTATATACCCTCATGCAACATTTGCAGTTTAGCCCTTAATTTTGTAAATATTTTTCTTTTAGGTCTTATGAGATTGGGGCTGATAGGACTGCCTCGATCGAAACATTAATGAATCACTTGCAGGTTAATTAATTAATTAATTAATTTACTCTCAATTTTGTAAAATCTATATAATTAACAGATTGTTTAATTATTTATTTTGGCTATTTTTTATATTTTTTTAGGAAACGGCATTGAATCATGTGAAAAGTGCGGGATTATTAGGGGATGGATTTGGAGCCACTCCAGAAATGAGTAAACGGAATTTAATTTGGGTCGTCAGTAAAATTCAACTCCTTGTTGACCATTATCCTTCCTGGTACTTTTACTTTTAAACCCTCGTTTATAGTTACATTTGCATTTTGTATTTTTTAATGTTTTTTTGGGGAATTTTAAAGGGGAGATATGGTGCAAGTGGATACATGGGTAGGTCCGTCAGGAAAAAACGGGATGAGAAGAGATTGGCACATTCGTGACTACAACTCAGGCCACACGATTCTACGCGCAACGAGGTAATTTTACAAAAATACCCTCATTAAATCACGAATTCCATTCAAGCCCCTGATCTAATTTTTGTTGAATTTCAGTGTGTGGGTGATGATGAATAAAGAAACGAGACGTTTGGCCAAAATGCCTGAAGAGGTACGGGCCGAAATTGGGCCGCATTTTACTGACCGTTTTGCCCTTCGCGAAGAGGATTTGAAAAAGGTTCCCAAAGCGGAGAAGAAAGATTCGGGGGGCGATTCGTCAGAGCGTTTCGTCCGTAAGGGCCTCACTGTAAGTTTTATAATCTTTTTTCAATTCAGTCCATCAATTTTGTTGAGGACTAATTTGTAATTTTGTATTATTTTTGAAACAGCCAAAATGGGGAGATCTTGATGTTAACCAGCATGTGAACAATGTAAAGTATATAGGCTGGATTCTCGAGGTACACTTTTTTTTCATTTATACCCATAAAATTGTTTCTTTCGCATATACCCTTGTAAATTTACAAATTATTTTTTATATTTTATAGAGTGCACCGATTTCGATATTGGAGAAGCATGAGCTGGCAAGCTTGACGCTTGAGTACAGGAAGGAATGTGGAAGGGACAGTGTTCTGCAGTCCCTCACAACTGTTGCCTCCAGTACGGACAGCACTGGAGAAGATGCGGTGAGGTGCAACCATCTTCTCCAGTTGGAGAGCGGTCCTGAAATAGTCAAAGGGTGGACTGAATGGAGACCGAAACGGGCTGAAAATGAAGGAAATATGGGGATTATTTCCACTGAGAATGCGTAAAATATTATATTCGGTGCTATTTTTTTGTTCTTTTTTTAGATTTTTTTGTAAGATAGGGTTGTTTTTTTATTATTTTTTTGTTCGTTTTTGCTATCCTTTTTTGTTCTCATTACGATCCATGAGCTTAATTGTTAGAATTTTGAGAAAAATGGATAGTATTGAATATGTAAGTATTTGGTTTGAATTATGGTGTTTCTTTTCCAAAATTCTCTTTTTGTTGCGACAAATCTCTATGTATCAAGAGGTTATATTAATATTTAGATGATACATAATACCATACACGATTTTGTATTATCAATGTATTCAATATATATAAAGGTACAAGGTATATATTGTTTTTTGTAACTGTAATATTTAGATGATACATAATACCATGCATTCATGACATTTCATATTTTAGAAGGATCTACACTATGATATAGTTTTAAAAAGTTTTGACAAACAACATATAAATATATATTGCTAGTGATTCAATGTATTTTATTTGTAAAAATTTAATATATATTATATATCGCTAGTAATTCAGTATATTTTATTTGTATTTATTTGTAAAAGTTTAAATTTCGACAAACAGTTATATTAATTTAGATGGTACATAATACATAATTGCTTTTTGGGTACAGGTGTAAATGTAATGAACCTAACTCTGAGCTGTTTAATCAAAACAAACACTGCTATGCAATTTGACCACCACAAGAAACCCTTTAATAATAAATGCAATATATATACTTCCTTGTGGGGCCAAGCACCACAAAACTGGAGTTAACGTATTGATAAATTTTATACTATAAATAATAAAAAAATGATATCAATTATTAACTGAAATTTTTCACAAATCAATTATAATATCAATTATTGGTACAACTTTAGAAAAAATGTACTAAGTTTATCTGTTTGGTCAATGATGTGTCAACATAATAATCACAGAAAAAAATAGTCGAATCAATGATAATAACCTCAATTTTTTCTTTTCTTCAAATAGCTCCTTGACTTCATTTTTAAAATGAAAAAGAAAAAGAAAAATATGAAGATTTGAAAATGAGGGTTGGTATTTTAATTTGTTTAATGAATATTGGTGGTTTTGAACTTTGGTTGAGTTCATGTATATTTTCTGGTAGGTTGGAAAGCCAACTATAATGTAGGCCAATTTATAGATTACCTAATTTAATCTTATCACAATTTGAATTCACAAGTCAAATCTCATTATCAGACAACTAAATTTGCAATTTAGATTAAATGTAGATTTTTTTTAACAAATCACAATACAGGACAATTAGCTAATTTGTGGGAGATGGATGGAAGTATGCTAACAGGATCCAGGGACTGCAATCATTTTTTGCAACCATCTGTCTTGTTGTACTTTCTGTTTTTTTTTGGATATTAATTTGTCTATACCTACTTTGAAATGCTAATTGATTTGGCAAGTACTTTGTTTTCAATCAATTAAAATTGAAATTGAATTGTGGTAGATCCATCTCAATTCTCAATGCGATCATATGACAAACCTTATTATAGGACTTGTAAAGTAACAATTAAACACCCCTACCTTAATTTGCATTTATTTATGAACAGTGATGTACACCCCCTAGTACACTCTCTCAAGAGTTTTGATGATGGGTTCGAATATGGTCCAACGAGGATGATCCGACCAATACGCTAATGATCATTGAATGATGTTTTTGATGATAATTGTGATATTCATTTTAAGGTTATTGTTGATCGTGTGTATATCATGTTAGGAAATTATCACTAAATCAGAATTCAATGGTCATTAATGTATTGGCCGGAGCATTCTCCAACGACTGTTGGACCATACCCAAATCCTTTGATGACGTGGATATGATTTAACACCTTCAAAATTAACACAAAAATACATGGTTTAACATCTTAATTTATGATTTAATTATCTTAATTTATTATTGAACATCCAATTAATATGTCAAACTATGAATTTATGTGTTAGTTTTTAAATTGTTAAACCATATACATGTCATCAAGGCTCTAGGGGCAGATGTGGGGGTATGTTCAACATTGTCCTTTATTTATGGAAAATTATACTTTTCTCCGCCATTTCATCTCCAAAATCATGATGGGGTAAGCATGACGTCATTTTGTCATGCTTACCAATTCATGTCTTAAATTTGCACCCAAGGTTGTCAGAATCGGGATTCTACCTTGAATCGATTCTAGAACAAATTTTCTTGATTAAAGGTTATAACTTAATTGATAGAATATATTTTATAAACAATACATTATAAATAGGCAACAAAAAATTGAAATGTCTGTAGTTATGCAAATGTTAATCACAACAAAACAAAATATTATGGATTAATCAAAATTGTGCTATATTATACTAAATTCAAATCCGGATTAATAAAACTAAGATAAAATAACAACAAACAATATACACAAAAATAAGTTAAGTCAACATAAAATAGTACTATATTATATTTAATTAGATCTGGGCTCGTAATCGTTTTGGATATTAAATATTTTGTGAGTGATGATAGTGGAATCGTAAAATCGTAAATATAAAAGATTCTACCAAATTCTACGACTTGAATCGAGATTTTATTAGGATTCTAGCAAATTAAGATTCTACGTCCATCTTGAATCGTTTGTCGAGTTAGAGTCGTAGAATCGTGATTTTGACAATTATGTTTGTACCCAATTAATTAACCATTCAATTAATACCTACATAAAATATAATTAAAAGTCCATTTAATTAACTTCTAATTAAACTAATGGATGGTCCAATGAATTAATTTTCAATTAAAATAATCAAATTAAAATTGCAAAATTAATTTGGGGACATTTTGGGTGCAAATGAGAGGTTCCATTTAATCGTGATGTCACGACGACAACATCACCATTAATTGGGTGAAATCTGAGGCCATAATATAAGGCTTTTTTATTTATTTATGCCTTAGATAAATCATAAATGTATTGTACTGACTGTCCTTTTATCTATGAAAATTCTAATTAGCTAATATGTGGGAGATGGCATGGGAGGATTGTTGGGGGATCCTAAAACAGCACCAATTATTATTATTATTATCTGTACTGTACCTTTCTACTCTTTTTGTGGAAATGAATTTATATATACCTACTTCTAAGTTCTAACTGCTAATTAATTTGCATGTACTTTTATCTTCGACAAATTGTGGTAGATCCATAGTAAAACATGGCTGAAACATTCAGTAAAAGTATAAATAAAAAAAATAAATTCAGCCAATGTTAATATATTATATTCTCATCCAAAATAGAATACCCGGAATTATTACACTGTGATAATAATTTGAAACATTACTACTTACGAGCACTGTTGTAAAAAACGGTGAAAACCGATGAAAAAACGATGTTTCGGTAGAAAAACGTTCCGTTTTTTACAAGACGGTTTGAAAAAACGGTCAAACATTTTTTTACTGTGTTTGACCTTTTTTTTGGGAAAAAACGTTTTACGGTTCGAAAAACGGCCGTTTTTCACAACAAAAATTGAAATTTTGATTATTTACTGTTTTTCAGTCCATTTTTTTTTTCCAGCCCAATAAAATTACTATTTTTTTTACTTACGGTTGTCCCGAATGATGTTAATGATTTTACTATTTAGTTTATGTTTGGATTTGAGTTTATATTTTGATGTTACGTTTTGTTGGACATTCGTTTTGATGTTACGTTTATGTTAGACATTCGTTTTGTTGTTATGTTTTATGTTGGATGTTATTTATGTTAAATTTTTACTTTTAAAAAATTAAATTATTATATATTTTTTTCGTTTCATTTATAAATTTTAATTAAATTATTATCGATTTCGGTGACCGTTTTTTCACCTTTTTCCATCGTTTTTTTTACCGTTTTACGGTAATCCCGTTTTACGGTCCCCGATCGTTCTGTACCGTTTTCCGTATTTTACGACATTGTTTACAAGTTGCAAATGGAATATTGGATGTAATATATATCAGGAAATTGGGTATTGGGTAATATAACTAATAGACTTTTGGACCTACATATATTCTGAATATAGATAGGCCTTGTATGAAAATGTACATAGATAATAAAAACTAAATTATTAAAACTGTATGGGCCTAAAATATTATTGGGTTTATATAGGCCCAAAAGTTTGGGCACTTGTATAAATTATTTGATTATTTCCATAAAAAGATAAGGTCTCAAACCTGATTTAATTACTGACATTGCCATTCTCCCTTTTTTCTTCTCTCTTCGAGCATCTCTTTCTTTCCTATTTCGTCTTCGAAATTTTGGTATTCGTTTTCTTTACGCAATTCGTTTGGATTTTTGCTGGAAACTAGTACCCATATTTAGATTTTCCTTCGCGCTGGTTTTTTTCGTCGATTAGGGTTTGCAATCTATACAAAGGTGAGTTCTTTTACTGTTCTTTCTTTATTTATTAAATATTTAGCGTTTTTTTTTTCAACAAATTTGTGTATGTCAAATTGCTGGAGATTAATACCCGACGTTTTTCTTCAAGGGGTGCTTTGTTTTTCTTCAACGGGTGCTTGTAATTTAGGAAATTAGGGTTTAATGGAATCCAATTTGGGAATTAGGGTTAATACCATAATCTAATTTGGCAATTATACTTTTAAAGATTGTACCTTTATCGAGATTGTTAACCTTATTCTTCACCTCTTGCAGCCAATCACAAAAAAACCCACAAAAAATGGAGATTAAATCTTCAGGAAGGCCAATAGACACATTAATGGAGAAAGTTCTGTGTATGAACATTGTCTCGTCAGACTATTTCAAAGAATTATTTCAACTAAAATCATTTGAAAAAGTAATCGACGAGATTTACAACCAAGTGGACCATGTCGAGCCATGGATGACAGGGAATTGCAGAGGCCCTTCGACAGCCTTTTGTCTCCTCTATAAATTCTTCACCATGAAATTAACCGTCAGACAAATGGACACCTTGTTGCAACATCCTGATTCTCCTTATATCCGAGCCGTAAGTTAATTTCTTTTAAATTTAATTTAATTTGAATTTCGAAATAGAATATTTGATGATTTATTTTATTTTATTTTTTAATGTAGGTTGGTTTTCTTTATTTGAGATACGCAGCTGATCCCAAGACTTTATGGGGCTGGTACGAACCCTATATCAAAGACGATGAGGTATTAAATATTTATATTTGGTACAACTTTTAATATTCCTTTTGGTAATTTTTGTAATGGTAAATTTAATTTAGGAGTTTTCGCCGGGTTCGAATGGAAAAATTACGACCATGGGGGTATACGTGCGAGATCTCCTTCTCGGCCAGGTATAAAGTTCCTCATTTCATTTAAATTATTTATTTACAAATTTACAATATCATGATATTATAGTGATATGATGAATTAAAATTAGATTAAATTTATATGTTTTTGAATTTTAACATAATTTGGTTATGTTTGAGATTATGTGGATTCCTTTGTGAAGTTGCCATTGAGAGACGGGTCGAATCTTTTTCAACGTGTTTCAGTAAGGTTTGTTAATGGTGTCTTAAACCTAACTAACTGACCTAACAAGATCCCAAAATTATATATCACAAATATTGATATATTAAAATATGGTACAGTAAGGCAACTATTTTATAATTTAACAATTTTATGGAAATATAATGTTTTATGTATTAATTATTATGCAGTATTATTTCGACACGCTTTTGCCACGTGTACCGCTCCCAATTTTGAGACAAATAACGGCGAGTTTAGAGAAGTTGAAGCTTCCTACGAAGCTATCTGGAGTAACTGGAGACTCCAGTAGACTTGGCTCTGACGACTCGACAGCTCGTCGCCCCCCTTCAGTGAAGGCTTCTCTCTCCGTCTCTTTCGGTCAAAGGGCCCCACATCGTGCCTCTACTAGAGACTCCTCTCCTGTTCGTAAGACCACTCTGGATAGAGAAAGAAGCCGAGATAGAGATAGAGATAGAGAGAGAGAGAGAAGTTATGATGATGAGAGAGACAGGGATAGAGAGAGAGAGAGGGAGAGAAGAGAGAGGGAGAGGAGAGAGAGGGACAGAGAGACTGAGCGGTACAGGGAGAGGTCGAGTAGAGAGAGAAGAGATTACGATAGGGACAGATATAGTAGGGACAGGTCTAGGAGGAGCAGGAGCCCAAGAAATGATAGGGACAGGTATAGAGAGAGAGAGAGCCCGTTTAATAGAGAGGGAAGTAGAGATAATAATAGTAAAGGGGGTGTGAATAGCAAATTGGCGAAATTGAAGGATTTGTATGGAGATGCGAGTGCGAAAAAGGAGGACAGTTCTGAGAGGTTTAGAAGAGAGACTGGCACCGAGGAGGTTATAAGGCTCGGTGGTTCTTCTAGTTGGAGGTGAAGAGAGAGAAAGAGAGATTTTAAATAATTATATTTTAATCTGGTTATGAGTTTTAATTGTTGTTGTATTAATAGGATTATTTACGCTGATGTTTCTGTTTCGAATTGAATGTTCCTTTTGTATGGTCTTTTAATTTGACTCGAGTATTGATCTGGTATGTTTCAATTTAAGCAAATTCGATCCTATTTATTGTAATGGATCATTGCATTTTATATTTACACCATTTATGTCATAATGTTATATTTAATTATTTGGAACTTTTGTGGAGGATCTAATATTGGTGATCTAACATATTCTAAAAGTCTATAATTAGTTGTAACAACTCATTTACCTAATCTTTGAGATAAATTTATCGATCTTTTTGGTCTATAAAAGCCAGTTCTTCTTCAAATTGAGATCGAAAAGGAGGAATTAGAAGGATGTATAACCCACCAAGTGCTCAAGAAATGACGTACTTCGAGCATGTTCAGAAGCGCCGCAGCGAGAAAGGCTGTGTTTATGCATGGTTAGTAAAATATACCCAACATACTATTTAATATACTATGGACTCTCATTTTTATCAACTCCTTGTTAGTAATATATATAGTTATATTTTGCATATTTATGAACGAGTACGATAATATTTTTTCTACTTTTATTTCAGCTTGTTTACGCTGTGTTGCTGCTTCTGCTGCTACGAGACGTGCGAGTGTTGTCTCGACTGTATGTCTTGTTGCTGCACTTAAATATCGACGAATCAAATATATTTCCTCTTTTCGAGAATATAAAAATAATTCATGTGATTCAGTTTCGTATTATATTTTTGCATATTTTTGTTATCTTGGTAATCAAATTATTATGATGATGTTTGCTATGAAGTCAGCATGATTGAATAAATCTCATTTAGTGACTAATTATCATAAATCGATCATATTCCTTTTATAGACTAACATAAAACAAAATCTCATCAACATATACATTACATTGAATTTAGTGACTAATACTAATTTTAAGGATAATTAACTAGATTTCTATAAATTTATCTCATAATAAGAAAGGATCAGGAACATTAGGTTCGCTGAGATTAACAGAGGACTCGGCTCTCATCATTCGCATCATCTCAATTTGGTTTAACACCCCTCCCCACGGCTCTTATCCTCCTTCTGGCTGCATCGACTCCCAAAAGAAATCGTGGCTCCAAACCTACAATAGAAAATTGCATTCGTACTCTTCAAAAATTACGAAAATATCAAATATACCCTTCAAAAATTGCAAAGATCGAATATATCCCCAGCGGCGTTATTAAACTCAGCAAGAGGATTGCCGTTATTATAAGTGGCCTTAACCATCTCCTCCAATGTGTACCCATAAAATTCACTAATTTTGAGCTGAATATTCAATTTTTTTTTTTGACACAATCTTTATGGTATTCTCCCCAGTGTAATCTGACCGTTCTGTTGCTCATGTAAGGCGCCAATGCATCCTAATTATATTAAAGGAATTATAATTTCAAATAGATGAGTGTTAATATGTAAATGATGTAATGAAGAGGTGTTATTTAATTAATACTATGAGGCCATGATAAGCTCACAATTTAGAACGAGATTGAATTTGTTGCCTTTTCTGTAATGAAAGATTCAATTTTGTAAGAAAATGTCATTTCATATTTCAAATTGCAAATTTTAGCCGAGTCATTTCAAATGCAATATTTTGTAAGATTGAATTTGTTGTTTTTTCTATAATTTTTCCTCTCAAATCATAGGCGAAAAGAAGAGAATGAATGTAGTGCGAAGGATTCAATTTGGGTTTTATTGAGAGAGAACCTCTGTACGGATCCGCCAGGGAAGCGATTCAAAGAAGAAAGCCAGTATTTGATGAACAAGAGCTTTCAAATTCCGAATCTGGGATTATAATACCTCAAATCCTAATGAACAAACCCCTTGATTTTTACTTCGGATTTATTCAAACACGAGAACAGAATTCCCGGGATTTGGAAAGTTTGGATTATACAAAACTGAGAAGTTCGAAGTCCCAGATTATTTAAGTCGGTCAACTTTGCGGAACTGTCAACATGTAAGCAATAACAAATTTGAACGATAGCAATGTAAAAACTTCCATTTTCATGTCTCGGACATTCAAACACCATCGACTCTTAACAGATACAAGTAAATCATCCAAATACAAAATCTGTCAATGGGCTAATGATAAATTCAGAAATATCAACCCGATTTTATCATCTGCGAAAGAAGTCCTTCGCTCTCTTGACATCTCTGAAGAATCTAGATCTTTATCTCAAAGCGAGTTTCTATTGAGAATCGATCTCCGCACTAAGATCTCAGAATTAACCTCAATATTAGAGGAAAAATGGCGCCAAAGAAGTTCTAATAGGTGGCTTAAACTAGGCGACAATAATACGGCTTACTTCCATAGAGTAGCTTCATATAAAAAATTCAAATCCAACATATCGGCAATTAAAGTACAGGGTCAAATCATTACATCACCTACTCTAATTCTCACTCACTTCTCTAGATTCTATCAAGAACTCCTAGGCTCTAGAAGCTATACAAACCCCCAATCTTCGTCACTCTTTTTTCAAAAAATATACTCACAAACCATCAATGACGATCTCTCTAATTTGACTCTTCCCTTCTCGATGGAAGAAATAAGGTCAACGGTAATGTCTCTTGCAAAAGGAAAATCTGTGGGTCCGGATGGATTTGTCTCTGAATTCTTCCAACAATACTGGACTCTATTGCAAACAGATATCTTCGCGATCTGTGAATCCTTTCATCAAAACTCAATTCCCATTAGAGACATGAAAAGGATAAACTTCGCGGACATCTCCTTATTAAAAAAGAAAACAGATGCTTTGGAAATGACCGAGTTTAGACCAATTAGCATCATCACCCCGATCTCCAAAATCATCTCCAAACTCTTATCTAATAGAATTCAACCTATCCTTCCAAACATTATCTCCAACAGACAAGCCGCATTTATTCGACAAAGATCAATTGCGGAGATGTTTATATCTACTCGAGAAATACTGTCACATTTGCATAAATCAAAAACTCCATCAATCATGCTTAAAATAGACTTTCGAAAAGCATTTGATACAGTCTCGTGGGACTTCCTATTCAATCTATTATCGGCGAGGGGTTTTCCTGAATCATGTATTCAATGGATTAAAGCCCTAACATCCTCCTCTTCCTCTAGAGTCCGAATCAACGGACAACGGGGTCTTCTATTTGATCATCTAAGAGGATTAAGACAAGGAGACCCTCTATCTCCGCTACTATTCAACTTAGTAGTTGATTCACTACAAAACTTATTAGAAACTCTTGACCCAATTCTATCGGTCCCAATGAAATTTGCACCGAAAGCCATGCAATATGCAGATGACACGATTCTCTTTATCGAGGCGAGACCCCATAACCTCAAAATCATTTCCCATGCACTGGATATTTTCTCTGAGTTATCCGGCCTCCAAATAAATTGGGCGAAAACTTCCTTTGTGCCTATAGCAATACCAGAGGAACTACACTGTGTCCTCACGAACATCCTCAAGTGTCCCCAAACCTCTTTACCCATCACCTATCTAGGCATACCACTCTCTATCCGAAAACCACCTAAATTAGCATTTGCACCTCTTATCCAAAAAATGAGAAATAAGCTATCCTCTTGGAAAGGACTCCTTCTTTCCTCAGGAGGACGCTTGACGCTGGTCAAATCGGTACTCAATGCTATACCCATCCATTATATGCAAGTCCTAAAATTACCCCTATGGGTCATTAAGGAAATCAACTCAATATCTAGAGGTTTTCTATGGAAAGGAGAACAAAAGTGTCTTGGAGGACATTGCCTAATTAACTGGAGCAAAGTCACCTTACCTAAATCTAATGGTGGGCTAGGTTTGGCGAATTTAAAACTACAAAATGAAGCTCTCCTCATGAAATGGATACATAAAGCCAATAACGACCACTCTTCTCTCTGGTCTGAAACATTAGTGGAGTTATACAACTCTACAAACATAACCCATACATCAATCTCCCAGCAAAGAACGTCCTCTTTCTTTATCAAAGACTTGGCCAAACTGATGCCATTATACAATACTTTCAACTCTCTTACAAGCGATGACTCCAACGAACAACTTCAACCTTTCAAGTCCAAAAACATCTACTCCTTCTTCATAAATCCGGGTGTTATCTGCCCCTGGAACACCTTACTTTTTAAAGCACAAGCTCCGCTCAAAGTCCGTTTCTTCGGTTGGTTAGCCATCCAATCTCGCATACTAACGAGTGATAGGCTGCAGCTAAGAGGATGGCCGAACAACCAAGTATGTCCCCTATGTAAAACAGAAGAGGAGACAAATACGCATTTATTGTACGAATGTCCTTTCTCTAAAGAAATATGGGGCAATCTCACCGCTCGATTGCAAGAATTACCTCCTGATATATCGAAACCGTTCGAATTTTGGTCGTCAACTCATACCACAAAGATATGGAAAACGGCATGGCTATCAGCCATATGGAATATCTGGAAATCCCGCAACGACTCCATCTTCAACGACAAACCACAATCTTCAACGCGGATCTTCAATCTTGTAATACAAGACACGGTATCCTGGAATAAATACTGCGAGTAGTCCTTTTAGGTTACAAGTAGTATCTTATATAAGAAGTAGTCATTTAGATCTTCCAAATTATTGTAAAATGTAACACTTCTTTGATATAATATATTCGAGGTTTTGACACATTGTCGAACCTCCTTCAAAAAAAAAAACAGATACAAGTAAATGGCGCATTTCTTTAATTATAAAACCACGCATTTCTTTAAATTATTCTTAAATAAATTCTTATAGAAATCTCTCTCTTTCTCTCTCTCTCTAAAGAACTAAATGGCGCGTAGAGATTGTGCAAGTACTTGTACCGAGACCCCAGAAATCAATGTACCAATAGGGGTACCTGATAAAGAACCTAACTGCAAGCTTTCAATTAATGCTGATACCGACACCGAAGAAAAATCTTACACTTCAGAAGAAGCGGTGCAAGAAGAAATAGAAGAAATCGAAGAAGCAAAAGAAGGTACTGAAGAAGCAAAAGAAGGTACTGAAGAAGAAATAGAAGTAGAAGAAAAAGAAAAAGAAGGTAAAGAAGAAGAAAATGTAAGAGAACAAGTAAAAGTAAAAGAAATCAAGGAGGAAGAAACAGAAGAAGAAGAAGAAGAAGAAGATGTAGGTTACGACGATTTAATTCTAGTAAATGGGCAATTCTGTGTCCACGGAACTATTGCCACAACGAACGCATACATCGACCACTTCAAAACATATAGATCGTTCAATGCCTTGCAGGATATCCATACTGCAAACCTCCAAAAGGAATCCGAACCCGTTACTGCTCATCCAAACAAAAGATCGTTCAATTCCATCAATGAATAACCGGCAAATGATTCTGAGCCCCAATTGTCAAACCCGTCTCCAAAGAGGCAACGCCTATCCACCAATTAAGGAATTGCCTCTAAATAATTCAGCTTCATCTCTTATTTCATTATTTGTAATGAAATTCGCCCCGTGTTTTGTCTGTAATTATATTTACTAATTTGATTGAGGCTTTTTTTTTTATTATGTTGTAAAGGCTTCAAATTGACTGATTTGTATTAATATGATGACATTTTGATATGAAAATCTCTCTTACTTAGTTGATTTTTAGTATATTTTGAATTGTTTTATAAAAAATCAGCATAGATGGGGGATGCAAAAGCCCTCTCTAGTTTTCTTCAAAAAAAATATTTTGAATTGTTTTGCCTTCAAAGTGATGTTTGAATTTGATTTGAGGAATTAAAGCAGTTTCTTTTGTTTCTATTTAAGTAGTGGTCTCTGATTGATGCGGATTGAATCATGAAAGCACGGTTAATAGTCAATTGCATTGAAAGAGAGCGAAAAGATGAAAACTCCACCCCTTCTTCGCTGCGAGAAGCAATTGGAAGACAATCTTTGTTTACTAGCAAATCCCCGTCTTTGAATGTCCCTCTGTGAATCTAATTAACGAAATAATCACAAAAATAAGAACTTCGAAGTACAAAAACACATTAAAAAGGTATTGAATTGAGTAAACGGACAGGAAAAATCGAGATATCAATGATTACAGGAATTTTCCATAGGAATCTTTGGAAGGAAGAGCAATCTTCCCTCTTTCTCGACACAAACTTATGGAGGAGACGAAATGGAGAGCTGTAGTGCCGATACCTTTTTACTTTTTTATGAGCTAGTAGGGTAATAGTTTTCCTATTTTTATTTTATTTCAGTTTGTTTGCACTTTATTGCTGCCACGAGACGTCCAAGTGTTGTCTCGACTGTCTTGTTGCTGCACTTAAATATCGACGAATCAAATATATTTCCTCTTTGAGCAAATTATTTTTTTTTTTTGAAGGGGCGTAGCCCATTTCTATTAGATAGTAAGTTCAGTTACACAAAATAGGCCTCTCTGATGGGCCTTTAATTAATTACAAGTATTTTTTTATCTAGCTAAATTCCCCTCGTTGGGAGACCAAGGAGAGTTGTGAGCCTACTGTTGCTCCGTTGGTTTTCTTTTCTTCCCCATCGTGTAGCTATCGTTTCTTGGCTCTCGAGCTAGCCATTGTCCATCCATAGAGATACGTCCCGCATCGCTCCGTCCGCCAGTAGTGCTGGAGTTCTCGGGGGTCGATCGGACGAAAAAACCCGGAGGTTGCGTTCCTTCCACAGTCCCCAGACGATTGCTGCAAAGGTAACTTCCCAGATTCGTTTTGCTTGCGGATCCTTTGCTTTGAGCAAATTATTATCATGAGATTTTCTATGAATTGAGTAGGATTGCATAAATAAATCTTGTTTACTGACTAATTATCATAGATTGATCATATTCTTTTTCTAGGCTAACATAAACCAAAATCGCATGGACATATACATCACATTGAATCTAGTGACTAATTAGAAGGGCTAATAAATAGATCTCATAATAGGAAAGGATCAGGAACATTAGGTTCGCCGAGATTAACAAAGGCCTCGGCTCTCATCATTCGCATCATCACGGTTGGCCATGACACCAAATGGTCCAAAAAATTGTTCACATACGCTCCTCTATCATCCTGATTAATTCACTTAATTGTTTAAATAATTTGCGGACTACCTAATTAAGAAAAATTGGAATCTTTTAAAAGTACCAAGTACCTTGTAGTCGAGAAAATATGCATGCTGAAAATGAAGGCAAGAAAATAAAAAATAATTAATGATTATTTAAGGAAACATTGCAATTTTAATTTATCAAAAAGGAAGTTGGTTATTTTTACCTCCCACATATCCAGGCCAATAAGAGGCTAACGAAAAAGGCATAAAAAGATGAAACAAATTAGTAGAATATAAAAAATTTAAATGAAAATATAATTAATTTAAAATGTACTAATTGCACTTACAATATCGCCCCAAATTAGAGGACAAATTGCATTTTGCGTTTTAGCCACTGCAAGTTGTTTCTCCTCTCTCTTTACTAAAAACACACACAAGGGAAAAAAATTATCATTAATTCACAATAGATAGACCTCAAATATATAATTTATTAGTTTAAATCATTAATTGATTAATCGACTCACAATAAAGCCAGACCCAACCAGACCCGTAAATGGAAAGAGCAGAAAATACAAATTCGTCTTTAAAATTACTAAAAGACCCAAAGTCTTTCTCAATTTGGGTTAACACCCCTCCCCACGGCTCATCTCCTCCTTCTGGCTGCATCGACTCCCAAAAGAAATCGTGACTCCAAACCTACAATGAAAAATTACATTCAGTACTCTTCAAAATTACAAAAATATCAAATACGCCCCTCAAAAATTGCAAGTATCGAAAATAACCTCTGCGGCGTTATTAAACTCGGCTAAGGGATTGCCATTATTATAAGTGGCCTTAACCATCTCCTCCAATGTGTACCCATAAAATTCACTATTTTTGAGCTGAATATTCAATTTTTTGACACAATCTTTATGGTATTCTCCCCAGTGTAATCTGACCGTTCTGTTGCTCATGTAAGGTGCCAATGCATCCTAATTATATTAAAAAAGTATGATTTTCAAAAAGACAAGGGTTAATATGTAAATGATGTAATAAAGAGGTGTTATTTAATTAATACTTACGAGTTTGTATGGAGGGGTTGTGAGGCCATAATAAGCCCGAACATCAGAACCTCGTCGAGATTGAATTTGTTGTTTTTTCTGTAATGAAAGATTCAATTTTGTAAGAAAGTCATGCAATATTTGAAATTGCAAATTTTAACCGAGTCATTTCACCAAACAGTTGTTAGGCATACATGCTAGCTCGAACAATTTCGGAGCTTGCAATGCATGTGAACTCAATTGAGAAAGAAAGAACAAAAATGTTGAAACCCAAAAAAGGAGATTAAAAGTTGGGATATTGAATACCGGATAAGGTTTTGAGAAGTTAGAACCGAATACAAAACCATTACAAGTGGTTTTGATAGAAGAAGATTGTAAACCAGAGCTAAACCAGCTCGACGCCATTACCGACATCTCTCTCTCTCTACTCGAGCTTTCCAAAAACCTCACTAGTATATCTGTCTAGCATGCGTCTTTCTCGTAATCCAGTCCGGGGTTTTAGTTTTCAAGTCGGGATTATGAAGGGAATTGAAATCTTGGAGTATGAGCTAAAAATGGGAATTTAGATACTGGATATTGATGGGACCAACAGAAGCAGCAGTTTTAAGTTTTTAACCCATTTAAGGACAATTTAGACCCGTTAAAACTAGGGCTGCAATGACAATTGACAAGTTTTGTTCATGGCAGGTAACTCGCATAGCTAGCTCGAACAAATTTTGAGTTGAGCTGAACCGGCACAAAATCGAGTGGAATCGTTTGAACGAGACTCGAAATAATTTCCTACTGGACCAAAATATTATCATATATTTTTACATAATTTTGTTATCATATATTATTTTATTTTGTTCATTTTGAGCTCGTACTTTATGACTGTTTCGAGCTGAGCTAGCTCGAGTGCAATTTTGGGTCGAGTTCGAGCTAGCCCAAACTCGAGCGCCGATCCAAAAATGGAAACTATCTCAAAGAGCATCCTATCTTCCTGACGACCGGTATAAATAGCTCTTAAATATCAAGAAACCGAGTCAAATTACAACAAGTCATATAAGATGTTTGCTGTGCACATCCATACTCATGACACACACAAATGGAACCATGATTGCTATTTCTTTGGGTTATTTTCCCCTCTACAGTTAAAAAAATAGAACATTCGAAATTTCATGTCATCAATTGAAGAGCTTCTCTATGCCGTCCCAAGAGTCTGAGAGTCGTAGCAGCAATATGATGACCCGTTACACCCGCCACATCAAACTGATCTCCCAAACTCCCATGCTCCACATACTGGTCCGGTACCACTATAGGTCTCCACTACACAAAACAAGAAAAAATATCAACAAATACATACACATTTTTATTTTTTGAAATAAAAAAAATCACCTTGACTTTTCCATGGTCGAAAAAACCATCTAGACTCATGAACTGAGAAACATGAGACCCGAACCCACCAATACTTCCTTCTTCGACTGTGATTATAAATTCATGCTCTGTGCATAAATCACGGATTAGATCTATATCTAAAGGCTTGCAAAATCTCGCATTTGCTATGGTCACTCGTACACCGAGTCTATCCAATAAACAATGGGCCCTTATGCAATTTTCCATCATCGCTCCGTACCCTAATAACGCCACCTCAGCCCCCTTTACAAGAATTTCCCCTTTCCCAATCTTCAAAAATAAAAGGATACACATGCTATTTCATATTTTGGAGGCGTTTATATATGATATTTTAAAGTTTTGGAGGGGGCTAAATATGATATTTACCTCGAAAGGGGAAGCGGGATATAGATTTCTATTTGTGGGGACGACTACGGATCTAGGGAAGCGAAAGCAAGTGGGTCGATCTTTGGTGGCGAGTGCGGTTGCGACCATGCGCGCAATCTCGTCAGAGTCTGACGGTGCCATTACGATCATGTTGGGCAAACAACTCATGTATGCTATGTCGAAAGAACCGGAACGGATCGGGGCATCCGAACCTGCTAAACCCGCATCCGTTATGACGAACGTTACTGGCAGCCTTTGCATGTCCACGTCTTGTATCACCTGTTCAGAAAATGTTTTTTTAATTTTTGCAGTAGATAAAATAATAGGCAAATAATAAATTAGGGAGTTTTCTATAAATACGAGTAAATGTAGGGGCTTTTTTGGAAAATTGACCTGATGAAAAGCGTTTTGGAGGAAACAAGAGGAAATAAGACAGAACGGTTTCAAATCTCCGCAACACAAACCCGCAGCGAAAGTGACAGCATGCTGCTCGGCCTTACCAACATCGAAAAATCTCTCGGGGAATCTTTCTCGGAATATTCCCGTTGACCGGTCAACTCCCAAGCCAGCTGTCACCAGCACAATGGCCGGATCCCTCTCCGCCTCCGCCAATAAACATTCCATAAATACATCATTGTACGTTTTAGATTGGGCATAATTTACACTACCTTTTGTTTCCTTTTTTTCACTCTTCGAATCTTTATTTGAGTTTGTCGATTCTTTGTTGATATTGGTTATGACGTGGAGCAGGACAGGTCCAGTGGTGTCTAAACTGGAGACCTCACTGAGCACACAAATTAAATCATCGATGTTGTGACCATCAATTGGGCCAATGTAGTATAAACCGAGCTCCTCGAATAATGTCGCGCCACGTGGACCAACCATACCTCTTGCATACTGGTCAAATTTCGCTGCAATTTCATATGTGCCCTTCCCTATCCTTTTCATCAAACCCTTAAAAAGAAGGAAATAATAATGATTATTTTACAATTTAGGCATAATGCAGGGGTTCTTTTGCAAAATTTACCATACCTTAAGGGCTTCGCGAAATTTGCGAAAGGATTTGCTGGATTGGATCTTGCTTAGAAAAGTCGAAATCGCATTAATTTTTGTACTTTTTTGTTCGGTTTCGCGAGAAGAATTAGGGTTTAAGGAATTATAAGTATCATTCAAAATCAAAATCATGTTTGAATCTAAAAAACCCGCATTACTCATTGCCTCATAAACCTGTCCACTCATTGTGCTCCAACTACTCATAATTGTAACTACTTTGTTTTTTCTTCCATTTATATCCCTCGCAACTGCCATTCCTGTGTATATATGAATAATAAATTATCAGGGGTATATATGGAAATATTGATTTTTAATTTTAACGAATGAGAATATTTGTTTACCAAGACCGGCAGAGACGCTATTGGATCCATGTCCAGAAATAAATGCGTCGAATTCGCTTTCGAAACGAGATGTGAATTTTGAAATTCCATCTTTTTCGCCTAATGTGATGAATTTGTGTCTTCTCCCTGTCAGAATTTTGTGTGCATAAGCCTGTTCAAATAAATAGAAATATATCAGAGAAGGACGAAAACGATGAAATAATTAAATTGGAGGATCGAAATGAAAGTTTGTGTACTTGTTCGCCGAAATCCCATAAGATTTTATCCATGGGTGCATTGAATACGAAATGTATTGCAACGGTAAGTTCGACCGAAGCGAGGCTCGTTTTGAATTCCGTGCGCGATTTTGACATGAAGAATGAAATCTCTGATCTGATTTCATTTGCTAATTGCTTCAATTCCTACAATTTTTAGGTTCATTTTTGGATGATTGAATATAGACCGTTGATTAAGAATTTATACGTGAGAATATAAGCAAAAAGGACCTTGGTGGAGAGATTTTTCAAGTGGAGAGGAGAGTATATTGTGTCGAGTAGAGGGGTTGGGTCTTTCTCCCATATAAATTCAAAATCTGAATTTGGTAATGCCTTCGCCTTGTTTAGAAAAATCTGCAAAAGAGTAGTAAGTTATTGAATCAAAATTAGTATACTTTAATAGGCCAAAATTGAAATTCAATTAAAATAAAGAATTATTGAGAAGGGAAGTGATTATTGCATACTCTTGATGAATAAGGCAAGAAAGAGGATTTGCACAAGTTTGGATATTGTGGAGATCCAAAAAGATGCAAATTGCGGAATTTTGATCTATTAAGAAGCAAAGGTTTACAACTGATTGTATGTTGTGCAGTAGTAGAGATAGAAACAGACATGCTGAAAATCGAGCAAATTCAAAATCAGATGAAATATTATTGAATAAGTGATTAAGAAAAACAATTGCAATTTAGCGATTCCATTTAAGATAGAAATCCAACAAAAAAATTCATTCAACCTAATCGATAATTGCAAACACCAAATTTAGAGCAGAAAATACAAAATTAATTACACAAATGGAGACCATCCAGAGTTCAATTAGGCCGATAGAACGAATCAATAAGAATAGAGGTATGATTTTGGCGCTAATCTGAAGAGCGAAGACAATGCAGGAGAAGAAATAAATCGACCAAATTGAGCTCAGTACACACAGAAGAAGCTTGGCAATGGTGAAATACGCGAGCACTAGTGGCCAATGGCCATTAGCCATTAGAGATGTACACACGCCAATAAGAACCTGGAATTCAATTCCCGGGGTTGTCAAACCCGAGAATTCTATATCGTTTTTAAATATAACTAAGAAATTGAATTCTGGTTTAGCAATAATCAGGAAATTATTTGTTTTTTAACCAAAGATTCGTATCTCGAGTTTGTTTATAATTATAGTTTATAAACCTGAAATGATTTGTTTAGTCTATCATCTTGCATATATTTCAGATATAAAATGATATACAATTAAATAATTAGTATAAACTAGATATGAAACAAGACGCATACAAATTGCAATATTGAAAGAACAAGAATAGATCAAATGAAAGTCAATGATAAAATCCATAAACACACTCAACAATATTTCGAATTAGCAATTTTGCAATTGCAATTAATCCTTACAATAAGAAACCAACTACAAATAAAAATAAATAAATCAAAGTCGCAAAATCGAGGATTATTCGATAGAAACCCTAGTAGTGACAGGCGGGAGCTTCTTGCCACTGGACAACTCCAGTTCTGATATTATCTCCACATCCATTAGCCTATGATATTGTTTCGCTCTACTCATTTTAAAAGACACGTTTATCTTGTCCCCTTCATCCACTCTAAATGGATTCCTCAACAAAAAAACCTACGAAAAAAATAATAAGATAAATAAATTTATATAAAAAAAAATCGTAACAAAAAGAATAAGGTTTATTTTAATTTTTGAAAAATTTAACAATGAATTAAGTTAATTAATTAACCTGTTGGCCCCAGTGAGTACAGCCATTATCATCAGGAGCAGTAGTCAACTCGACTTCATTCTTCGCTACATTTTCTTCCCTACCCTAAAATATCACAATATTACTTTATCAACTCAAACAAAATATATACAATAAATGCAATATAAACGAAAAAAATTAAATAATCGTGTACCTTGAATTGGACATCGAACCAGCCAGCAAAAGCAGAGAGTCTAGCTCTGTCCATAGTAATCGGCGTAGTGAAATCAGCAATAACGGTGCGGATCTCCTCGACTGTGGCTGTGTGGCAATCCATTTCTTTT
This sequence comes from Luzula sylvatica, assembly GCA_946800325.1. NCBI lineage: Eukaryota > Viridiplantae > Streptophyta > Magnoliopsida > Poales > Juncaceae > Luzula > Luzula sylvatica. The sequence continues at coordinate 49,598,070 of OX326958.1, forward strand.
ATTATTGCGGGTTCACCTATTATTTGACCCGGATTTACATTGCACCACAATGATGTCTGCAAAAAAATAAAATAAATAATCTTAATGTTTTTGTAGGGTATAGATGATATTTTGAAATTTAATGAATTGAGCAAGTACGGTGAAATAGTATTTTTCATGCTCTTCGCGATAGGCTTTGGTGAGGACGCTCATATTGACTCCATAATGAGCCTCGGTATCCTCAACAAAAGCTTGCCAGTCATTCATCGAGCAATTTAGATCGTCCATTTTTTGATCTGTTAATCCCGATCGAAGCGGAGCCATCCACATCCTTGCATGACTCGGATACCTAAACAACATTAAAGATGAAAGGTGTAACTTCATGCGTACCCCTGCAAAATTTCAAAATATCATTTATAACCCTACAAAATTTTCAATTACTTACATGACTCCATCGGGTTTAAGGAAGCGATCTCTGGCACAAATAACAGAATCGAACATAGATTCCCTCAACAGGAAATAACCCATCCATTCTGAGATAATTACGTCCACTGCCATTAAAAAAACAAGAGTGAGAAAAAGAAAGTATAAAAATTAAAAAAAATATACAAACTAAATGCTTGTTCGAAAATTAAAAGGCATGACCTTTTTCTGGCAAGTTGACCTCTTCCATCGATCCTTCGATTACTTCGACAATATCCTCTAAGGCATTTCCTTTCACGAGTTCTCTGGCATGATCGGCCATTTTCGTTGCTTCCACTGCATATACCTTTCTTGCCCCTGCTTGGGCCGACCAAATTGCGAGAATGCCACTCCCGGTACCCACGTCCAGTACAACCTAATTCACCCAAAAGTAGTTGTATCAACTCAAAGAGTCTAATGGATTGATATGAAAGGATGAAAATAAAGCTCGGTTCTTGGGTCATATATTCAAATAATGTGTTATTACAGGCTTATTCGAAAAAAATCTAATGGTACCGTACCTTGTTTTTGAAGTGGTGCTTGTTGCGAGAAATGGCATGGAAATAAGCATCCATGCGAGCCCTGTCGGAAAGCATCTCTTTCTGATGGAACAAGTACCCATATGTACAAAAATAATTGGCAAAATCGACACTTTTATCCACCTTCTCCGACGCTGGAGTTGTTGGCGGTGCAGACGTGGTACATCCGTTGCTCCTGCCCCCCATTAATGCCGATTTTTATAGAAAGGCGGGAACTTGGCGCTTGTTGAGAGAGAGGGTTTTGGTTGTGTTGTGTACAGAGGAAAAACGAAGGAAAGAAAAACACGAGGGCTTTTTGTTATTGCTTTGGATAATTTTGAATCGTCCGATTAAGAAGGGATGATTTTTCTGCCGTTGATCTGAGGGTTTGATTCTCTCCAGTGTTCGGCGTCTCTTTACTTATAGTTCTTTAGTATCTGTGACCTCTCCAGTATTATAAAAATGGAGTTTATATTGTACGGTAATAGTGTGTTAATGGATCGGGTATAATTTATTGACGGGTAGGATGTTTGTATACTTGAGGACTGATCCACTAACAGCCGTCACGCGATACTATATAAAAATGAGCCATCACACTCGGATCAGATTTTTGTACGAAAGAGAAAGAATGTGGAAGCGACTTGCTGGTCAGCTCCGCCCGTTCGTCGCGGCTAAACCCGCCGGCGGCGGCTCTGATGTCAGCCGTACGGTGATCGCCGGAGCTGCGGTTTTCTCTGCTTCGATCCCTGCTCTATCCTTCTCTTCTCTCGGTATGTACATAATTCAAGACTATTTGTTTGATTTTTCCATGTATACACCTCGAAATCTTGTTATTTGTATATATATGCCCTTGACTGTAGGTTTTGTCTTATCGAGTCGGTCTATGTATCACAACAATCTTATTCTTGAAATGGTTATTTAAGCGTTCAAATCAAATGTTCTTGTCTGTTTTTAACTTTAATTTTTGGATAATTAATAATTTAAATTGAAAGTCAGTACATTAGTTTCGATTTAATGCATATTGCATATACTAATTGTACTTTGTGGAGTAAAAGATTTAATCTTTTTTTGCTAAGATTGAAACATTTCAGTTGCAATAGTGGCTAATCTTTCTTTTCTTTGTTTACTTTTTTTTTTTGTAAATTAAAGCTAGTGGAGAGGTGAAAAAGAGAATTGAGGATGTTATGCCAATAGCAACCGGTTTTGAGCGTGAGGAAATCGAAGGCGACCTTCAGGTAATTTCTTATACTTACTTTTTTATCTTAATTTTGTGCAAAAACTCAAAATTTGATAATCAGTACAATGATCAATTTCTTCAATAAATTAAATTCAATCTATTTTACAGGGTATTAAGAGGTTTGATATGGATGCTCCTGTTGGCCCTTTCGGTACCAAAGTATGTTTTCTTTCTTTCTCCCTCTCAAGATTGAATCTTTAATTAATTGAAGTACAATACAATTCTTGTTTGTTGCTCGATTTTATTCAATTTATTAAAAAATAACCCCTTTATAATTTATTAAATTTACAGGAAGCACCTGCAATAATACATTCTTATTATAACAAAAGAATAATTGGCTGCCCTGGAGGCGAAGGCGGTATGTTATTGTTGCACCATTTTTATATTTCAAACCTCAGAAGTTGCCATAATTAAAGTTCAATACCTAGGTCCCCTAAATTGTATGAAATTGAGATCAAAATCTCAATTGCGTCCTTGTTGGAGGAATGCACTTGGACAAAATTACAATTGACTACTAGTTTGAGGGTTTACACGAGCAAAACTAAAAAATGGGAGTTCTCGTAGTTTGCAATTTAGTCCTAAATATGATGTTATTTACGTAATACAGAGGACGAGCATGATGTAGTGTGGTTCTGGCTGGAGAAAGAGAAGCCTCACGAGTGTCCTGTTTGCTCTCAGTATTTTAAGGTAATTTCACATTTTTCTATTGTTTTAATTTTGAATTTGTAGTTCGATATGAGAAATCATGAATCTGTAAATTTATATTTTTGAACTTTATTTCAGCTTGAAGTGATTGGTGATGGAGGGGATCCTGTTGGCGAGAGTGATGATGAGCATGAACATCATCACTAAATATTGAAAAATATACTGAAAAAATAATAGATTTTATTTCATTTGTTTCCATTGAACTTGAAATTGATTTTTCAAGAAATTTTGTGTAATAATGGGCTAATTTGTTTTGGCAATATATATCAGACAGAACAGTCATTCTTTTTTGGGTACTTCTTATCGACCAAATTCAAATCATCAAGTACAAATTTGTGTTTGTATTGATAGTCAATTTGTCTTGATCAATTTTGTTTGATCAAGTACAAAATATTATGTGTTGTTGGGTAGTATTTTGTGTCAGAAAACAGTAATGACATATCAGATGTGCTGCATGGATTCGGCGATACGGCATTTTAACATATGATTTAGGATACGATTCGGATACAACCATACAAGTAAAATCGGTTTTTTGAAGTATCCGCGCAACATAGCATATCAGGTGAACCCGACCTGAAATCTTTAGTTTGCACAAACCCTAGCGTAGCTATCTGACTGATATCATGCAGTAAACAGTAATGAAAGATTTTTCCCGCTAGTAAAAAAAAGAAGTAAAATCGAACCAAACTAAAAAATAGTCTGACCTAAGTAATATAAGATATTTCGAGCAAGTAAACAAAATTCGAATCAAACCAAACTAAAATAAAAGCCTAAGTTCACCGAACAAGGTACAACAACAAAGCAAAAAATGAAATGAATAGAAATAAATACATAAATGAGCGGCCCATCAATTTCGAGGGTAAATACTGTAGTGTGTTTGAATGCCACCAAGAACGGTTAGATCAACAGTTAGAATTAGCAAAAATCCAGCCGCGACTACCGACATCACTGCCCAGGGACTGCTGAAGTAGTCACATTTCAAGCTGAAGTCTAGCATGTTAGACTTCAGTATTTGCATTTTTAAGAAAGTTTTGAAAAAAAAAAAAATTCGTGTGGTAGTCTTCAATTACGGAGTATTATGATTACGACATGAAAATTGAGTATTTTGCTTGTGTTATACTTCAATTTTAACATTTTTTAAAAAAAATATCTTGATTGAATTTTTTAAAGGTGTTAGACTTCAGTTTTTGCATTTTTAACAAATTTTAGAAAAAATTAAAATTTGTGTGTGTTAGTCTTTAATTACGGAGTATTTTGAGTACAACACGAAAATTGAGTATTTCGCTTGTGTTACACTTCAATTTAACATTTTTTAAAAAAATATCTTAATTGAATTTTTTGAAGGTATTAGACTTCAGTTTTTGCATTTTTAAGAAATTTTTGAGAAAATTGAAATTCGTGCGTGTGAGTCTTCAATCACGGAGTATTTTGAGTACGACATCAAAATTAAGCATTTTGCTTGTGGTACACTTCAATTTTAACATTTTAAAAAAAAATAGTGTTATTGAATTTTTTTGAAGGTATTAGACTTCAGTTTTTGCATTTTTAAGAAATTTTTGAGAAAATTGAAATTTGTGTGTGTTAGTCTTCAATTACGGAGTATTTTGAGTATGATATGAAAATTGAGTATTTTTCTTGTGTTACACTTCAATTTTAACATATTTTTAAAAAATATCTTAATTGAATTTTTTGAAGGTGGTCGACTTCAGTTTTTGAATTTTTAAGAAAGTTTTGAAAAAATTGAAATTTGTGTGTGTTAGTCTTTAATTACGGAGTATTTTGAGTACGACATGAAAATTGAGTATTTTTCTTGTCTTACACTTCAATTTTAACCTTTTTTTAAAAAAGATCTTAATTGAAAATTTTGAACGTCTTAGACTTCAGTTTTTGCATTTTTAAGAAATTTTTGAGAAAATTGAAATGTTTGTGTGTTGGTCTTCAATTACGAAGTATTTTGAGTACGACATGAAAATTGAGTATTTTGTTTTTGTTACACTTCAATTTTAACATTTTTTTTAAAAATATCTTCATTGAATTTTTTGAAGGTGTTAGACTTCAGTTTTTGCATTTTTAAGAAATTTTTGAAAAAATTGAAATTTGTGTGTGTTAGTCTTCAATTACGGAGTATTTTGAGTACGGCATGAAAATTGAGTATTTTTCTTGTGTTACACTTCAATATTAACATTTTTTAAAAAAATATCTTAATTGAATTTTTTGAAGGTGTTACACTTCAGTTTATGCATTTTTAAGAAATTTTTGAAAAAATTGAAATTTGTGTGTGTTAGTCTTCAATTACGAAGTTTTTGAGTACGAGATGAAAATTGAGTATTTTGCTTGTGTTACACTTCAATTTTAAATTTTTTTTAAAAAGATATCTTAATTGATTTTTTTGAAGGTGTTAGACTTCAGTTTTTATATTTTTAAGAAATTTTTGAAAAAATTGAAATTTGTGTGTGTTTGTCTTGAATTACGGATTATTCTGAGTACATCATAAAAATTGGGTATTTTGCTTGTGTTACACTTCAATTTTAACATTTTTAAAAAAAATATCTTAATTGAATTTTTTGGAGGTGTTAGACTTCAGTTTATGAATTATTAAGAAATTATTGAAAAAATTGAAATTTGTGTGTGCTAGTCTTCAATTACGGAGTATTTTGAGTACGGCATGAAAATTGAGTGTCTTTCTTGTGTTACATTTAAATTTTAACATTTTTTAAAAAATGCCTTCATTGAATTTTTTGAAGGTGTTACACTTCAGTTTTTGCATTTTTAAGAAATTTTTGAAAAAATTGAAATTTGTGTGTGTTAGTCTTTAATTATGAAGTATTTTGAGTATGACAAGAAAATTTAGTATTTTGCTTGTGTTACACTTCAATTTTAAAATTTTTAAAAAAATATATTAATTGAATTTTTTAATGGTGTTAGTCTTCAGTTTTTGCATTTTTAAGAAATTTTTGAGAAAATTGAAATTTGTGTGTGTTAGTCTTCAATTACGGAGTATTTTGTGTACGACATGAAAATTGAGTATTTTGCTTGTGTTACACTTCATTTTAACGTTTTTAAAAAAAAAATATCTTAATTGAGTTTTTCGAAGGTGTTAGACTTAAGTTTTTGTATTTTTAAGAAATTTTTGAAAGAATTGAAATTTGTGTGTGTTAGTCTTCAATTACGGAGTATTTTGAGTACGACAAGAAATTGAGTATTTTTCTTGTGTTACACTTCAATTTTAACATTTAAAAAAAAAATATCTTAATTAAATTTTTTGAAGGTGTTAGACTTCAGTTTTTACATTTTTAAGAAAGTTTTGAAAAAATTGAAATTTGTGTGTGTTAGTCTTCAATTTCGAAGTATTGTGAGTACGACATGAAAATTGAGTATTTTGCTTGCGTTACACTTCAATTTTAACATTTTTAAAAAATATATCTTAATTGAACATTTCCTTCTCCGGTGTCACGTTGGTGACTAGCCCGTGCGTCCCATACCACACGTCTCCCACCGTTTGGACTCGTCTCCGGTTGTCTTCGTGCGTCCCATGCCCACACGCTTCCACATCCTATTACTCGTTTACTTCTTCGGTTTGATCACAATGAAGAGCCACAAAGTGCGAACTCCTCTACTCGTATCCACCGTGAGTCGTAGCACCTCGGTCGCGGATGCACCTGCCTAGACGATGCACCGGCGAACTTGCATGACCGCGTTTGATTCTCTAATCCGAGAAAACTCCTTTTCTCTTTCTCATCACACTCTTTCAACTCTTTGATAAAGTGAATTTTCTGGATTGGACTTCAATTGACTGAATGGAGGAGAGAGAAACATCCTATATACTACATAAGATAAGGATGGGCCAAAAAGTGTGTATAACTATTATACACCTTTTCACACAGAAAACTACACACACCCTTTCAGTATTCTGTTGAAACGAAATTGTTAAATCGTTCCAACCGACTTAAAACCTTCACGAAAGTTGTAGATAATCTTTTTATATTTCCAACCCAATTTGGCCCAGTCCAATTGGAGTTCGGATGCGAAAGTTATGACGGTTTTACTAACTGTATGTCAAACTGTCGCACCCTTTCGGTATTCCATTAAAACGACACTGATACATCGCTCAAATGAAATATATTTCTACATGAAAGTTCTAGATAGTCTTATTATCTATTCAACCCAATTTAAACCATTCAAATTGGAGTCGTTTTCTGAAAGTTATGTCAGGTTTACTAAAACTGTTTAAACTGATTTTCTGGTTTTCTTAATAAAATCGTTTCTTATCAATTTAACTATGTATAACCAATATACATATGTGCATCTAATATACACATTATTTATGCCCACGAACGCGTGCGTTCGTTTATCCTTATGTGTACCATTTTACCGTTGATCCAAAACTGTATTTCCTTCAGTCTCCCTCTCAGTTTCAGATATAACTAAATGGTACTCATGTATATCACATATACATTATAGTAGAGAATCTAGCCCGCGTATCATATACGCTAAAGCCATGCACATCATATGTGCCAAAACTTGCAATCAAGCCCAACATAGTACGACTCGTAGTGTGACCGTGTAGGTTCGTTTAACGATGGCAGTAAGCTGTTACGCATTACAAGCCCATGAGCGGGATCTAGTCACTCCATCATGGCTACCCATGTTAAAACAAAAAATGATTGTGATCATTGTGCCTATCTCGAATAGCGGTTATTAGTTCTATTGTTAGTGGTATCCGTTAATCAAAAGGCATGGTGATAGTCATCCTTATAGTTTGATTAACAACACTTATTCCCCGATTCCGAGCTGAGTTAACGAATTTCAATTGATATTAACCGTTAATATCATTGACTGCGGCCGCATATTTCGTTAATCGACTCATCGAGCGGCGCCTAAGAGATATCTCTTCCTTTCGGAATAAACAATTCCTATCTTGGAGACTCACATTGAATTCCGTGTTTCGGACAATACCCAATGATGACCGTTTTGGCCCCCTGTTACGGCAGGCGTAAGATCATATCAAAGCATTGTTTTACGTGTTGGGAATTCACCCGACCCCGGGCCTGCGCAGCGGATATGAAGGCCCGGTCCGGTTCCCTAAATCCAAGATCACGCCATGACTTCGAGGGTACGATGCAATAGAAGGATAGACGATTACCAGCGTGAAATTGATCACGCACGAAGGGTTGATCGCTCTTCCTTCTTTCTCCGGTCATGTTGGTGACTAGCACGTGCGTCCCATACCACACGTCTCCCACCGTCTTGACGCTCATCCGGTTGTCTCCGTGCGTTCCACGTCCAAGCACTTCCACCGTCTTTGACCGTTCTTTCTCTCCCTCGAGTTGATCACAATCGAAGAGCCACAAGTGTCGCTCCTCTACTTGTATCCACCATGAGTCAGAGTTCGTCGGTCGCGGATGCACCTGCCTAGACGATGCACCGACGAACTTGCTTGATCGATTGATTCTCTTCTCCGGAAAAACTGTTTTTCTCGGTTCTCTCTCTTTACACCCTTTCACTCAATAGAAAGATATCTCTCAATATTTCTGAAATATTCTGAATATTCTGAATGAATTCACATCTGGATTGACCAGAGAGAGAGAGAGAAACATCCTATTTATATCACATAGGATTATGATTGGCCAAAAGACATGTATATCCAATATACACTCTTTCACACAGAAAGTTGCATGAATCTGTCCATTATTCTGTCCAGATGAAATTGGTAAATTCCTCTGACAGAAAATCAACCAACACGAAACTTGTAGATAATCTTATTATATACACGACCCAATTTGACCTGGCCCAATTGGAGTTCATATGCAAAAGTTATGACTGTTTTACTAACTGTATGTCATACTGTTGCACCCTTTCGGTATTTCATAGAAACGACACTGATACTTGGTTCATATGAAATATATTTCGATATGAAGGTTGTAGATAATCTTATTATCTATCTAACCCAATTTGAACCATTCAAATTGGATTTTCCTACTGAAAGATATGACCACGAATGTACGCCTACATTTGTTTATCCTTGTGTACACTTTTACGGTTGATCCTGAAACTGTATTTCCTTCATTACGCACGTAACGCAATCAATGGTCCCCTCAAGTATGAAGATCCTAATACCCTACTCGTCGCGAGTCCATCCATAATGACTAAACCATGTCATGGTCTCGCGGCTTTGGTCATATCCAATATATGTCACCTAGCATATATCTACGTTCCCGATTCGACAAGCACCTTGTCCTATGATTAGCAAAACATAATCATCTCCTCGGCTAACGTACTAGTGTACACGTTCAGTATATTATCGGATAATAGAAATGCTTCTCTCTTAGGCAAACTGAACCGCGACTAGGGATGTTTAGAAATGAAACTTTAGGTGTGACGGTTTCGCTGCACATAATCACGTATTATGCCGACGTCCACACAAGCTCAAATCAGGGTTCATGTAATCATATTACACAACCCGCACATAGTTTTTGTTGGTTAATTCTAACCTAGAGGGGGCTAAATTTGGCAATCTAGCTTACACTTAGTTTAGATTTAAACCTAATTTACGGTGCGGAATAAATAATAATTTAGATGATAGAGATGATACCGTACAAACACTTTAACACAAGATGTTTGTTTACGAAGTTCGGTAGGTGGTTGCTTTGTAGCTTTAACTCACCCTTTACTCGCTTAATTGACCGATTCAATTATTTGCGAGTACCTACGTCTCCGGGAATGCCTTGTGCCTCTTTTTGGCTTTCGATTGAATTCCAACTCAACTCGATTACAAGGATTTGCCTAGATCGATTTACACGCTTCTATCGATCTATAGCTAAGGCTCTTTACACTTTGTTGCACTAGCCTATTACACTTTTTCACTAATCGAGCTACAACGTGATCGGTCACGTGAGTGGGATACGATTAGTGGAGAATATCGAAAGTAGATCAACGATCTAAAGAGGGTTTCTCAAGCTATCAATGGATATAGATAATCACAGCTTAGGGTTTCTCTCTTTTTAGGTTTGAATGTTTGAAAGTGAAGAAGTGAGAGAGAGAGACCCATGAAGGATTCTATTTATACTCTCTATAGAAATCCTTCAGAAAACTCGTAGTGCGTTCGAACGCATAAAGTCCGTTCAGAACGCACTTGCAGTTTGCACTAGCCGTTTCAAAATAACGTGCAAGTACATCTTGGGTCCGTTCGAACGGACAATGTCCGTTCGTAACGGACTCAATTATACATAGCATTTTGCGTTCACAGGAACTAGAGTCTGTTCAACGCACTGAAAAGTGGGTGAACGGATTCCAGGTTGTCCGTTCGAACGCACATGATTGTTCGTTCGAACGCACATGATTGTTCGTTCGAACGCACACATCCCTGTTACATTTTTCGTTCACAAGAAGGATTGTCCGTTCAACGCACTCAGAAGGTGGGTGAACGGATTCTAATTGTCCGTTCGAACGGACATTATTGTTCGTTCGAACGCACACATCCCTGTGACACGTTTGGTTCTAATCAAGGTTTAAAGTTTTGATATATGGCAAGTCCGTTCTGAACGGACTTTGAGTTCGTTCAGAACGCACTTCCTGCTTGACTGAACTCTTTGTTATTTTGAACATGATTTTACTTGAGTTCTACTAGGTTTGTACCTATGGTTTATTTGTGGCGTATCCCACTCACGGAAGGCTTCAACATCTTGATTCTTGATGTATTCCAATGGCCTTCCTTGTGTTCTTCTTTTCTTGTTTATCTTGAGACTTCATGTCCTGATTCTTGATGCTTGACATGAAATCCTCCTTCACAAGTCCTCCTTCATCTTCGTATCGTACCTATGTTATCCTGCACTTTTCTGGATGTATACATTAGTAATGACAGTGTTTTGAAATAATCAAACTATCAGGAAATTTGAACCAACAGTTTTCACGTAAGGTGAATGCATAAAAATTTAAGTAAACAATTTTTTTAAAATGCACTCATATGGATTAAGTATGCGGGTGATGCAGAGTTTACCTATAGGTATCTCCATACCCATAACCTGCGAGGACTATCGTATTAGATACCTACACTCTACCCTCTTCTTCCTCCTCTAGGTATCTCCATACCCATAGTCATCGCATGACAGTCACGCGCGACTAGAGAGAGCAGTTTTGTAAACGGGTCAGCACGTTGCCGCTAGTGTTAATCTTCGTAAGGTTTGGAACATTTCCATATACCTATGATCACATCTTTTCACAAAATTTCACGGATCAAATGAAATTTTCTGAGTATTGGCTAGAAGTGGTTGTGACCTCGACATTTTTGGCTTGTACTATTGCGTCTCACGCAATCCACAACCATAAATTCGATAACTCGTGACTACTTCGAGTTTGGTCATGTATCCTTGATCCATACCGCTTCCTTTTGCGATTAATAACCGCAATATACTCGCCTCTGTAAATAGAATCGTAAACCATTGGTCGTGCAGAACCTTTCCACATAACTGTATTTTCGTGTAAGCAAAACACGTACACACTTCGTGATCGAAAGTCGTGCTACATGTTTGGGGTTTGGGGTTTAGGGTTTTCAAAGTATTCAAGTACAAACTTCACCGCTATACATATAAATCCCGATGGGTTTAATATACATCCAGAGATACTTTCGTTGTAACGGACCAAAGTTCCGTTACAACGGACTAAACTGCGAATTCTAGATCAAAATCCAGAGATAGTTCTGTTATAACGGACCAAAGTTCCGTTACAACGGACCAAACTGTGAATTCTGGATCAAAATCCAGAGATATTTCCACTGTAACAGACCAATGTCCGTTACAACGGACCTCAAAAGAAGCCATAGGCATTCCCACATCCTCGTATCCTATACAAGGTCCGTTATTACGGAATTCCTAGTCCGTTACAGTAGTGTGTGGGTTCGAACGAACCAAATGTTCGTTCAGAACGAACTCTTAGTTCGTCCACTCACAAGTTAAGTGCGTTGAACGAATATCACTACTGTAATTGGGCAAAAACAATGTATAATTGAGTTCGTTCGAACGAACACATGGTTCGTTCGAACGGACAGTCAAAAGTACAATTGTGTTATTTGAAACGGCTAGTTCAACTTACTGTGCGTTCAGAACGAAAGATTGTGCGTTCGAACGGACTAGTAATTTTCTGTAGGGTTTCTATAGAGAGTATAAATAGAAACCCTCAAGGAGTCTTCTCTCTAAACTTGAAAAATTACACACTCTATATCCATTTTCAAGAATTGAGAGAAAACCCTCAAAGAGCAGAGATAAGCTATATCCATTGATTACTTTGAGAAACCCTTCTAGATCTTTGATCTAATTTCGATATCCCTCCACTAATCGTTTCCCACTCACGTGACCGATCACGTTGTAGTTTGATTAGTGAAAAGTGTATTAGGCTAGTGCAAGAAACTTGTAAGAGACCTAGCTATAGATCGATAGAAGCGTGTAAATCGATCTAGGCAAAACCTTGTAATCGAGTGAGTTGGAATTCGATCGAACGCCAAAAAGAGGTGCAAGGCATTCCCGGAGACGTAGGTACTCGCAACTAATTGAGTCGGTCAATTAAGCGAGTAAAGGGTGAGTTAAAGCTACTTAGCAACCACCTACCGAACTTCGTTAAAAAACATCTTGTGTTAAGGTGTTTACGGTATCATCTATATCATTTAAATTGTTATTAATTCCGCATAGTAAATTAGGTAATTAGATAAAGTAATTGTACGGTAAATTACCTAGATTACCCCCTTCTAGGTTAGACTTAAACAACAATTGTGCCTATCTCGAATAGCGGTTATTAGTTCTCTTGTTAGCGATATCCGTTAATCAAAAGGCATGGTGGTAGTCATCCTTATATTTTGATTAACTATACTTATTCCTCAATTCCGAACTGATTTAACAATTTCAATCGATATCATTGACCATGGCCATGGTTTTCGTTAATCAATTCATCGAGTGGCCTAAGAGATATCTCTTCCTTTCGGAATAAACAATTCTTATCTTGGAGACTCATATTGAATTCCGTGTTTCGGACAATACCCAATGATGATCGTTTTAGCTCCTTGTTAAGGTGAGTGTAAGGTCATATCAAAGTATTGTGTTACGCACGTAACGCAATCGATGGTCTCCTCAAGTATGAAGAACCTAATATCCTACTCGTCGCGAGTCCATCCATAATGACTAAACCATGTCATGGTCTCGCGGCTTCGGTCATATCCAATATATGTTACCTAGCATATATATACGTTCCCGATTCGACAAACACCTTTGTCCTATGATTAGCAAAACATAATCATCTCCTCGGCTAACGTACTAGTGTACATGTTCAGTCTATTATCTGATAATGTAAATGCTTCACTCTTAAGCAAACTGAATCATGACTAGGGATGTTTAGAAATGAAACTTTAAGTGTGACGGTTTCGCTGCACATAATCCTCAATTATGTCGACGTCCACACAAGTTCAAATCAGGGTTCATGTAATCAAATTACACAACCCGCACACAGTTTTCATATAAGATAAATGCAAATGAAAAATTTTAAAATCTCGAAATTGCATTAATATAAGATAAGTTTGGGGTGATACAACGTTTACTAATCTATTAGACTAATCTCGTCCTACGAAACTATCGTTTTAGATAACTAACTACTCTCTTCCTCCTCTAGGTATCCCAAACCTATAGCTTTCGCATGGTAATCGTGCTTAGCTTGCGAGAGTGGCTTAGTAAACGGGTCCGCAACATTCCTGTCAGTGTCAATCTTTTTCTATGATCACATCCTTTCGTTTTAAAATCTCACGGATCAAGTGAAATTTTATGAGTATGTGTTTGGAGCGATGATGTGCCCTCGGTTCCTTGGACTGTGCTATCGCTCCCGTATTGTCACAGTACACAATCACAGGTTCCGAGATACTCGGGACTACTCCAAGTTCGGACACAAACTTCTTGATCCATACCGCATCCTTTGCTGCTTCCGAAGTCGCAATATACTCCGATTCAGTTGTAGAGTCTGCTATCGTGGGTTGTTTGGAACTCTTCCATACTACCGCTCCACAATTTAGACAAAACACGTATCCACTTTGTGATCGAAAGTCATCGATACATGTTTAGAAACTAGCGTCGGTATATCCATTAATAACCAACCCTGATGTCTTTCCACCATAAATTAGAAATTGATCCTTAGTTCTTCGTAAGTACTTAAGGATATTCTTAACCGCGATCCAATGCATATCCCCTGGATTAGATTGGTAACGCGAAATGACGCTCAATGCATATGACACATTGGGGCACGTACAAATCATGGCATACATAATTGATCCAACTGCCGAAGCGTATGGAACAATACTCATCGCATTCTTATCCTTACTCGATGTCGGACATTGAGCTTTAGAATACGATATGCCACTCGACATTGGAAGAAGTCCTTTCTTCGAATCTTGCATTGAAAACCGTTTCAACACTTTGTCGATGTACGTGCTTTGACTCAAGCCGAGTAACCTCTTGGATCTATCTGTATAAATCCTCACGCCTAATATATAAGTGGCCTCGCCCAAATCTTTCATAGCGAAACGAGTATTTAAATACTTCTTAACATCCATAAGCATCGGTATGTCGTTTCCTATGATCAAGATGTCATTTACATATAGTACAAGAAATACTACGCGGCTCCCACTAACCTTCTTGTATACACAAGGTTCCTCTACGTTTTTCTCGAAGTTATATTTGATTATAACCTCATCAAAACGTATGTTCCAATTCCGAGAAGCTTGCTTCAATCCATAAATGGATCGTTGCAACTTGCACACTTTATCCGGACTCTTTGAATCGACAAAACCCTCGGGTTGTGTCATGTACACATCATCTTCTAAGTTCCCGTTAAGGAATGCGGTTTTGACATCCATTTGCCAAATCTCGTAGTCATAATACGCAGAAATAGCAAGTAAGATCCGTATGGATTTAAGCATTGCTACGGGAGAAAACGTTTCTTCATAGTCTACACCATCCATGTCGGTCTTCTTCTTGAAGACCCACTTACATCCCACTGGTTTAACCCCGGGAGGTGGATCAATCAAGTTCCAAACTTGATTATCGTACATGGATTGAATCTCGGATTTCATGGCAGTTTACCACCTTTTTGAATCCTCGCTTTTCATAGCCTCGAGATAAGATGTCGGTTCATCATCTATGAATTCGACTTCATCGTCATTTGCCACGATAAAATCATATCATATAGGCTCTTGACGAATCCTACCCGATCTACGAATTGCGTCTTGTGCACTTGGCTCCGGATCCTCAACATTTGACCGAATCGGATCAATGTTCATCGGTTATGTGTTAATTTCTGGATCTCGAACTTCATCGAGGTCTATTTTATTTCCTATAACTCTTTGAGATATAAAGTCCTCCTCCAAGAAGGTACCTCTTCGAGCGACAAAAATCTTATTTTCGTCAGGATTATAAAAATAATAATCTCGAGTCTCTTTGGGATATCCAACAAATATACACTTTTCAGATTTAGGATCTAGTTTGTTCGACATTAATTTTCGGACGTAAACTTGACATCCCCATATCCGAATAAAAGACAACACCGGAGGTTTTCCGGACCAAATCTCATAAGGCGTCTTTTCAACCGATTTAGAAGGTATGCGGTTTAATAAGTAAGCAGAGGTCTCTAGGGCAAATCCCCAAAACGATTTTGGAAGGGAAGTTTGACTCATCAGAGATCGGACCATGTCCAACAAAGTTCAATTTCTCCGTTCGGACACGCCATTCCATTGTGGCGTTCCTGCCGGAGTCCATTGTGGAACTATTCCACAATTCTTTAGATGGTCTTCAAACTCATAGCTCAAATATTCGCCTCCTCGATCCGATCGAATGGCTTTAATTTTCTTGCCAAGCTGATTTTCAACTTCGTTTTGAAACTCTTTGAACTTTTCAAAGGTCTCCGCTTTAGTACGCATCAAATAGATATAACCATATCTACTATGATCGTCCGTAAATGTAACAAAATATCGATAGCCTCCTCTTGCCTCAATGCTCATCGGTCCACACACATCTGAATGTATGAGTTCCAACAAGTCGTTGGACCGCTCTCCGACCTTGGAGAATGGTGAAGGAAATACAGTTTCGGATCAACCGTAAAAGTGTACACAAGGATAAACGAACGCACGCGTTCATGGGCATAAACAATGTGTATATTAGATGCACATATGTATATTTGATATACATGGTTAAATTGATAAGAAACAGTTTTTATTAAGAAAACCAGAAATTTCAGTTTAAGCCGTTTTAATAAAACTGGCATAACTTTCAGTAGGAAACTCCGATTTGAATGGTTCATATAGAAATATTTTTCATTTGAGCGAAGTATCAGTGTCGTTTTAATGGAATACCGAAAGGGTGCGACTGTTTGACATACAGTTAGTAAAACGTCCGTAACTTTCGCACCCGAACTCCGATTGGCCCAGATCCAATTGGGTTGGAAAGATAATAAGATTATCTACAACTTTTGTGAAGGTTTAAAGTCGGTTGGGACGATTTAATATTTTCGTTTCAACATAATACTGAAAGGGTGTCTGTAGTTTTCTGTCTGAAAAGGTGTATATGAGATATACATACCTTTTGGCCCATCCTTATCCTATGTGATATAAATAGGATGTTTCTCTCTCTCTCTCTCTCTCTAGACCAGATCATTCAGTCCAATTGATTCTAATCAATAGAATTATCCAGAAATAAAGAGACATCTTTCAAGAGAGTGAAAGAGTGTGAAGAGAGAAAGACCGAGAAAGAGGAGTTTTTCTCGGTATAGAGAATCGATCTAATCAAGCAAGTTCGCCGGTGCTTCGTCTAGGCAGTTGCACCCGCGACCGACGAACTCCGACTCACGGTGGATACAAGTAGAGGAGCGACACTTGTGGCTCTCCGATTGTGATCAAACCGAAGGAGCAAAACTGTTGGCTGTGGAAGAGTGTGGACGTGGGACGCACGAAAGACAACCAGAGGTGTGTCAAGACGGTGGGAGACGTGTGGTATGGGACGCACGGGCTAGTCACCAACGTGACACCGGAGAAGGAAATGATGCGAGCGATCAACCTGTCGTGCGTGATCAATTTCACGCTGGTAATCGTCTATCCTTCTATTGCATCGTACCCTCGAAGTCATGGCGTGATCTTGGATTTAGGGAACCGGACCGGGCCTTCATATCCGCTGCGCGGGCCCGGGGTAGGGTGAATTCCCAACAAATGGCGTCTTTGTCATCTTGCCAAGCAAACAAGATTCGCAATTCTGAAATGAATCAAATTCAAATGAGTCTAGCATTCCATCTTTATGGAGTCTAGCAATGCGTTTCTCATTCACATGACCGAGACGACAATGCCAAAAGAAAGTCCGACTATCAACTTTCGGTTTGATTCTTTTCGTATTAACATTATAAAGTGACTCATGATTTTCGTGATCAAAATCCAATACATAAAGACCATTTACTAATAGAACATTTCCATAGATAATATTATCCTTACATATAGAAAATTCATTATTCTTAATAACAAATTCATAGCCATCCTTGGCTAATTTCAACACACTTATTATTGAAGGAAATACAGTTTTGGATCATCGCTAAAATGGTACGTAGGACAAACGAACGTACGCGTTCGTGGGCATACGAAACAGATTAGTAAAACTGGTATAACTTTCAGTAGGAAACTCCGATTTGAATGGTTCAAATTGGGTTAGTTAGATAATGAGATTATCTAGAACTTTCATGTTGTAATATATTTCATTTGAGCGAAGTATCAGTATCGTTCTAATGAAATACCGAAAGGATGCGACAGTTTGACATACAGTCAGTAAAACGGTCGTAACTTTCGGGTCCGAACTCCAATTGGGCTGGGCCAAATTGGGTTGGAAAGATAATTAGATTATCTACAACTTTCGTAAATGTTCAAAGTCGGTTGGAACGATTTAATATTTTCGTTCTGACAGATTACTGAAAGGGTGTATGCAGTTTTCTGTTTGAAAAGGTGTATAGAAGATATATATACATTTTGGCCCATCCTTATCCTATGGAGTATATATAGGATGTTTCTCTCTCTCTCTCATCAGTCCAACCAGTTGAATAATTAGATTAGTTCAACCAGAAAATTAATGGAGTTAATTTAGAATTAATCCAGAAATTAAGAGACTCTAATCACTTGATGA
Organism: Luzula sylvatica; assembly: GCA_946800325.1. NCBI lineage: Eukaryota > Viridiplantae > Streptophyta > Magnoliopsida > Poales > Juncaceae > Luzula > Luzula sylvatica. The sequence goes on from OX326958.1 coordinate 49,616,150, forward strand.
AAGAGTGCGAAGAGATTGAGAGAGAAGGAGAAAAGAATTTTCTCCGTCTAGAGAATCGAAACACAATCATGCAAGTTCGCCGGTGCATCGTCTAGGCAGGTGCATCCGCGACCGAGGTGCTACGACTCACGGTGGATACGGGTAGAGGAGCGACACATGTGGCTCTTCGTTGTGATCAAACCGGAGAAGTAATCGAGTAACGGGCTGTGGAATCATGCGGGCATGGAACGCACGAAGACAACCCGAGGCGTGTCGAAACGGTGGGAGACGTGCGGTATGGGACGTACGGGCTAATCACCAACGTGACACCGAAGGAAATAGAAGGCGGCGATCAACCCTTCGTGTGCCATCAATTTGGCACTGGTATGAATCTGTCCTTCTATTCGCATCGTACCCTCGAAGTCGTGGCGTGATCTCGGGAATCGGGGAATCGAACCGGGCCTACATATCCGCTGCGCGGGCCCGGGGTCGAGGATATTCCCCTTCAGTGGTATCAGAGCGATCGCCATCGATTCGAGGGTCGAATCATAGTCGTATATTAGATATACGCACGGGTTATCAAAGTTCGTACCCGTTTGCATGATGTTACATATAGAGAAAGTCAAATTCCGTTAAAATCACAAGTGGAATTCGCTAGAGATCGATCAAAAGTTGATTGAGAGTATCTAGGAATGATCGTGAAAAAGTTTCATGATTTATCGTTTTGGAAACGAGCGAAAACGGACGAAACGGCAAAATCTGCAGAAAGTTAGAATACGAAACAGTGAGTAAAACTAAGATAATTTTCAGTGGAAAACTCCAAATTGATTGGATCAAATTGGCGTAGTTAGATAATGAGATTATCTATGACTTTGATACATAACGTTTTTCCATTTGAACGAATTATCAGTGTCGTTTTTATGGAATACTGAAAGGGTGCGACTGTTTGACATACAGAGACTAAAACGTCTGTATATGTCACATCGAAACTCCAATTGAGTCCAATCCAATTGTGTGAATTAGATAATAAGATTATCTAGAACTTTCGTTCACGTTCAAAGTCGGTTGGAACAATTTAATATTTTTGTTTCAACAGAATACTGAAAAGGTGTCTGTAGTTTTCTGGTTGAAAAGGTGTATATTGGATATACTTACCTTTTCGTTTGTTCGTATTTTACTAAAACTGGTATAACTTTCAGTAGAAAATTCCGATTTGAATGGTTCAAATTGTTTTAGTCAGATAATTAGATTATCTAGAACTTTCATGTTGTAATATATTTTATTTGAGCGAAGTATTAGTGTCGTTCTGATGAAATAACGAAAGGGTGCAGAAAAATAATTTTTCTGCCGCCCCGGGGGCAGTTTTTGGCGCCCCGGACGCGTCCCGGGCGAGGTTTTCTCGCGCCCCACGGCCCTTGCGTTACAACGGATGGGGCAGTCCGTTATAACGGACCCTTCTCTGGATGCTATTTTTGTTTTCGCGATAACTTTGGCTACGAAGCTCGGAATTTTGAGTTCTTTATATCGATTTGATCGGCATCAAACATTCTAGCATATTAGATAATTAATTATTTAGAATAATTAATCTCCCTAAATAAATCATATGCATTTACAAATCTTGTGATAGTGATATAATATGATTATGTCACGAATTTAGAAACATGCAATGGCATGATCCCTCATAATATTTAAGTCATGGAAATGCCTTCCATATTCACAACCACTATGATCGGTACTACGTCTCACATGGGTTAAGGCCAAAGCCGACATGGGTTATTGTAGTCATCGACGGGGTGGCAAGCGTTAAATAGGGACTGATAAGGGTTAAGGCCAAAGCCGACTTATTAGTAGTTTATTTGAACGATACGATGAGTATGGTTGTGACTTAACCGTTCAAGCCAGTAAGCGTTGAGGCCAAAGCCGACTTGATTGGAAGTTCGGGGCATAGATAGGATGCACACACGGAACTGGGATTGTATAGGATACGATCCATCACCGAAATCCTATAAAGGTTCGAGAGTCGCATTGGATGCGATTGGATATAATCCTACCTAAATAGCGAGATCCTACTCGTCTGCCAAAGCAACTTGTGGGAGGATCGTAAAATATGGGTCTTGAGTGTTATGGACTTGGAGTCCCGTATCGGTATGAGGGTTATCGATTCGATAAAATAACACTATCATATATTCATCATATAAGCATATAGATTAAGTACGCACGGTTAGGAGTTAATCTTCATCATCCGTTTAGAATTATGTTTTCAAGCAACACCAAATATATCGTTGAAATCGATATGATAGATGGCTTTTGGGCCGGAATTACCGTTATTAACCTTGATAGTCAAAGAATAGTTCTTAGACTTAAAGGAACGTGTTGGACACGGAAATGGTAGATTCGGGGCTCGAGGCATTGGCTTTAGAGAAAGCCGGGTTCGATAAACTTTAAGAAGGAATCGAACGATATTACGTGCCTTGTGGTGGCATGTATAGACGCATATTTCTCAAAATTGTTTTGAGAATTCGGGTGTATATGAAAGTAAAACACAACGCTCATGAAATAGTTTCAAGAGCTAGAGCGCGTTGAATTATTCAATGCGGCTCAAAGAGTAGGTTAATTTTGAGACGCCTTATGGGTCTTGGATTAACACTCGTGTGTTGATGGTACGAGATTTTATCGTCGTGACCGAATATCATATGCATTCGATAGATAAGTCGATCCCGAAATTGCATGAGATGTGATTTAAAATTGAATTGGAGATGCTCGGAGTATCCGAGGAATCCAATGTATATAGATGCGTGGATGTCCTTGTAATTCAAAGAATGGATCGAAAGAAATGTATGTCTAAGGGTATTTTGGGAAAATGTTTTCCAAACAGAAAGTTCGGACAAAGAGTTGTCCAAACTAATGACTCAAAGAATGGTGAAATCCGAGGAGGATTAAACCAAGAGGTTGATTGCTTCTTTTGGCATTGCCGTCTTGGCCATATAAACGAGATTCGCGTATCTAGATTCCATGTGATGGATTGCTAGAATCATTCGAATTAGATTCGATTGATTAATGCGATACTTATTTATTAGGCAAGACGACAAAGGGCATCATTCTCCAATGGTTGGAGAAAGATCCAACGAATTATTGGAACTTACATTCACATGTAGATGATCCGATAAGTTCCGAGGCAAGAGGAGGCTATCAGTATTTTGTTATGTTTATGGACGGTTAAAGTAGATATGGAAATATCTATTTAATGCGTGCCGAAACAGAGACTTTTGAAAGGTTCAAAGAGCTTCAAAAACGAAATACGAAATCAACTAAGCAAGAAAATCAAAGCTTTTCGATAGGATCGAGAAGGCGAGTATTTGAGCTAAACCTTTCGATAGGATCGAAGAGGCGATATTTGAGTTATGAATATTGATGATCATTTATGATTGTGGAATCGTTTCACGATTGCCTTTATTCGGAACATTAAGATGTGTCCGAAAAGAGGAAATGAACGCATGTTGGACATGGTTCGATAAATGATAAGTCAATAGGATCTTCCAAAAATATTTTGGGGATACGCCCTTGAGATAGCGGCACTAATTAATGGTTGCATATAAGATATGGAACATAAACCTTCTAATCGGTACAAAAGACGCCATATGAGATATGGATCGGAATGGTTCCGAAGTTGTCACTTGTACATATTTGAGGATGTGAGTGTATTTCGAAATTTGTTTCGGTTAAACTCACTCCCAAATCTGGAAATTGTTCGTGTATCCTTAAGGTAACTAAAGGGTATTAGTTCTAACATCCCGACGAAAATTAGATTTTTGTGGCTCGAAGAGATGCCTTCTTGGAGGAGGACTAGATGCGCACAAGTTTGGAACTTGGTGTCATTTATCTCTATGCGGGCTAGTGGGAGTAGAATAAATCTCGAAAGAGTTCGTGATTTGAAAATGAACATTGTACCGATGAAAGTTGACATGGCTTCATCAAGAGTCGATGAACGCAAGTCGAACACACAAAGGAATTTTTCGTAGATCAAGTAGGCTATATCATAAGCCGGTAAATACGGATTTATCGAGGCTAATGATGATAGATCGAAATCATATGATGATTCGATATCCTACAAGGATGCTATGAAAAGTTGATTCCACATGACATGGTGTCATGAAATCTGAGATTCGATCCATGTAAATTATCAAGTTCAGAACTTGATTTCATTACTTTCTGGGTTAGACCCGTGAAATGTGAGTGGGTTTTTCAAGATGAAGAACCGACATGGATAGGAATACGCATATATGTAAAGCGAGGCTTTTTGCGAAGAGTTTCATGCAATTCATAGTCGGACTATGAAGAAACGTTTTCGCCTGTTGCCATGCTTTCCCATTCTCGAAATTATGCTTGCCATGGTCGCGTATAATGACTATGTGATGTGGCAAAATGGATGTCCAAACCGAATTTCTTGACAGAAATTTTATGAAAGGATGTGTACTTGACACAACCTTACGGTTTTGTCGATTCATAAGAATCGGGGATAAGATATGCACGCTTTAACGATCCATATGATGGATTAGAGAAAGCTTCTCGGAATTGGAATATTCGTTTTGACAAAATTATAAACTGTTATAAAATTGTCGAAACGAATGGAAACTTTGTGTACACATGAAGGTTAGTGGGAGCTGCGTTATATTTCTTGTAACGACAAAGGATTTAGACGAGACCGCTTATGAATTAAGCGTGAAGATCTATATGATAGATCTAAGAAGTTCCTCGTTCTATGTTATAGCACATATATCGACATATTGTTGAAAATGGTTTTCAACATGTAAACTCCTTGGAGGAGATAAATCGAAATGTCAAATGGCAGAAATTTTCAACGGCTCGATGTGAGACATCAAGCAGCGCGAAAAGTAATAATACGATGCCTTACATTTGATGTTAGGATCTATTATATCTGTCATGATATGTATGTGGCTATCTGTCATACAAATAAAGCGTCTAGTTCACCGTAAATAAAATTCATGGGAATCACATGAGTTTGAATGTAATTCGATTACATATGAGACTAACTTTTGTGATTGTATAATGGTTATACAAATATATACATAATGGTTATGTATATTTAAAACCCATCGGGATTTGTATTGATAGAGGTGAAGTTTATCCTTGAATACTTTGCGAAAGAATTCAGAATTTATTATCTATAATGGTGTGGAGGACGTGTTGGTTATAAAAAGTTATAACAAACAACAGTTTCCAAAGATGAAGCACGTCCAAATATGTAGCACGACTTTCGATCACAAAGTGTGTACATGTTTTGCTTAAATGAAAACACGGTTATGTGGAAAGGTTCCACAAGACCAATAGTTTATGATTCTATTTACGGTGGCGAGTATATTGCGGTTATTAATCGCAAAAGGAAGTGGTATGGATCAAAGATACATGACCAAACTCTAGTAGTCACGAGTTATCGGATTTATGGTTGTTTATTGCGTGAGACGCAATAGTACAAGCCAAAAATGCCGAGGTCACAACCACTTCTAGCCAATACTCAGAAAATTTCATTTGATCCATGAAATTTTATGAAAAGATGTGATCGTAGGTATTGGAAATGTTCCAATCCTGATGATGATTAACACTAGCGGGAACGTGCGGACCCGTTTACAAAACCGCTCTCTCTAGTCGCGCGTGACTGTCATGCGATGACTATGGGTATGGAGATACCTAGAGGAGGAAGAAGAGAGTAGAGTGTAGTTATCTAATACGATAGTCCTCGCAGGTTATGGGTATGGAGATACCCATAGGTAAACGTTGTATCACCCAAATACTTAGTCCATATGAATGCATTCCTTTTAAAATTTTTGTTTACTTAAATTAAATATGCATTCACCTTATATGAAAACAGTGTGCGGGTTGTGTAATATGATTGTTACATGAACCTTGATTTGAACTTGTGTGGACGTCGACATGGTTGAGGACCATGTGCAGCGAAACCGTCACACTTAAAGTGTCATTTCTAAACATCCCTAGTCGCGGATCAACTTGCTTAAGAGAGAAGCATTTCTATTATTGGATAGACTGAACGCGTACACTAGTACGTTTGCCGAGGAGATGATTATGTTTTGCTAATCATGGGACAAGGTGCTTGTCGAATCGGGAACGTAGATATATGTTAGGTTACATGTATTGGATATGACCAAAGCCGCGAGTCCATGACATGGTTTAGTCATTATAGATGGACTTGTGACGGATGGGGTTTTAGATTCTTCATACTTGAGGGGATCATTGATTGCGTTACGTGCGTAACACAATGCTTTGATATGATCTTACGCTCACCGTAACAGGGAGTTAAAAGGGTCATCATTGGGTATTGTCCGAAACACGGAATTCAATGTGAGTCTCCAAGATAGGAATTGTTTATTCCGAAAGGAAGAGATATCTCTTAGGCGCCGCTCGATGAGTCGATTAACGAAATCTCTGGCCAGAGTCAATGATATTAATGGTTAATATCGATTGAAATTTGTTAAATCAACTCGGAATCGGGGAATAAGTATAGTTAATCAAATTATAAGGATGACTATTACCATGCCTTTTGATTAACGGATATCGCAAACAAGAGAACTAGTAACCGCTATTCGAGATAGGCACAATGATCACAATCATTTTTCGTTTTAACATGGGTAGCCATGATGGAGTGACTAGATCCCGCTCATGGGCTTGTAGTGCCATGGAAACGGCCTACTGCCATCGTTAAACGAACCTACACGGTCACACAACGAGTCGTACTATGTCGGGCTTGATTGCAAGTTTTTGCACATCGGATGTGCATGGCTTTAGCGTATTTGATACGCGGGCCAGATTCTCTGATATAGTGTATATGTGATATACATGAGTACCTTTTAGGTAAATCTGAAACTGAGTGGGAGACTGAAGGAAATACAGTTTTGGATCATCGCTAAAATGGTACGTAGGACAAACGAACGTACGCGTTCGTGGGCATACGAAACAGATTAGTAAAACTGGTATAACTTTCAGTAGGAAACTCCGATTTGAATGGTTCAAATTGGGTTAGTTAGATAATGAGATTATCTAGAACTTTCATGTTGTAATATATTTCATTTGAGCGAAGTATCAGTATCGTTCTAATGAAATACCGAAAGGATGCGACAGTTTGACATACAGTCAGTAAAACGGTCGTAACTTTCGGGTCCGAACTCCAATTGGGCTGGGCCAAATTGGGTTGGAAAGATAATTAGATTATCTACAACTTTCGTAAATGTTCAAAGTCGGTTGGAACGATTTAATATTTTCGTTCTGACAGATTACTGAAAGGGTGTATGCAGTTTTCTGTTTGAAAAGGTGTATAGAAGATATACATACATTTTGGCCCATCCTTATCCTATGGAGTATATATATGATGTTTCTCTCTCTCTCATCAGTCCAACCAGTTGAATAATTAGATTAGTTCAACCAGAAAATTAATGGAGTTAATTTAGAATTAATCCAGAAATTAAGAGACTCTAATCACTTGATGAAAGAGTGCGAAGAGATTGAGAGAGAAGGAGAAAAGAATTTTCTCCGTCTAGAGAATCGAAACGCAATCATGCAAGTTCGCCGGTGCATCGTCTAGGCAGGTGCATCCGCGACCGAGGTGCTACGAGTCACGGTGGATACAGGTAGAGGAGCGACACATGTGGCTCTTCGTTGTGATCAAACCGGAGAAGTAATCGAGTAACGGGCTGTGGAATCATGCGGGCATGGAACGCACGAAGACAACCCGAGGCGTGTCGAAACGGTGGGAGACGTGCGGTATGGGACGTACGGGCTAATCACCAACGTGACACCGAAGGAAATAGAAGGCGGCGATCAACCCTTCGTGTGCCATCAATTTGGCACTGGTATGAATTGAAAGAAAATATGGCTTAAGAATTAACTTGGAAGAATTTATATAAATAGGCAAATATGCAATTAGAATTGGGCCAGTTCATAATCTGGGCCCGCTCAGAATTTAGGGTTTTAATCTAATTTCTAATAATTAGATTTTAATCTGAATTTGGGCTTATTCTGATTTTAATAGTTTTGGGCTTATAATTCTGAAATTAGGGTTTCTTAACCTAATTTCGGATTTAACCTAAAATTGCCTATATATATATTCAGAATTTCATTTTTCTCTCTCTTCTCTCTCTCATTTTCTAACCTAATTCGGCCGCCGATTTTTCTTCTTTTTCCCACAATACGAAAAGAGATCTGGTGAGTTTCAGAGAGAGATTTTGAGCAAAAATCTTGAGAGAAATAATCGTGACATCGGCTAGAACGGTGTTGGCGGTTCCGATCAGACGAAATCGAGGTGGACACGAGTAGAGGGAGTGCAAGAGCAATCCTTGGAGAAGGTTCACAAGATCTGGACAAGAAGGCATCACGTACTAACTTGTACGAGGTAAAATTCTGAATAACTTTTCCTTTTTTCGTGGTTTTTCGAACGTGATCCCGGTAGAATTAGGTTATACATGTGTAAATAATTCCGCTGCACATCTCTAAATCATATGTATAACCCTACATGAATCTGTCCTTCTATTCGCATCGTACCCTCGAAGTCGTGGCGTGATCTCGGGAATCGGGGAATCGAACCGGGCCTACATATCCGCTGCGCGGGCCCGGGGTCGAGGATATTCCCCTTCAATTATGTTCTTACATAATGTCGGTACATAATAACAATTATTTAGTACTAATATAAGTCCACTCGGCAAAGTCAAATTAACTACTCCTACGGCAAACGCAGCAACTCTTGCTCCATTCCCGACTCGTAGATCAACTTCGTCTTTCTCCAACTTTCAACTATTTTGAAGAACCTGCATATTTTGACAAATATGAGTCCCACAACCGGTATCTAGTACCCAATTAGTCATAGTAGAAAGATGAATTTCGATAACGTTAATACCTGATGGACCGGCTTCCGAAGCCGTATTGCCCTTCTTCACCTCATCGAGGTAAGCCTTGCAATTGCGCTTCCAATGTCCAGTCTTGTGACAATGGTAGCACGTCACATCCTTGGATTTCTCCTTTCCCTTTTTATTCGGCTTCGAACGTTTCTTAGCCGAACTGCCCTTGGACATCGATCTCTTACGATCTTTTTTCTGAATCGTGAGAACATTCCCGGAAACCTTTGCCTTGTTCTTCCCGGATGTCTTCAACATCTCCGACTTATAATTCTTGAGCATTCCGTGAAGCTCAGGGATCGTTTTATTCATTGAATGCATGTGATAGTTAGTCACAAACGGAGAAAACATTGGAGGAAGTGCACACAAGATCAAATCTTGTTGCATAATCTTCGACAAGTTCTCTCCTAGCTTCTCTAGACAGTCTATGAGAGCTTGCACTTTTAAAACGTGAGTGCTCACCGAAGACCCATAATGCATCTTACAGTTTACCAACTCTTTGAGTGTACTGAACCGTTCAATACGCTCTTGCTCTTGGAACATTTCCTTGAGCACAATGTCTATTATGTGCGCATCCGAGTCCTCAAACTGCTTTTGAAGACTAGCGTCCGTACATGCCAACATGAGGCACGTAACATCATTCGAGTCCTTCTTAAGTTTCTCAAACGCGGCCTTTTCATCGGCCGTAGCATCGGGGCCCGGTTCCACTAGTTCCGTATCCAATATGTGGCTTTTACCCTCTTGCCTGAGAACTATTCTCAGGTTTCGGTGCCAATCCAAGTAGTTCCGACCCACTAGCTTATCCTTTTCTAATGTCGATCTAATCGACATGGCGTTAGTGTTACTAGAAGACATATTCTACAAATGAAATAAAAGATTGATTACTAATGTTGCATACTTATCCTATAGGCTTACATGATGATTATATGAATAGTGTTATTTTATCGAATCGATAACCCTCATACCGATACGGAACTCCAAGTCCATAACACCCGAGATCCATATTTCGCAATCCTCCCACAAGTGACGATGACCTATCGAGTGGGATCTCGCTTATTTAGGTAGAATATAATCCAATCGCATCATATGCGACTCTCGAACCTTTTAGAATTTCGGTGATGGATCATATCATATACAATCCCAATTCCGTATGTGCATTCTAACTATGCCCCGAACTCCAATCGGATTGGCTTGGACGGTTAAGTCATAACCATATCAAACGTATCATTCAAATGAACTACTCACGTGCATGACGAAGGCCTAAAAACACGTAAGTCCCCATTTAACGCTTGCCACCCATTAGTACCAACAACATGTGTGCATGACGAAGGCCTAAAAACACACATATTGTGATACCAATTTCGATGGTCGATGATATGGAAGACATTTCCATGACTTAAATATTATGAGGGATTATGACATTCATGTTTAAATAATTCGTGACATAATCATATTATATCACTATCACAAGATTTTTCATAATGTATATGATTTATTTAGGGAGACTAATTATTCTAAATAATTAATTATCTTATATGCTAGAATGATTGATGCCGATCATATCGATATGAAGAACTCAAAATTCCGAGTTGTGTAGCCAAAGTTATCACGAAAACAAAATCAGCAAAACAGAAACTAGTCCGTTGTAACGCACCATAGTCCGTTACAACGGACCTCCAGTTTCCTTCACTCCGTTACAATGGAACCCATGTCCGTTACAACGCTATTTATTCCGGATTTTGGCCAAAATTGCCAGAAACATGTCCGTTATAACGCAACCTAGGGTCCGTTACAACGCTATTTATTCCGAACTTTGGCCAAAATTGCAAGAAACATGTCCGTTATAACGCAACCTAGAGTCCGTTACAACGGACTAACTCGTGAACAACTCCGTTACAACGGATCATATCCGTTACAACGGACTCCAAAGGAAGCCAAAGGCATCCCCGCATCCTCGTATCACATACAAGGTCCGTTACAACGGACCAGTGTCCGTTACAACAGACTATGCGTTTATTCACATTCCTCCTCACATCTCTGTATCCTATACAGGGTCCGTTACAACGGATCTACTAGTCCGTTGTAACGGACTATGTGATTTTCGCAGATTTTCCAATTCTCTGTATCTTATACAGCGTCCGTTAAAACGGATCAACCAGTCCGTTATAACGGACTATGAAATTTTTCGCAGAAATTTCCAATTTCCTGTATCTCATACAGTGTCCATTACAACGGATTAACCAGTCCGTTGTAAGGGACTATGCGATTTTCCGGCTGTTTCCAAAACGATTAATCCTGAAACCTTTTCACGATCATTCCTAGATACTCTCAATCAACTTTTGATCGATCTTTAGCGAATTCTACTTGTGATTTTAACGGAATTTGAATTTCTCTATATGTAACATCATGCAAACGGGTACGAACTTTGATAGCCCGTGCGTATATCACATATACGACTATGATTTGATCGCTCTGATACCACTGTTGGGAATTCTTTCCGACCCCGGGCCTGCGCAGCTGATATGAAGGCCCAGTCTGGTTCCCTAAATCCAAGATCACGCCATGACTTCGAGGGTACGATGCAATAGAAGGATAGACGATTACCAGCGTGAAATTGATCACGCACGACGGGTTGATCGCTCGCATCCTTTCTTTCTCCGGTGTCACGTTGGTGACTAGCCCGTGCGTCTCATACCACACGTCTCCCACCGTCTTGACACGCCTCCGGTTGTCTTTCGTGCGTCCCACGTCCACACTCTTCCACAGCCAACAGTTTTGCTCCTTCGGTTTGATCACAATCGAAGAACCACAAGTGTCGCCCCTCTACGTATATCCACCTTGAGTCAGAATACGTCGGTCGCGGATGCAACTGCCTAGACGAAGCACCGGCGAACTTGCTTGATTAGATCGATTCTCTATTCCGAGAAAAACTCTTTTCTCTGTTTTCTCTCTTCGCACTCTTTCACTCTCTGAAAGATGACTCTCTATTTCTGGATAATTCTATTGATTAGAATCAATTGGACTGAATGATCTGCCATGAGAGAGAGAGAGAGAGAAACATCCTATTTATATCACATAGGATAAGGATGGGCTAAACGGCATGTATATCCAATATACACCCTTTCACACAGAAAACTGCATGAACCTGTTCAGTATTCTATCGAAACGAAAATATTAAATCGTTCCAACTGACTTTAAACCTTTATGAAATTTCTAGATAATCTTATTATCTTTCCAAAAAAATTTGGCCTGGCCCAATTGGAGTTCGGATACGAAAGTTACGGATGTTTTACTAACTGTATGTCAAACTGTCGCACCCTTTCGGTATTCCATTAAAACGACACTGATACTTCGTTCAAATGAAAAATATTTCTACATGAAGGTTGTAGATAATCTTATTATCTATCTAACCCAATTTGAACCATTCAAATTGGATTTTCCTACTGAAAGATATGACCACGAATGTACGCTTACATTCGTTTATCCTTGTGTTCACTTTTACGATTGATTCGAAACTGTATTTCCTTCACAATGCGGCTCAAAGAGTAGGTTAATTTTGAGACGCCTTATGGGTCTTTGATTAACACTCGCGTGTTGATGGTACGAGATTTGATCTTCGTGACCAAATATCATATGCATTCGATAGATAAGTCGATCCCGAAATTGCATGAGATGCGATTTAAATTTGAATTGGAGATGCTCGGAGCATCCGAGGAATCCAATGCATATAGATGCGTGTATGTCCTTGTAATTAAAGGGCGGAATCGAAAGAAATAAAGGTCTAAGGGTATTTTGGCAAAATGTTTTCCAAACAGAAAGTTCGGACAAGGAGTTGTCCAAACTAATGACTCAAAGAACGGTGAAATCCGAGGAGGATTAAACCTAGAAGTTGATTGCTTCTTTTGGTATTGCCGTCTTGGCCATATAAACGAGATACGTGTATCTAGATTCCATATGATGGATTGCTAGAATCAATCGAATTAGATTCAATTGGTTAAACGCGATACTTATTTATTAGGCAAGACGACAAAGTGCATCATTCTCCAAAGGTTGGAGAAAGATCCAACGAATTATTGGAACTTACATTTACATGTAGATGATCCGATAAATTACGAGGCAAGAGGAGGCTATCGGTATTTTGTTACGTTTACGGACGGTTAAAGTAGATACGGTAATATCTGTTTAATGCGTGCCGAAACGGAGACTTTTGAAAGATTCAAAGAGTTTCAAAAACAAAATACAAAATGGACTAAGCAAGAAAATCAAAGCCCTTTCGATAGGATCGAGAAGGCGAGTATTTGAGCTACGCACTTCGATAGGATCGAAGAGGCGATATTTGAGTTATAAGTATTGATTATCATTCATGATTGTGGAATCGTTTCACGATTATCTTCATTTCGGAACATCGAGATGTATTCGAAAATAAGAATTGAACGCATGTTAGACATGGTTCGATAAATGATAAGTCAAACGGATCTCCCAAAAATATTTTGGGGATACGCCCTTGAGACAGCGGCACTAATGAATGGTTGCATATAAGATATGGACCATAAACCTTCTAATCGGTACAAAAGACGCCATACGAGATATGGATCGGAATGGTTCCGAAGTTGTCATTTGTACATATTTGAGGATGTGAGTATATTTCGAAATTGGTTTCGATTAAACTCAATCCCTAATCTGAAAAATTGTTCGTTTATCATATACCCTAAAGGAAACTAAAGGGTATTAGTTCTAACGTCCCGACGAAAATGAGATTTTCGTGGCTCGAAGAGATACCTTCTTGGAGGAGGACATAACGCGCACAAGTTTTGAACTTGATGCCATTTATCTCTACGCGGGCTAGTGGGAGTAGAATAAATCTTGAAAGAGTTCGAGATATGAAAAATGAACATTGTGCCGATGAAAGTTGACACGACTTCATCAAGAGTTGATGAATACGAGGTGAAGACACAAAGGAATTTTTCGTACATCAAGTAGGCTATGTCATAAGCCGGTAAATACGGATTTATCGTGGCTAATGATGATAGATCGAAATCATATGATCATTCGATATCCTACAAGGATGCTATGAAAAGTGAAGATTCCATATGGCAAGATGCCATGAAATCTGAGATTCGATCCGTGTAAAGTATCAAGTTTAGAACTTGATTTCATTACTTTCAGGGTTAGACCCGTGAAATGTGAATGGGTTTTCAAGATGAGAACCGACATGGATAGGAATACGCATATAACAAAGCGAGGCTAGTAGCGAAAAGTTTCAAGTATTTCATAGTCGGACTATGAGGAAATGTTTTCGCATGTTGCCATGCTTTCACATTCTCGAAATTCTGCTTGTCATGGTCGCATATTAAGACTATGTGATGTGGCAAAATGGATGTCAAAACCGAATTTCTTGACAGAAATTTTATGAAAGGATGTGTACTTGACACAACCTTACGGTTTTGTCGATTCATAAGAATCAGGGATAGGATATGCATGCTTTAACGATCCATATGATGGATTAGAGAAAGCATCTCGGAATTGGAATATTCGTTTGGACGAAGTTATAAACTATTATTACATTGTCGGAACGAATGGAAACTTTGTGTACACATGAAGGTTAGTGGGAACCGCGTTATATTTCTTGTAACGACAAAGGATTTAGGCTAGACCGCTTATGAATTAAGCGTCAAGATCTATATGATAGATCTAAGAAGTTCCTCGTTCTATATTATCACATGTATATCGACATATTGTTGAAAACGGTTTTCAACATATAACTCCTTGGAGGAGTTAAATCAAAATGTCGAATGGCATACATTTTTGTGGTTCGATGTGAGACATCAAGCAGCGCAAAAATAGAAATGATATGATGCTTCACATTTTGATGTGAGAATATATTATGTATGCCATGATATATATGTGGATATATGTCGTACGGATGAAGCGTCTAATTTACCGTTAATAAAATCCAAGGGAATCACACGAGTTTGAATGTAATACGATTACATGAGACTAACTCTTGTGAATGTATAATGGTTATACATATATATACATAATGGTTATGTATATTTAAACCCATCGGGATTTGCATTGATAGCGGTGAAGTTTATCCTTGAATACTTTACGAAAGAATTCAGGATTTTGTTTTATCTATCATGGTGTGAAGGATGTGTTGGTTATAAAGAGTTATAACAACAACAGTTTCCAAATGTTTAGCACGTCCAAATATGTAGCACGACTTTTGATCACAAAGTGTGTACATGTTTTGCTTAAATGAAAACACGGTTATGTGGAAAGGTTCCACACGACCAATGATTTATAATTCTGTTATGGTGGCGAGTATATTACGGTTATTAATCGCAAAAGGAAGAGGTGTGGATCAAGGACACATGACCAAACTCGTGTAGTCACGAGTTATCGGATTTATGGTTGTGTATTGCGAGAAATGCAATAGTACAAGTAAAAAATGCCGAGGTCACAACCACTTCTTGCCAATACTCAGAAAAATTTCATTTGGTCCAAGAAATTTTGTGAAAAGATGTGATCGTAGGTATTGGAAATGTTCCAAACCTGATGAAGATTAACACTAGCAGGAACGTGCGGACCCGTTAACAAAACCGCTCTCTCTAGTCGCGCGTGACATTCATGCGATGACTATGGGTATGAGATACCTAGAGGAGGAAGAAGAGAGTAGAGTGTAGTTATCTAATACGATAGTCCTCGCAGGTTGTGGGTATGGAGATACCCATAGGTAAACGTTGTATCACCCAAATACTGAATCCATATGAATGTATACCTTTAAATTTTTTTTTGTTTACTTAAATATGCATTCACCTTATATGAAAATTGTGTGCGGGTTGTGTAATATGATTGTTACACGAACTCTGATTTGAACTTGTGTGGATGCCGGCATAATTGCTGATTATGTGCAGCAAAACCGTCACAGCTAAAGTTTCATTTCTAAACATCCCTAGTCGCGGGTCAGTTTGCTTAATAGAGAAGCATTTCTATTATGAGATAATAGACTGGACGTGCACACTAGTACGTTTTCCGAGGAGATGATTATGTTTTGCTAATCATGGGACAAGGTGCTTGTCGAATCGGGAACGTAGATATATGTTAGATTACATGTATTGGATATGACCAAAGCCGCGGGACCATGACAAGGTTTAGTCATTGATAAGAGCTATTTTAAGCATGTTTTAAAGGGGTTAAAAAAGGGATTTTATCACATTAAATCATTTAGTTAACATATAAATTGTTAATAATTTTAATATCATTGGAAATTGCTTAACTATTTGAATTTGTGTTAATTTCAGGGTAAAAAGTGGGAATTTGGCAAATCGAAGATGACGGCTGAATTCCTCTCTTCTTTCTGATGAATTTGATATATAATATCATAATATTCAGAGAAGGGAGGAGAGAGAAGTGAAGAGAGAGAAAGTGGGTCCCACAACGGAGTAACTCGTTACACCAAAGGCCACACAGAACAGCCCACAGAAGATCCAGTACTGACCCATTAAATACCCATCCAAATCACTATTCCTTGATTTTATGTGGCCCAGAAACTCTACAGCCCAAGCTAAAGCCCAATATACCCTTTTAAGTGGATCCTGACACGAATAGCTACACAGTAAATGCCACAGAAGATCGCAGAAGAGCACACCTTTCAGCATCACTAACTGTTCTAACCGCCACCTCAACCTCTCCATTTCATTTATAATGGACCTCTCCATTGATAATCTGGTGTATTAAATTGAACTGATTCGAAGCAGTACCAGATTTTCTCGATGACATCACTGGAGAATACGTAACTTCCTCTCTGGTGCACCAAATTCCACGATCTGGTACTTGAAACGATCGTGGGAACGTGGGGAGTGTGATCGTGGAGTTTGTTTGGTTGGATTTGGTCTAGGAACTCCACAGTTTCCATATAAAGCCACGGGTTGAGCTCAGATTTTGATATACATTTCTGGGGTGGTTTCTTTGCCACTCTTCCACTTCACACACCTTCTTCTCATCTCTCTCAAGCCATTCCAGCATTAAAGTCACTCTCTTGAGCCCCCACCAAAGATTTCACCTTTACCGAAGTGTTTAGGGTCTTCAAAAGGGAAATTCAGAGAAATTGAGGTGATTGGATCCGAATTGGAGAAGCTCAGCCCTTCCTCAAGAAATAGCGGAACAAGTGCTACCTCAAGACTCGCTGGATCAGCAAGAGAACCCCCTTCCTCCACTCAATTAGGTGTATTTCTCCCTTTTCTTTACTGTTTTTGTAGTTTCTGTTGAATTGTGTGTAAATAATTGATCTTTTGTGTTAAATATTGCTTAATCTAAGTTCTAGAACCTTTTTCCTATTTTTCTTGATTTTAGTTTAATTTAATTTGAATTTTTCCAAACTCACAAACCCTAATTCTGCCTTTTTCTGTTCTAATTTTGTGAATTGATTATTAAATTCCTGTTAACAGTTTGATCTTAGTTTAATCACTTTAAATATATCATTTATTTCGAAGATCGATCTCCTTTTTACAGAAGTGAATTTGGAATTGTTTTCGATTTAATATGAATTTATAAAGTTGATAAAAACCCTAACTCACTGTGAAGTGAGTTCATCTGGTACTTTTGTTGTAATTTTTGTGAGTATTTTAGATCTTTTTAAATCAATCAAGAACTCTTTTCAGATATTATTTACACCATACTTTCAGTGAAAATCAATCTAATCTCATGTAATCATCAAGTTTGGGAGAAATGATATCCCAAACTTGAGAACAAATATTTCTGAAAACTGTTTTTGACCTAATTTGTCAGAATTTGAATTTAATGAGCACATTTCTTGGTTAATTTTAATTGATTTATAGATTGATATGGATCAATCCAGATAGTTGATATTCAAGATCAATCAATCTATTTTCAATACCTTTTAGAATCATCTTGATTGGTTGGATTTTCCATTTGATATACCATTTTGAATTTTGGAATTTATATTCTGTATTAAGGACTTGTTTGTAAAACTGTGTGAATCTTTGCATGTGTCTAATGTTGTGTATGAATTGTAAAATACCTAGACTAGTGTAGACCAATTCTAGTTCACCACTGTACAGTACTAGTTCCATATATCAATTATATACTATTATCATATCATTTGGAAGTATAAATCTTTAGTTATTTAATTTGCAAATTAGTTCAAAACTGATATTCATTCGAAAACTTAACTGGGTATTTTCACAAATATTCCAGGTACTGTTTTGTAAATACTTAATAACTTTTTATCTATAAATCCAAATTGCACCAAAATTGTACCAAATCTGTAGAATATCATAGAAAACAAATTGTGAGAATTTGAAATAAATATTCGAAATTTATGAATTAATAATCTTAATTAACTTACGTATTTCCTTGTGGATCGATACCCGTATTTATCCAATACTACTTTTATCATTAAAAACTTTTGTTGTGCGAAAACGACCGCCAACAGTCATTATAGATGGACTTGCGACGGATAGGGTTTTAGGTTCTTCATACTTGAGGGGACCATTGATTGCGTTACGTGTGTAACACAATGCTTTGATATGATCTTACGCCTACCGTAACAGGGGGCCAAAACGGTCATTATTGGGTATTGTCCGAAACACGGAATTCAATATGAGTCTCCAAGATAGGAATTGTTTATTCCGAAAGGAAGAGATATCTCTTAGGCCGCTCGATGAATTGATTAACGAAAACTACGGCCGTAGTCAATGATATTAATGGTTAATATCGATTGAAATTGTTAACTCAATTCAGAATCGAGGAATAAGTATAGTTAATCAAGTTATAAGGATGACTACCACCATGCCTTTTGATTAACGGATATCGTAAACAAGAGAACTAGTAACCGCTATTCGAGATAGGCACAATGATCACAATCATTTTTCGTTTTAACATGGGTAGCCATGATGGAGTGACTAGATCCCGCTCATGGGCTTGTAGGGCTTTGGAAACAGCCTACTGCCATCGTTAAACGAACCTAAATGGTCACACAACGAGTCGTACTAAGTCGGGCTTGATTACAAAATTGGCACATAGGATGTGCATAGCTTGGTATATTGATACGCAAGCTATATTCTCTAAGATCGTGCATATTGGATATGCATTAGTAACTTTTAGGTAGATCTGAAATTGAATGGGAGACTGAAAGAAATACATTTTTGATCAACCGTAAAATTGTACACAAGGATAAACGAATGTACGCGTTCGTGGCCATAACTTTCAGTAGGAAAATCCAATTTGGATGGTTCAAATTGAGTCAGATAGATAATGAGATTATCTAGAACTATCATGTAGAAATATATTTCATGTGAACGAAGTATCAGTGTCGTTTCAATAAAATACCGAAAGGGTGCAACAGTATGACATACAGTTAGTAAAACTGTCATGACTTTTGTATACGAACTTCACTTGGGCTGGGCCAAATTGGGTTGGAAAGATAATAAGATTATCTACAACTTTCGTGAAGGTTGATTTTCTGTTAAAGGAATTTAACAATTTCATTTTTACAGAATACTGAAAGGATTCATGCAGTTTTCTGTGTGAAAGGGTGTCTATGGGATATACGTGCCTTTTGGCCCATCATAATCCTATGTGATATAAATAGGATATTTCTCTCTCCTCTATTCAGTCAATTAGATCATTCAGTTCAATTGATTCGATCTAGTGAATTATCCAGAAAATAGAGAGTCATCTTTCTAAGAGCGAAAGAGTGCGAAGAGAGAAAACCGAGAAAAAGAGTTTTTCTCGGTGTAGAGAATCGATCTAATCAAGCAAGTTCGCCGGTGCTTCGTCTAGGCAGTTGCATCCGCGACCGATGTCTTCCGACTCAAGGTGGATACACGTAGAGGAGCGACACGTGTGGCTCTCCGATTGTGATCGAACCGGAGGTACAAGGCTCTGGAAGCGTGTGGACGTGGGACGCACGAAGACAACCGGAGGCGTGTCAAGACGGTGGGAGACGTGTGGTATGGGACGGACGGACTAGTCACCAACGTGACACAGGAGAAAGAAGGAATAGCGATCAACCCTTCGAGTGCAATCAATTTTGCACCGGTATGAATCTATCCTTCTATTGCATCGTACCCTCGAAGTCATGGCGTGATCTTGGATTTTGGGAACCGGACCGGGCCTTCATATCCGCTGCGCGGGCCCGGGGTCGGGTGAATTCCCAACACATATGTGCATCTAATATACACATTATTTATGCCCACGAACGCGTGCGTTCGTTTATCCTTATGTGTACCATTTTACCGTTGATCCAAAACTGTATTTCCTTCAGTGTTACACTACAATTTTAACATTTAAAAAAAAATATCTTAATTGAATTTTTCTAAAGGTGTTAGACTTCAGTTTTTGCATTTTTAAGAATTTTTTGAGAAAATTGAAATTTGTGTGTGTTAGTAATTACGGAGTATTTTGAGTACGGCATGAAAATTGAGTATTTTGCTTGTATTACACTTCACTCTTAACATTTTTTAAAAACAAAATCTTAATTGAATTTTTCGAAGGTGTTAGACTTAAGTTTTTGCATTTTTAAGAAATTTTTGAAAAAATTGAAATTTGTGGGTGTTAGTCTTCAATTACGGAGTATTTTGAGTACGACAAGAAAATTGAGTATTTTTCCTGTGTTACACTTCAATTTTAACATCTTTTAAAAAAATATCTTAATTGAATTTTTTGAAGGTGTTAGACTTCAGTTTTTGCATTTTTAACAAATTTTTGAAAAAATTGAAATTTGTGTGTGTTAGTTTTCAATTACGGAGTATTTTGAGTAAAACATGAAAATTGAGTATTTTGCTCGTGTCACACTTCAATTTTAGCATTTTTTAAAAAAATATCTTAATTCAATTTTTTTGAGGTGTTAGACTTCAGTTTTTCCATTTTTAAGAAATTTTTGAAAAAATTGAAATTTGTGTGTGTTAGTCTTCAATAACGGAGTATTTTGAGTACGACAAGAAAATTGAGTATTTTGCTTGTGTTACACTTCAATTTTAACCTTTTAAAAAAAATTTCTTAATTGAATTTTTTGAAGGTGTTAGACTTCAGTTTTTGCATTTTTAAGAAAGTTTTGAAAAAATTGAAATTTTTGTGTGTTGGTCTTTAACTACGGAGTATTTTGAGTACGACATGAAAATTGAGTATTTTGCTTGTGTTACACTTAAATTTTAACATTTTAAAAAAAAATATCTTCATTGAATTTTTTGAAGGTATTAGACTTCAGTTTTTGCATTTTTAAGAAATTTTTGAAAAATTGAAACTTGTGTGTGTTAGTCTTTAATTACGGAGTATTATGAGTACGACATCAAAATTGAGTATGTTGCTTGTGCTACACTTCAATTTTAACATTTTAAAAAAAAATATCTTCATGGAATTTTTGAAGGTGTTAGACTTCCGTTTTTGCATTTTTAAGAAATTTTTGAAAAAATTGAAATTTGTGTGTGTTAGTCTTCAATTACGGAGTATTTTGGGTACGACAAGAAAATTGAGTATTTTTCTTGTGTTACAGTTCAATTTTAACATTTTAAAAAAAATATCTTAATTGAATATTTTGAAGGTGTTAGACTTCAGTTTTTGCATTTTTAACAAATTTTTGAAAAAATTGAAATTTGTGTCTGTTAGTTTTCAATTACGGAGTATTTTGAGTACGACATGAAAATTGAGTATTTTGTTCGTGTTACACCTCAATTTTAACATCTTTTTAAAAAATATCTTAATTCAATTTTTTGAAGGTGTTAAACTTCAGTTTTAGCATTTTTAAGAAATTTTTGAAAAAATTGAAATTTGTGTGTGTTAGTCTTCAATTACGGAGTATTTTGAGTACGACAAGAAAATTGAGTATTTTGCTTGTGTTACACTTCAATTTTAACCTTTTAAAAAAAATATCTTAATTGAATTTTTTGAAGGTGTTAGATTTCAGTTTTTGCATTTTTAAGAAAGTTTTGAAAAAATTCAAATTTTTGTGTGTTGGTCTTCAATTACGGAGTATTTTGAGTACGACATGAAAATTGAGTTTTTTTTGCTTGTGTTACACTTCAATTTTAACATTTTTTAAAAAATATCTTAATTGAATTTTTTGATGGTGTTGGACTTCAGTTTTTGCATTTTTAAGAATTTTTTGAAAAAATTATAATTTGTGTGTGTTAGTCTTCAATTACGGAGTATTTTGAGTACGACATGAAAATTGAGTATTTTTCTTGTGTTACACTTCAATTTAAACATTTTTAATAAAATAACTTAGCTGAATTTTATGAAGGTATTAAGCTTCAGTTTTTGCATTTTTAAGAAATTTTGGAAAAAATTGAAATTGGTGAGTTTTAGTATTCAATTATGGAGAATTTTGAGTACGAAATGAAAATTGAGTATTTTGCTTACGTTACACTTCAATTTTAACATTGTTTTAAAAAATATCTTAATTGAATTTTTTGAAGGTGTTAGACTTATGTTTTTGCATTTTTAACAATTTTTTGAAAAAATTGAAATTTGTGTGTTTTAGTCTTTAATTACGGAGTATTTTGAGCACGACATGAAAATTGAGTATTTTGCTTGTGTTACAGTGAAATTTTAACATTTTTAAAAAAAATATCTTAATTGAATTTTTTGAAGGTATTAGATTTCAGTTTTTGCATTTTTAAGAAATTTTTGAGAAAATTGAAATTTGTGTGTGTTAGTCTGTAATTACGGAGTATTTTGAGTACGTCATCAAAATTGAGTATTTTGCTTGTGTTACACTTCAATTTTAACATTTTTTTAAAAAATATCTTCATTGAATTTTTGAAGGTGTTAGACTTCCGTTTTTGCATTTTTAAGAAATTTTTGAAAAAATTGAAATTTGTGTGTGTTAGTCTTCAATTACGGAGTATTTTAAGTACGATTAGCAAATTGAGTATTTTGCTTGTGTTACACTTCAATTTTAACCTTTTATAAAAAATATCTTAATTGATTTTTTTGAAGGTGTTAGACTTCATTTTTTGCATTTTTAAGAAAGTTTTGAAAAAATTGAAATTTTGGTGTGTTGGTCTTCAATTACGGAGTATTTTGAGTATGACATGAAAATTGACTATTTTGCTTGTGTTAGACTTCAGTTTTTGCATTTTTAACAAATTTTTGAAAAAATTGATATTTGTGTGTGTTAGTTTTCAATTACGGAGTATTTTGAGTAAGACATGAAAATTGAGTATTTTGCTCGTGTTACACTTCAATTTTAGCATTTTAAAAAAAAAAATATTAATTCAATTTTTTTGAGGTGTTAGGCTTCAGTTTTTCCATTTTTAAGAAATTTTTGAAAAAATTGAAATTTGTGTGTGTTAGTCTTCAATAACGGAGTATTTTGAGTACGACAAGAAAATTTAGTATTTTGCTTGTGTTACACTTCAATTTTAACCTTTTTTTAAAAAAATATCTTAATTGAATTTTTGAAGGTGTTAGACTTCAGTTTTTGCATTTTTAAGAAAGTTTTGAAAAAAATGAAATTTTTTTGTGTTGGTCTTGAATTACGGAGTATTTTGAGTACGACATGAAAATTGAGTATTTTACTTGTGTTACACTTCAATTTTAACATTTTTTTAAAAAATATCTTAATTGAATTTTTTGAAGGTGTTAGATTTCAGTTTTTGCATTTTTAAGAAATTTTTGAAAAAATTGAAATTTGTGTGTGTTACTCTTCAATTATGGAGTATATTATGTACGGCATCAAAATTGAGTATTTTTCTTGTGTTACACTTCAATTTTTACATTTTTATAAAAAACATCTTAATTGGATTTTTTGAAGGTGTTAGACTTAGGTTTTTCCATTTTTAAGAAATGTTTGAAAAACATGAAATTTGTGTGTGCTAGTCTTCAATTACGGAGTATTTGAAGTTTGGCAAGAAAATTGAGTATTTTGCTTGTGTTAGACTTCAATTTTAACATTTTTTAAAAAAAATATGTTAATTGAATTTTTTGAAGGTGTTAGACTTCACTTTTTGAATTTTTAAGGAATTTTTGAAAAATTTGAAATTGGTGTGTGTTAGTCTTCAATTATGGAGAATTTTGAGTACGACATTAAAATTGAGTATTTTGGTTGTGTAACAGTTCAATTTTAACATTGTTTTAAAAAATATCTTAATTGAATTTTTTGAAGGTGTTAGACTTCAGTTTTTGTATTTTTAAGAAATTTTTGAAAAAATTGAAATTTGTGTGTGTTAGTCTTTAATTACGGAGTATTTTGAGTACGACATGAAAATTGAGTATTTTGCTTGTGTTACACTTCAATTTTAATATTTTTAAAAAAAATATCTTAATGGAATTTTTTGAAGGTGTTACACTTCAGTTTATGCATTTTCAAGAAATTTTTGAAAAAATTCAAATTTGTCTGTGTTAGTCTTCAATTACGAAGTATTTTGAGTACGACATGAAAATTGAGTATTTTGTTTGTGTTACACTTAAATTTTAAATTTAAAAAAAAAAAAAATCTTAATTGACTTTTTTTGAAGCTGTTAGACTTCAGTTTTTGTATTTTTAACAAATTTTTGACAAAATTGAAATTTGTGTGTATATGTCTTCAATTACGGATTATTTTGAGTACAACATAAAAATGGAGTATTTTGCTTGTGTTACACTTCAATTATAACATTTTAAAAAAAAAAATCTTAATTGAATTTTTTGAAGGTGTCAGACTTCAGTTTTTGCATTATTAAGAAATTATTGAAAAAATTGAAATTTGTGTGTGTGAGTCTTCAATTAAGGTGTATTTTGAGTACGACATGAAAATTTAGTGTTTTTCTAGTGTTACATTTAAATTTTAATATTTTTTAAAAAAATGTCTTAATTGAATTTTTTGAAGGTGTTACACTTCAGTTTTTGCATTGTTATGAAATGTTTGAAAAAATTGTAATTTGTGTGTGTTAGTCTTTAATTACGGAGTATTTTGAGTACGACAAAGAAAATTTAGTATTTTGCTTGTGTTACACTTAAATTTTAACATTTTTTGAAACAATATCTTAATTGAATCTTTTAAAGGTGTTAGACTTCAATTTTTGCATTTTCAAGAAATTTTTGAGAAAATTGAAATTTGTGTGTGTTAGTCTTCAATTACGGAGTATTTTGAGTGAGACATGAAAATTGAGTATTATGCTTGTGTTACACTTCAATTTTAACATTTTTTAAAGAAAAATCTTAATTGAATTTTTCGAAGGTTTAGACTTAAGTTTTTGCATTTTTATGAAAATTTCGAAAAAATTGATATTTGTGTGTGATAGTCTTCAATTATGGAGTATTTTGGGTACGACAAGAAAATTGAGTATTTTTTTGTGTTACACTTCAATTTTAACAATTTAAAAAAAATATCTTAATTGAATTTTTTGAAGGTGTTAGACTTCAGTTTTTGCATTTTTAAGAAAGTTTTGAAAAAATTGAAATTTGTGTGTGTTAGTCTTCAATTACGAAGTATTTTGAGTTAGCCATGAAAATTGAGTATTTTGCTCGTGTTATACTTCAATTTTAACATTTTTAAAAAAAAATACCTTAATTGAATTTGTTGAAGGTGTTAGACTTCATTTTTTGCATTTTTAAGAAATTTTTGAAAAAATTAAAATTTGTGTGTGTTAGTCTTCAATTACGGAGTATTTTGCTTGTGTTACACTTCTATTTTAACATTTGTTTCAAAAATATAGGAATTCAATTTTTTGAAGGTGTTAGACTTCAACTTTTGCATTTTTAAGAAATTGTTGAAAAAATTCAAATTTGTGTGTTTTAGTCTCAATTACGGAGTATTTTGAGTACGACTTCAAAATTGAGTATTTTGCTTGTGTTCCACTTCATTTTTCACATTTTTTTAAAAAATATCTTAAATGAATTTTTTGAAGGTGTTAGACTTCAGTTTTTGCATTTTTACGAAATTTTTGAAAAAATTGAAATTTGTGCGTGTTAGTCTTCAATTACGGAGTATTTTGCTTGTGTTACACTTCAATTTTAACATTTGTTTAAAAAATATCTCAATTCAATTTTTTGAAGGTGTAAGCCTTGAACTTTTGCATTTTTAGGAAAGTTCTGAAAAAATTGAATGTGTGTGTTAGTCTTCAATTATGGAGTATTTTGAGTACGATATGAAAACTGAATATTTTGCTTGTGTTCCACTTCAATTTTAACATTTTTTTAAAAAATATCTTAACTGAATTTTTTGAAGGTGTTAGACTTCAGTTTTTGCATTTTACAAAATTTTTGCAAAAATTAAAATTTGTGTGTGTTAGTCTTGAATAACGGAGTATTTTGCTTGTGCTACACTTCAATTATAACATTTGTTTTAAAAATATCTCAATTCAATTTTTTGAAGGGACTTCAACTTTTGCAATTTTAAGAAATCGTTGAAAAATTGAAATTTGTGTGTGTTAGTCTCAATTACGGAGTATTTTGAGGACGACATGAAACTTTAGTATCTTGCTTGTGTTCCACTTCAATTTTAACATTTTTTAAAAATATATCTTAACTGAATTTTTTGAAGGTGTTAGACTCAGTTTTTGGATTTTTACGTAATTTTTGAAAAAATTTAAATTTGTGTGTGTTAGTCTTCGATTACGGAGTATTTTGCTTGTGTTACACTTCAATTTTAACATTTGTTTTAACAATATCTCAATTCAATTTTTTGAAGGTGTTAGATTTCAACTTTTGCATTTTTAAGAAATTGTAGAAAAAATTGAAATTTGTGTGTTTTAGTCTCAATTACGGAGTATTTTGAGTACGATTTGAAAATTGAGTATTCTGTTTGTGTTTCACTACAATTTTAACATTTTTAAAAAAAATATCTTAACTTAATTTTTTTGAAGGTGTTAGTCCTCAGTTTTTGCATTTTTACGTAATTTTTTAAAAAATTGAAATTAGTGTGTGTTAGTCTTCCATTACGGAGTATTTTGCTCGTGTTACACTTCAATTTTATCATTTGTTTTAGAAATATCTCAATTCAAGTTTTTGAAGGTGACTTCAACTTTTGCATTTTTAAGAAATTGTTGAAAAAATTGAAATTTGTGATTTTTATTCTCAATTATGGAGTATTTTGAGTACGACTTGAAAATTGAGTATTTTGCATGTGTTCCACTACAATTTTAACATTTGTTTTAAAAATATCTCAATTCAATTTTTTGAAGGTGTGCCTTCAACTTTTGCATTTATAAGAAAGTTTTGAAAAAATTGAATGTGTGTGTTAGTCTTCAATTACGGAGTATTTTGAGTACGACATGAAAATTGAATATTTTGCTTGTGTTCCACCTCAATTTTAACATTTTTTTTAAAAAATATCTTAAAAGAATTTTTTGAAGGTGTTAGACTTCAGTTTTATCATTTTTAAGAAATTTTTGAAAAAATTGAAATTTGTGTGTGTTAGTCTTCAATTACGGAGTATTTTTCTTGTGTTACACTTCAATTTTAACGTTTGTTTTAAAAGTATCTCAATTCAATTTTTTGAAGGTGTTAGCCTTCAACTTTTGCATTTTTAAGAAAGTTTAGAAAAAATTGAATGTGTGTGTTAGTCTTCAATTATGGAGTATTTTGAGTACGACATGAAAATTGAATATTTTGCTTGTGTTCCACTTCAATTTTAACATTTTTTTTAAAAATATCTTAATTGAATTTTTTGAAGGTGTTAGACTTCAGTTTTGTCATTTTTACGAAATTTTTGAAAAAATTGAAATTTGTGTCTGTTAGCCTTCAATTACGGAGTATTTTTCTTGAGTTACACTTCAATTTTAATATTTGATGTAAAAATATGTTAATTTAATTTTTTAAAAGTGTTAGACTTTAGTTTTTGCATTTTTAAGAAATTTTTTAACAAATTGAAATTTTTGTGTGTTAGTCTTCAATTATGGAGTATTTTGAGTTCGACATGAAAATTGAGTATTTTGCTTGTGTTACACTTCAATTTTAACATTTAAAAAAAAATATCTTCATTGAATTTTTTGAAGGTGTTACACTTCAGTTTTGGCATTTTTACGAAATTTTTGTTAAAATCGAAATTTGTGTGTGTTTGTCTTCAATTACGGAGTATTTTGAGAACAACTTGAAAATTGAGTATTTCGCTTGTGTTCCACTTCAATTTTAACATTTTTTAAAAAAATATCTTAACTGAATTTTGTGAAGGTGGTTAGACTTCATTTTTTGTATTTTTACGAAATTTTTGAAAAAATTGAAATTTGTGTGTGTTAGTCTTCGATTACGGAGTATTTTGCTCTGTTACACTTCAATTTTAACATTTGTTTTGAAAATAGCTTATTTCAATTTTTTTTGAAGGAGTTAGACTTCAACTTTTGCATTTTTAAGAAATTGTTGAAAAAATTGAAATTTGTGTGTGTTAGTCTCAATTACGGAGTATTTTGAGTATGACATGAAAATTTAATATTTCGCTTGTGTTCCACTACAATTTTAACATTTTTTTTGAAAAATACCTTAACTGAATTTTTTGAAGGTGTTAGACTTCTGTATTTGCATTTTTATGAAATTTTTGAATAAATTAAAATTTGTGTGTGTTAGTCTTAAATTACGGAATATTATGCTTGTGTTACACTTCAATTTCAACATTAGTTTTAAAAATATCACAATTCAATTTTTTGAAGGTGTTAGACTTCAACTTTTGCATTTTTAAAAAATTGTTGAAAAAATTGAAATTTGTGTGTGTTAGTCTCAATTACGGAGTATTTTGAGTACAACATTAAACTTTAGTATTTTGCTTGTGTTCCACTTCAATTTTAACATTTTAAAAATAAAATATCTTAACTAAATTTTTTGAAGGTGTTAGACTTCAGTTTTTGCATTTTTACGAAATTTTTGAAAAAATTTAAATTTGTGTGTGTTAGTCTTCGATTATGGAGTATTTTGCTTGTGTTACACTTCAATTTTAACGTTTGTTTTAAAAATATCTCAACTCAATTTTTTGAAGGTGTTAGACTTCAACTTTTGCATTTTTAAGAAATTGTTGAAAAAATTGAAATTTGTGTGTTTTAGTTTCAATTACGGAGTATTTTGTTTGTGTTACACTTCAATTTTAACATTTGTTTTAAAAATATCTCATTTCAATTTTTTGAAGGTGTTAGTCTTCAACTTTTGCATTTTTAAGAAAGTTTTGAAAAAATTGAATGTGTGTGTTAGTCTTCAATTACGGTGTATTTTGAGTACGACATGACAATTGAATATTTTGCTTGTGTCACACTTCAATTTTAACCTTTTTTTCAAAAATATCTTAACTGAATTTTTTGAAGGTGTTAGACTTCTGTTTTTGCATTTTTACGAAATTTTTGAAAAAATTGAAATTTGTGTGTGTTAGTCTTCAAGTACGGAGTATTTTGCTTGTGTTACACTTCAATTTTAACATTTGATTTAAAAATATGTTAATTGAATTTTTTGAAGGTGACTTCAGTTTTTGCATTTTTAAGAAATTTTTGAAAAAATTGAAATTTTTGTATGTTAGTTATGGAGTATTTTGAGTTCGACATGAAAATTGAGTATTTTGCTTGTGTTACACTTCAATTTTAACATTTTTTTAAAAAAATATCTTCATTGAATTTTTTGATGGTGTTACACTTCTGTTTTGCCATTTTTAAGAAATTTTTGTTATAATCAAAATTTGTGTGTGTTAGTCTTCAATTACTGAGTATTTTGGGAACGACATGAAAATTGAGTATTTTGCTTGTGTTCCACTTCAATTTTAATTTTTTTTTAAAAAATATCTTAACTGAATTTTTTGAAGGTGTTAAGACTTCATTTTTTGCATTTTTACGAAATTTTTGAAAAAATTGAAATTTGTGTGTGTTAGACTTCGATTACGGAGTATTTTGCTCTGTTACACTTCAATTTAAACATTTGTTTTAAAAATATCTCATTTCAATTTTTTTGAAGGAGTTAGACTTCAACTTTTGCATTTTTAAGAAATTGTTGAAAAAATTGAAATTTGTGTGTGTTAGTCTCAATTACGGAGCATTTTAAGGTCGACAAGAAACTTTAGTATTTTGCTTGTGTTCCTCTACAATTTGAACATTTTTTTTGAAAAATATCTTAACTGAATTTTTTGAAGGTGTTACGATTCAGTTTTTGCATTTTTAAGAAATTTTTGAAAAAATTGAAATTTGTGTGTGTTAGTCTTCGATTAAAGAGTAATTTGCTTGTGTTATACTTCAATTTTAACATTTGTTTTAAAAATATCTCAATTCAATTTTTTGAAGGTGTTAGTTAGACTTCAACTTTTGCATTTTAAAGAAATTGTTGAAAAAATTGAAATTTGCGTGTTTTAGCCTCAATTACGGAATATTTTGAGTACGACTTGAAAATTGAGTATTTTGCTTGTGTTCCACTTGAATTTTAACATTTGTTTTAAAAATACGTCAATTCAATTTTTTGAAGGTGTTAAACTTCAAATTTTACATTTTTACGAAATTTTTGAAAAAATTGAAATTAGTGTGTGTTAGTCTTCAATTACGGAGAATTTTGCTTGTGTTACACTTCAATTTTAACATTTTTTTTAAAAATATCTCCATTCAATTTTTTGAAGGTGCCTTCAACTTTTGCATTTTTAAGAAAGTTTTGAAAAAATTGAATGTGTGTGTTGGTCTTCAATTACGGAGTATTTTGAGTACGACATGAATATTGAATATTTTGCTTGTGTTCCACTTCAATTTTAACATTTGTTTTAAAAATATCTGAACTGAATTTTTTGAAGGTGTTAGACTTCAGTTTTTGCATTTTTACGAAATTTTTGAAAAAATTTAAATTTGTGTGAGTTAGTCTTCGATTACGTAGTATTTTGCTTGTGTTACACTTCAATTTTAACGTTCGTTTTAAAAATATCTCAATTCAATTTTTTGAAGGTGTTAGACTTCAACTTTTGCATTTCGAAGAAATTGTTGACAAAATTGAAATTTGTGTGTTTTAGTCTCAATAACGGAGTATTTTGAGTACGACTTGAAAATTGAGTATTTTTCTTGTGTTCCACTTCAATTTTAACATTTTTAAAAAAAATATCTTAACTGATTATTTTGAAGGTGTTAGACTTCACTTTTTGCATTTTTACGAAATTTTTGAAAAAATTGAAATTAGTGTGTGTTAGTCTTCAATTACGGAGTATTTTGCTTGTGTTACACTTCAATTTTAACATTTTTTTAAAAAATATCTCCATTCAATTTTTTGAAGGTGTTAAGCCTTCAACTTTTGCATTTTTAAGAAAGTTTTGAAAAAATTGAATGTGTGTGTTAGTCTTCAATTACGGAGTATTTTCAGTACGACATGAAAATTGAGTATTTTGCTTGTGTTCCCCTTCAATTTTAACATTTTTTTAAAAAATATCTTATCTGAATTTTTTGAAGGTGTTAGACTTGATTTTTTGCATTTTTACGAAATTTTTGAAAAATTGAAATTTTTGTGTGTTAGTCTTCGATTACGGAGTATTTTGCTCGTGATACAATTCAATTTTAACATATGTATTAAAAATATCTCATTTCAATTTTTTGAAGGAGTTGGACTTCAACTTTTGCATTTTTAAGAAATTGTTGAAAAAATTGAAATTTGTGTGTGTTAGTGTCAATTACGGAGTATTTTGAGTACGACATGAAACTATAGTATTTTGCTTGTGTTCCACTTCAATTTTAACATTTTTTTGCAAAATATCTTAACTGAATTTTTTTAAGATGATAGACTTCAGTTTTTGAATTTTTAAGAAATTTTTTGAAAAAAATAGAAATTTGTGTGTGGTAATCTTCGATTACGGAGTATTTTGCTTGTGTTATACTTCAATTTTAACATTTGTTTTAAAAATATCTCAATTAAAAATTTTGAAGGTAGACTTCAACTTTTGCATCTTTAAGAAATTGTTGAAAAAATTGAAATTTGTCTGTGTTAGTCTCAATTACGGAGTATTTTGAGTACGACATGAAACTTTAATCTTTTTGCTCGTGTTCCACTTCAATTTTAACACTATTTTAAAAAATGTCTTAACTTAATTTTTTGAATGTGTTAGACTTCAGTTTCTGCATTTTCACGAAATTTTTGAAAAATTTAAAATTTGTGTGTGTGTTTGTCTTCGATTACGGAATATTTTGCTTGTGTTACACTTCAGTTTTAACATTTGTTTTAAAAATTTCTCAATTCATTTTTTTGAAGGTGTTAGACTTCAATTTTTGCATTTTTAATAAATTTTTGAAAAAATTGAAATTTGTATGTTTTAGTCTCAATTACGGAGTATTTTGAGTACGACTTGAAAATTGAGTATTTTGCTTGTGTTCCAATGCAATTTTAACATTTTATTAAAAAATATCTTAACTGAATTTTTTGGAGGTGTTACACTTCAGTTTTTGCATTTTTACGAAATTTTTGAAACAACTGAAATTTTTGTGTGTTAGTCTTCAATTACGGAGTATTTTGCTTGTGTTACACTTCAATTTTTACATTTGTTTTAAAAATATCTCAATTCAATTTTTTTGAAGGTGTTAGACTTCAACTTTTGCATTTTTAAGAAATTGTTGAAAAAATTGAAATTTGTGTGTGTTAGTCTCAATTACGGAGTATTTTAGTACGTCATGAAACTTTAGTATTTTGCTTGTGTTCCACTTCAATTTTAACATTTTTAAAAAAAATATCTTAAACTGATTTTTTTGAAGGTGTTAGTCTTCAGTTTTTCCATTTTTAAGAAATTTTACAAAAAATTTATATTTGTGTGTGTTAGTCTTCGATTACGGAGTATTTTGCTTGTGTTACAGTTCAATTTTAACATTTGTTTTAAAAATATCACAATTCAATTTTTTGAAGGTGTTAAGTCTTTAACTTTTGAATTTTTAAGAAATTGTTGAAAAAATTTAAATTTGTGTGTGTTAGTCTTCGATTACGGAATATTTTGCTTGTGTTACACTTTAATTTTAACATTTGTTTTAAAAATATCTCATTTCAATTTTTTGAAGGTGTTATCCTTCAACTTTTGCATTTTTAAGAAAGTTTTGAAAAAATTGAATGTGCGTGTTAGTCTTCAATTACGGAGTATTTTGAGTACGACATGAAAATTGAGTATTTTGCTTGTGTTTCACTTCAATTTTAAAATTTTTTTAAAAAATATCTGAACTGAATTTTTTGAAGGTGTTAGAGTTCATTTTTTGTATTTTTACGAAATTTTTGAAAAAATTGAAATTTGATGTGTTAGTCTTCGATTACGGAGTATTTTGCTCGTGTTACAATTCAATTTTTACATTTGTTTAAAAAATATCTCATTTCAATTTTTTGAAGAAGTTAGACTTCAACTTTTGCATTTTTAAGAAATTGTTGAAAAAATTGAAATTTGTGTGTTTTAGTCTCAATTACGGAGTATTTTGAGTATGACTTGAAAATTGAGTATCTTGCTTGTGTTCCACTTCAATTGTAACATTTTTAAAAAAAATATCTTAACTCAATTTTTAGAAGGTGTTAGACTTTAGTTTTTGTATTTTTACGAAATTTTTGAAAAAATTGAAATTTATGTGTGTTAGTCTTCAATTACAGAGTATTTTGCTTGTGTTACACTTCAATTTTTACATTTGTTTTAAAAATATCTCAATTCAATATTTTTAAGGTCAACTTTTGCATTTTTAAGAAAGTTTTGAAAAAATTGAATGTGCGTCTTAGTCTTCAATTAAGGAGTATTTTGAGTACGACATGAAAATTGAGTATTTTGCTTGTGTTTCACTTCAATTTTAACATTTTTAAAAAAAATATCTTAACTGAATTCTTTGAAGGTGTTAGACTTCATTTTTTGCATTTTTACGAAATTTTTGTGTGTTAGTCTTCGATTACGGAGTATTTTGCTCGTGTTACAATTCAATTTTAACATTTGTTTTAAAAATATCTCATTTAATTTTTTTTGAAGGAGTTAGACTTCAACTTTTGCATTTTTAAGAAATTGTTGAAAAAATTGATATTTGTATGTTTTAGTCTCAATTACGGAGTATTTTGAGTACGACTTGAAAATTGAGTATTTTGCTTGTGTTGCAATGCAATTTTAACATTTTATTAAAAAATATCTTAACTGAATTTTTTGGAGGTGTTACACTTCAGTTTTTGCATTTTTACGAAATTTTTGAAAAATCTGAAATTTGTGTGTGTTAGTCTTCAATTACGGAGTATTTTGCTTGTGTTACACTTCAATTTTAACATTTGTTTTAAAAATATCTCAATTCAATTTTTTTGAAGGTGACTTCAACTTTTGCATTATTAAGAAATTGTTGAAAAAATTGAAATTTGTGTGTGTTAGTCTCAATTACGGAGTATTTTAGTACGTCATGAAACTTTAGTATTTTGCTTGTGTTCCACTTCAATTTTAACATTTTTTTTAAAAATATCTTAACTGAATTTTTTGAAGGTGTTAGACTTCAGTTTTCGCATTTTTAAGAAGTTTTGGAAAAAATTTAAATTTGTGTATGTTAGTCTTCGATTACGGAGTATTTTGCTTGTGTTACACTTCAATTTTAACATTTGTTTTAAAAATATCTCAAATCAATTTTTTGAAGGTGCTAAGACTTGAACTTTTGCATTTTTAAGAAATTGTTGAAAAAATTGAAATTTGTATGTTTTAGTCTCAATTACGGAGTATTTTGAGTACGACTTGAAAATTGAGTATTTTTCTTGTGTTCCACTTCAATTTTAACATTTTTTTTAAAAAATATCTTAACTGAATTTTTAGAAGGTGTTAGACTTCAGTTTTTGCATTTTTACGAAATTTTTGAAAAAATTGAAATTTGTGTGTGTTAGTCTTCAATTATGGTGTATTTTGCTTGTGTTACACTTCAATTTTAACATTTGTTTTAAAAATATCTCAATTCAATTTTTTGAAGGTGTCTTCAACTTTTGCATTTTTAAGAAATTGTTGAAAAAATTGTAATTTGTCTGTGTTAGTCTCAATTAAGGAGTATTTTGAGTACGACAAGAAACTTTAGTATTTTACTTGTGTTCCACTTCAATTTTAACATTTTTTTCAAAAATATCTTAGCTGAATTTTTTGAAGGTGTTAGACTTCAATTTTTGCATTTTTACGAAATTTTTGAAAAAATTTAAATTTTTGTGTGTTGGTCTTAGATTACGAAGTATTTTGCTTGTGTTACACTTCAATTTTAACATTTGTTTTAAAAATATCTCATTTCAATTTTTTTGAAGGTGTTAGCCTTCAAGTTTTGCATTTTTAAGAAAGTTTTGAAAAAATTGAATGTGCGTGTTAGTCTTCAATTACGGAGTATTTTGAGTACGACATGAAAATTGAGTATTTTGCTTGTGTTTCACTTCAATTTTAAATTTTTTTTAAAAAATATCTGAACTGAATTTTGTGAAGGTGTTAGACTTCATTTTTTGCATTTTTACGAAATTTTGGAAAAAATTGAAATTTTATGTGTTAGTCTTCGATTACGGAGTATTTTGCTCGTGTTACAATTAAATATTTACATTTGTTCTAAAAATATCTCATTTCAATTTTTTGAAGGAGTTAGTCTTCAACTTTTGCATTTTTAAGAAATTGTTGAAAAAATTCAAATTTGTGTGTTTTAGTCTCAATTACGGAGTATTTTGAGTATGACTTGAAAATTGAGTATTTTGCTTGTGTTCCACTTCAATTCTAACATTTAAAAAAAAAATATCTTAACTCCATTTTTTGAAGGTGTTATACTTCAGTTTTTGTATTTTTACGAAAATTTTGAAAAAATTGAAATTTGTGTGTGTTAGTCTTCAATTACGGAGTATTTTGCTAGTGTTACACTTCAATTTTAACATTAGTTTTAAAAATATCTCAATTCAATTTTTTGAAGGTGTTAGACTTCAACTTTTGCATTTTTAAGAAATTGTTGAAAAAATTGAAATTTGTGTGTGTTAGTCTCAATTACGGAGTATTTTAGTACGACATGAAACTTTAGTATTTTGCTTGTGTTCCACTTCAATTTTAACATTTTTTTTAAAAATATCTTAACTGAATTTTTTGAAGGTGTTAGACTTCAGTTTTTGCATTTTTAAGAAGTTTTGGAAAAAATTTAAATTTGTGTATGTTAGTCTTCGATTACGGAGTATTTTGCTTGTGTTACACTTCAATTTTAACATTTGTTTTAAAAATATCTCAAATCAATTTTTTGAAGGTGCTAAGACTTGAACTTTTGCATTTTTAAGAAATTGTTGAAAAAATTGAAATTTGTATGTTTTAGTCTCAATTACGGAGTATTTTGAGTACGACATGAAAATTGAGTATTTTTCTTGTGTTCCACTTCAATTTTAACATTTTTTTTAGAATATATCTTAACTGAATTTTTAGAAGGTGTTAGACTTCAGTTTTTGCATTTTTACGAAATTTTTGAAAAAATTGAAATTTGTGTGTGTTAGTCTTCAATTATGGTGTATTTTGCTTGTGTTACACGTCAATTTTAACATTTGTTTTAAAAATATCTCAATTCAATTTTTTGAAGGTGTTAGACTTCAACTTTTGCATTTTTAAGAAATTGTTGAAAAAATTGAAATTTGTCTGTGTTAGTCTCAATTACGGAGTATTTTGAGTACGACAAGAAACTTTAGTATTTTGCTTGTGTTCCACTTCAATTTTAACATTTTTTTCAAAAATATCTTAACTGAATTTTTTGAAGGTGTTAGACTTCAATTTTTGCATTTTTACGAAATTTTTGAAAAAATTTAAATTTTTGTGTGTTAGTCTTAGATTACGAAGTATTTTGCTTGTGTTACACTTCAATTTTAACATTTGTTTTAAAAATATCTCATTTCAATTTTTTGAAGGTGTTAGCCTTCATGTTTTGCATTTTTAAGAAAGTTTTGAAAAAATTGAATTTGCGTGTTAGTCTTCAATTACGGAGTATTTTGAGTACGACATGAAAATTGAGTATTTTGCTTGTGTTTCACTTCAATTTTAAAATTTTTTTAAAAAATATCTGAACTGAATTTTTTGAAGGTAGACTTCATTTTTTGCATTTTTACGAAATTTTTGAAAAAATTGAAATTTGATGTGTTAGTCTTCGATTACGGAGTATTTTGCTCGTGTTACAATTAAATTTTTACATTTGTTTTAAAAATATCTCATTTCAAATTTTTGAAGGAAAAAGAACGACAAGGCAGACGCATGAGCCAAGTTAGCAGCCTTTTATGATATTCAAGCATTTCTTTTGAGTCAATCGGCTTGCCAATCAACTGACTCGCTTTCCTGAGTAAACAGAGGAACTAACCATATTCCGACTTGGAACAGGCTTCTTTCTTTCTAGCCTGTTTGTTTTGGCCTCTCTCTCTCATAGGAGAGTCAAGGTCTCATTTTTTTCAAAAAAATTCAAATTTGTGTGTTTTAGTCTCAATTACGGAGTATTTTGAGTATGACTTGAAAATTGAGTATTTTGCTTGTGTTCCACTTCAATTCTAACATTTTTTTAAAAAAAAATCTTAACTCCATTTTTTGAAGGTGTTATACTTCAGTTTTTGTATTTTTACGAAAATTTTGAAAAAATTGAAATTTGTGTGTGTTAGTCTTCGATTACGGAGTATTTTGCTCGTGTTACAATTCAATTTTAACATTTGTTTTAAAAATATCTCATATCACTTTTTTGAAGGAGTTAGACTTCAACTAATGCATTTTTATGAAATTGTTGAAAAAATTGATATGTGTGCGTGTTAGTCTCAATTACGGAGTATTTTTAGTACGACATGAAACTTTAGTAT
Organism: Luzula sylvatica; assembly: GCA_946800325.1. Taxonomy (NCBI): domain Eukaryota; kingdom Viridiplantae; phylum Streptophyta; class Magnoliopsida; order Poales; family Juncaceae; genus Luzula; species Luzula sylvatica. The sequence continues at coordinate 49,653,715 of OX326958.1, forward strand.
TTTGCTTGTGTTCCACTTTAATTTTAACATTTTTTTGCAAAATATCTTAACTAATTTTTTTTAAGATGATAGACTTCAGTTTTTGCATTTTTAAGAAATTTTTGAAAAAAATTGAAATTTGTGTGTGTAGTCTTCAATTACGGACTATTTTACTTGTGTTATACTTAAATTTTAACATTTGTTTTAAAAATATCTCAATTCAATTTTTTGAAGCTGTTAGACTTCAACTTTTGCATCTTTAAGAAATTGTTGAAAAAATTGAAGTTTGTGTGTGTTAGTCTCAATTACGGAGTATTTTGAGTACGACATGAAACTTTAGTATTTTTGCTTGTATTCCACTTCAATTTTAACATTTTTTTTAAAAATGTCTTAACTTAATTTTTCGAAGGTGTTAGACTTCAGTTTCTGGATTTTTACAAAATTTTTGCAAAAATTAAAATTTGTGTGTGTGTTAGTCTTCGATTACAGAATATTTTGCTTGTGTTACACTTCAATTTTAACATTTGTTTTAAAAATATCTCATTTCAATTTTTTGAAGGTGTTAGACTTCAACTTTTGCATTTTTAAGAAATTGTGGAAAAAATTGAATTTTGTATGTTTTAGTTTGATTTACGGAGTATTTTGAGTACGACTGGAAATTTGAGTATTTTGCTTGTGGTTCACTTCAATTTTAACATTTAAAAAAAAAAATCTTAACTGAATTTTTTGAAGGTGTTAGACTTCAGTTTTTGCATTTTTATGAAATTTTTGAAAAAATTTAAATTTGTGTGTGTTAGTCTTCGATTAAGGAGTATTGTGCTTGTGTTACACTTCAATTTTAACATTTGTTTTAAAAATATCTCATTTCAATTTTTTGAAGGTGCCTTCAACTTTTGCATTTTTAAGAAAGGAGTGAAAAAATTGAATGTGCGTGTTAGTCTTCAATTACGGAGTATTTTGAGTACGACATGAAAATTGAGTATTTTGCTTGTGTTTCACTTCAATTTTAACATTTTTTTAAAAAATATCTTAACTGAATTTTTTGAAGGTGTTAAGACTTCATTTTTTGCATTTTTACGAAAATTTTGAAAAAATTGAAATTTTTGTTTGTTAGTCTTCGATTACGGAGTATTTTGCTCGTGTTACATTTCAATTTTAACATTTGTTTTAAAATATCTCATTTCTTTTTTTTGAAGGAGTTAGACTTCAACATTTGCATTTTTAAGAAATTGTTGAAAAAATTGAAATTTGTCTTTGTTAGTCTCAATTACGGAGTATTTTGAGTACGACTTGAAAATTGAGTATTTTGCTTGTGTTCCACTTCAATTTTAACATTTTTTTAAAAAAATATCTTAACTGAATTTTTTGGAGGTGTTACACTTCAGTTTTTGCATTTTTACGAAATTTTTGAAAAAATTGAAATTTGTGTGTGTTAGACTTCAATTACGGAGTTTTTTGCTTGTGTTACACTTCAATTTTAACATTTGTTTTAAAAATATCTCAATTCAATTTTTTGAAGGTGTTAAGACTTCAACTTTTGCATTTTTAAGAAATTGTTGAAAAAATTGAAATTTGTATGTTTTAGTCTCAATTACGGAGTATTTTGAGTACGACTTGAAAATTGAGTATTTTGCTTGTGTTCCACTTCAATATTAACATTTTTTTAAAGAATATCTTAACTGAATTTTTTGAAGGTGTTACATTTCAGTTTTTGCATTTTTACGAAATTTTTGAAAAAATTGAAATTTGTGTGTGCTAGTCTTCAATTACGGTGTATATTGCTTGTGTTACACTTCAATTTTAACATTTGTTTTAAAAATATCTCATTTCAATTTTTTGAAGGTGTTAGACTTCAACTTTTGCATTTTTAAGAAATTGTTGAAAAAATTGAAATTTGTCTCTGTTAGTCTCAATTACGGAGTACTTTGAGTACGACATGAAACTTTAGTATTTTGCTTGTGTTCCACTTCAATTTTATCATTTTTAAAAAAATTATCTTAACTGAATTTTTTGAAGGTGTTAGACTTCAGTTTTTGCATTTTTAAGAAATTTTTGAAAAAATTTAAATTTGTGTGTGTTAGTCTTCGATTACGGAGTATTTTGCTTGTGTTACACTTCAATTTTAATATTTGTTTTAAAAATATCTCATTTCATTTTTTTGAAGGTGTTGCCTTCAACTTTTGCATTTTTAAGAAAGTTTTGAAAAAATTGAATGTGGGTGTTAGTCTTCAATTACGGAGTATTTTGAGTATGACACGAAAATTGAGTATTTTTCTTGTGTTTCACTTCAATTATAAAATTTTTTTAAAAAATATCTGAACTGAATTTTTTGAAGGTGCGACTTCATTTTTTGCATTTTTACGAAATTTTTGAAAAAATTGAAATTTGATGTGTTAGTCTTCGATTACGGAGTATTTTGCTCGTGTTACAATTCAATTTTTACATTTGTTTTAAAAATATCTCATTTCAATTTTTTGAAGGAGTTAGACTTCAACTTTTGCATTTTTAAGAAATTGTTGAAAAAGTTGAAATTTGTGTGTTTTAGTCTCAATTACGGAGTATTTTGAGTATGACTTGAAAATTGAGTATTTTGCTGGTGTTCCACTTCCATTCTATCATTTTTTAAAAATATATCTTAACTCAATTTTTTGAAGGTGTTATACTTCAGTTTTTGTATTTTTACGAAATTTTTGAAAAAAATGAAATTTGTGTGTTGGTCTTCAATTACGGAGTATTTTGCTTGTGTTACACATCAATTTTTACATTTGTTTTAAAAATATCTCAATTCAATTTTTTGAAGGTCAACTTTTGCATTTTTAAGAAAGTTTTGAAAAAATTGAATGTGCGTTTTAGTCTTCAATTACGGAGTATTTTGAATATGATATGAAAATTGAGTATTTTGCTTGTGTTTCACTTCAATTTTAACATTTTTAAAAAAAATATCTTAACTGAATTTTTTGAAGGTGTTACACTTCATTTTTTGCATTTTTACGAAATTTTTGGAAAAATTGAAATTTTTGTGTGTGAGTCATCGATTATGGAGTATTTTGCACGTGTTACAATTCAATTTTAACATTTGTTTTAAAAATATCTCATTTCACTTTTTTGAAGGAGTTAGACTTCAACTAATGCATTTTTAAGAAATTGTTGAAAAAATTGAAATTTATGCGTGTTAGTCTCAATTACGGAGTATTTTGAGTACGACATGAAACTTTAGTATTTTGCTTGTGTTCCACTTCAATTTTGACATTTTTTTAAAAAATAACTTAACTGAATTTTTTGAAGGTGTTAGATTTCAGTTTTTGTATTTTTAAGAAATTTTAAAAAAATTTAAATTTGTGTGTGTTAGTCTTCGATTACGGAGTATTTTGCTTGTGTTACACTTCAATTTTAACATTTGTTTTAGAAATATCTCATTTCAATTTTTTGAAGGTCAACTTTTGCTTATTTAAGAAAGGTTTGAAAAAATTGAATGTGCGTGTTAGTCTTCAATTACGGAGTATTTTGAGTACAAAACGAAAATTGAGTATTTTGCTTGTGTTTCACTTCAATTTTAACAATTTTTTAAAAAATATCTTAACTGAATTTTTTGAAGGTGTTAAGACTTCATTTTTAGCATTTTTACGAAATTTTTGTGTGTTAGTCTTCGATTACGGAGTATTTTGCTCGTGTTACATTTCAATTTTAACATTTGTTTTAAAAATATCTCATTTCATTTTTTTTTGAAGGAGTTAGACTTCAACTTTTGCATTTTTAAGAAATTGTTGAAAAAATTGAAATTTGTGTGTGTTAGTCTCAATTACGGAGTATTTTGAGTACGACATGAAACTTTAGTATTTTGCTTGTGTTCCACTTCAATTTTTCCATTTTTTTTAAAAATGTCTTAACTTAATTTTTTGAAGGTGTTAAACTTCAGTTTCTGCATTTTTACGAAATTTTTGAAAAATTTAAAATTTGTGTGTGTGTTAGTCTTCGATTACGGAATATTTTGCTTGTGTTACACTTCAATTTTAACATTTGTTTTAAAAATATCGCAATTCAATTTTTTGAAGGTGTCAGACTTCAAATTTTGCATTTTTAAGAAATTGTTGAAGAAATAGAAATTTGTATGTTTTAGTCTCAATTACGGAGTATTTTGAGTACGACTTGAAAATTGAGTATTTTGCTTGTGTTCCACTTCAATTTTAACATTTTTTTAAAAGATATCTTAACTGAATTTTTTGGAGGTGTTACACTTCAGTTTTTGCATTTTTACGAAATTTTTGAAAAAATTGAAATTTGTGTGTGTTAGTCTCAATTACGGAGTATTTTAGTATGACATGAAACTTTAGTATTTTGTTTGTGTTCCACTTCAATTTTAACATTTTTTTAAAAAATATCTTAACTGAATTTTTTGAAGGTGTTAGACTTCAGTTTTTGCATTTTTAAGAAATTTTTGAAAAAATTTAAATTTGTGTGTGTTAGTCATCGATTCGGAGTATTTTGCTTGTGTTACACTTCAATTTTAACATTTGTGTTAAAAATATCTCAATTCAATTTTTTGAAGGTGTTAAAGACTTCAACTTTTGTATTTTTAAGAAATTGTTGAAAAAATTGAAATTTGTATGTTTTAGTCTCAATTACGGATTATTTTGAGTACGACTTGAAAATTGAGTATTTTGCTTGTGTTCCACTTAAATTTTGACATTTTTTTAAAAATTATCTTAACTGAATTTTTTGAAGGTGTTACACTTCGGTTTTTGCATTTTTACGAAATTTTTGAAAAAATTGAAATTTGTGTGTGTTAGTCTTCAATTACGGTGTATTTTGCTTGTGTTACATTTCAATTTTAACATTTGTTTTAAAAATATCTCAATTCAATTTTTGGAATGTGTTAGACTTAAACTTTTGCATTTTTAAGAAATTGTTGAAAAAATTGAAATTTGTCTGTGTTAGTCTCAATTGCGGAGTATTTTGAGAACGACATGAAACTTTAGTATTTTGCTTGTGTTCCACTTAAATTTTAACATTTTTTTTAAAAAATATCTTAACTGTATTTTTTTAAGGTGTTAGACTTCAGTTTTTGCATTTTTAAGAAATTTTTGAAAAAATTTAAATTTGTGTGTGTTAGTCTTCGATTACGGAGTATTTTGCTTGTGTTACACTTCAATTTTAACATTTGTTTTAAAAATATCTAATTTCTATTTTTTAAAGGTGTTAGCCTTCAACCTCTGCATTTTTAAGAAAGTTTTGAAAAAATTGAATGTGAGTGTTAGTCTTCAATTACGGAGTATTTTGAGTACGACATGAAAATTGAGTATTTTGCTTGTGTTTCACTTCAATTTTAAATTTTTTTTAAGAAATATCTGAACTGAATTTTTTGAAGGTGTTCGACTTCATTTTTTGCATTTTTCCGAAATTTTTGAAAAAATTGAAATTTGATGTGTTAGTCTTCGATTACGGAGTATTTTGCTCGTGTTACAATTCAATTTTTACATTTGTTTTAAAAATATCTCATTTCAATTTTTTGAAGGAGTTAGACTTCAACTTTTGCATTTTTAAGAAATTGCTGATAAAATTGAAATTTGTGTGTTTTAGTCTCAATTACGGAGTATTTTGAGTATGACTTGAAAATTGAGTATTTTGCATGTGTTCCACTTCTAATATTTTTTAAAAATACATCTTAACTCAATTTTTTGAAGGTGTTATACTTCAGTTTTTGAATTTTTACGAAATTTTTGAAAAAATTGAAATTTGTGTGTGTTAGTCTTCAATTACGGAGTATTTTGCTTGTGTTACACTTCAATTTTTACATTTGTTTTAAAAATATCTCAGTTCAATTTTTTGAATGTCAACTTTTGCATTTTTAAGAAAGTTTTGAAAAAATTGAATGTGCGTCTTAGTCTTCAATTACGGAGTATTTTGAGTACGACATGAAAATTGAGTATTTTGCTTGTGTTTCACTTCAATTTTAACATTTAAAAAAAAATATATTAACTGAATTTTTTGAAGGTGTTAGACTTCATTTTTTGCATTTTTACGAAATTTTTGAATAAATTGAAATTTTTGTGTGTTAGTCTTCGATTACGGAGTATTTTGCTCGTGTTACAATTCAATTTTAACATTTGTTTCAAAAAATATCTCATTTCACTTTTTTGAAGGAGTTAGACTTCAACTAATGCATTTTTAAGAAATTGTTGAAAAAATTGATATGTGTGCGTGTTAGTCACAATTACGGAGTATTTTTAGTACGACATGAAACTTTAGTATTTTGCTTGTGTTCCACTTTAATTTTAACATTTTTTTGCAAAATATCTTAACTAATTTTTTTAAGATGATAGACTTCAGTTTTTGCATTTTTAAGAAATTTTTGAAAAAAATTGAAATTTGTGTGTGTTAGTCTTCAATTACGGAGTATTTTACTTGTGTTATACTTCAATTTTAACATTTGTTTTAAAAATATCTCAATTCAATTTTTTGAAGCTGTTAGACTTCAACTTTTGCATCTTTAAGAAATTGTTGAAAAAATTGAAGTTTGTGTGTGTTAGTCTCAATTACGGAGTATTTTGAGTACGACATGAAACTTCAGTATTTTTGCTTGTATTCCACTTCAATTTTAAATTTTTTTTTAAAAATGTCTTAACTTTATTTTTTGATGGTGTTAGACTTCAGTTTCTGCATTTTTACAAAATTTTTGAAAAAATTAAAATTTCTGTGTGTGTTAGTCTTCGATTACAGAATATTTTGCTTGTGTTACACTTCAATTTTATCATTTGTTTTAAAAATATCTCAATTCAATTTTTTGAAGGTGTTAGACTTCAACTTTTGCATTTTTAAGAAATTGTTGAAAAAATTGAAATTTGTATGTTTTAGTTTGATTTACGGAGTATTTTGAGTACGACTGGAAATTTGAGTATTTTGCTTGTGGTCCACTTCAATTTTAACATTTTTTGAAAAAATATCTTAACTGAATTTTTTGAAGGTGTTACACTTCAGTTTTTGCATTTTTACGAAATTTTTGAAAAAATTGAAATTTGTGTGTGTTAGTCTTCAATTACGGTATGTTTTGCTTGTGTTACACATCAATTTTAACAATTGTTTTAAAAATATCTCAATTCAATTTTTTGAATGTTAACTTAGACTTCAACTTTTGCATTTTTAAGAAATTGTTGAAAAAATTGAAATTTGTCTTTGTTAGTCTCCATTACGGAGTATTTTGAGTACGACATGAAACTTAAGTATTTTGCTTGTGTTCCACTTCAATTTTGACATTTTTAAAAAAGATAACTTAACTAAATTTTTTGAAGGTGTTAGACTTCAGTTTTTGCATTTTTAAGAAATTTTTGAAAAAAATTCAAATTTGTGTGTGTTAGTCTTCGATTACGGAGTATTGTGCTTGTGTTACACTTCAATTTTAACATTTGTTTTAAAAATATCTCATTTCAATTTTTTGAAGGTGTTAAGACTTCAACTTTTGCATTTTTAAGAAATTGTTGAAAAAATTAAAATTTGTCTGTGTTAGTCTCAATTACGGAGTATTTTGAGTACGACATGAAACTTTAGTATTTTGCTTGTGTTCCACTTCAATTTTATCATTTTAAAAAAAATATATATTAACTTAATTTTTTGAAGGTGTTAGACTTCAGTTTTTGCATTTTTAAGAAATTTTTGATAAAATTTAAATTTGTGTGTGTTAGTCTTCGATTACGGAGTATTTTGCTTGTGTCACACTTCATTTTTAACATTTGTTTTAAAAATATCACAATTCAATTTTTTGAAGGTGTTGACTTCAACTTTTGCATTTTTAAGAAATTGTTGAAAAAATTGAAATTTGTGTGTGTTAGTCTCAATTACGGTGTATTTTGAGTATGACATGAAACTTTAGTAGTTTGCTTGTGTTCCACATCAATTTTTCCGTTTTTTTCAAAAATGTCTTAGCTTAATTTTTTGAAGGTGTAAGACTTCAGTTTCTGCATTTTTACGAAATTTTTGAAAATTTTAAAATTTGTGTGTGTGTTACTCTTCGATTACGGAATATTTTGCTTGTGTTACACTTCAATTTTAACATTTGTTTTAAAAATATCGCAATTCAATTTTTTGAAGGTGTTAGACTTCAACTTTTGCATTTTTAAGAAATTGTTTAAAAAATTGAAATTTGTGTGTGTTAGTCTTCAATTATGGTGTATTTTGCTTGTGTTACACTTCAATTTTAACATTTGTTTTAAAAATATCTCAATTCAATTTTTTGAAGGTGTTAGACTTCAACTTTTGCATTTTTATGAAATTGTTGAAAAAATTGAAATTTGTGTGTGTTAGTATCAATTACGGAATATTTTAGTACGACATGAAACTTTAGTATTTTGTTTGTGTTCCACTTCAATTTTAACATTTTTTTTAAAAATATCTTAACTGAATTTTTTGAAGGTGTTAGACTTCAGTTTTTGCATTTTTAAGAAATTTTTGATAAAATTTAAATATGTGTGTGTTAGTCTTCGATTACGGAGTATTTTGCTTGTGTGACACTTCAATTTTAACATTTGTTTTAAAAATATCTCAATTCTATTTTTTGAAGGTGTTCAGACTTCAACTTTTGCATTTTTAAGAAATTGTTGAAAAAATTGAAATTTGTATGTTTTAGTCTCAATTACGGAGTATTTTGACTACGAATTGAAAATTGAGTATTTTGCTTGTGTTCCACTTCAATTTTAACATTTTTTTAAAAAATATCTTAACTGAATTTTTTGAAGGTGTTAGACTTCAGTTTTTGCATTTATAAGAAATTTTTGGAAAAATTTAAATTTGTGTGTGTTAGTCTTCGATTACGGAGTATTTTGCTTGTGTTACACTTTGATTTTAACATTTGTTTTAAAAATATCTCATTTCAATTTTAGACTTCAACTTTTGCATTTTTAAGAAATTGTTGAAAAAATTGAAATTTGTGTGTGTTAGTCTCAATTACGGAGTATTTTGAGTATGACATGAAACTTTAGTAGTTTGCTTGTGTTCCACTTCAATTTTTTGAAGGTGTTAAGCCTTCAACTTTTGCATTTTTATGAAAGTTTTGAAAAAATTGAATGTGAGTGTTAGTCTTCAATTACGGAGAATTTTGAGTACGACATGAAAATTGAGTATTTTGTTTGAGTTTCACTTCAATTTTAAAATTTTTTTAAGAAATATCTGAACTGAATTTTTTGAAGGTGTTCGACTTCATTTTTTGCATTTTTCCGAAATTTTTGAAAAAATTGAAATTTGATGTGTTAGTCTTCGATTACGGAGTATTTTGCTCGTGTTACAATTCAATTTTTACATTTGTTTTAAAAATATCTCATTTCAATTTTTTGAAGGAGTTAGACTTCAACTTTTGCATTTTTAAGAAATTGCTGATAAAATTGAAATTTGTGTGTTTTAGTCTCAATTACGGAGTATTTTGAGTATGACTTGAAAATTGAGTATTTTGCATGTGTTCCACTTCTAATATTTTTTAAAAATACATCTTAACTCAATTTTTTGAAGGTGTTATACTTCAGTTTTTGAATTTTTACGAAATTTTTGAAAAAATTGAAATTTGTGTGTGTTAGTCTTCAATTACGGAGTATTTTGCTTGTGTTACACTTCAATTTTTACATTTGTTTTAAAAATATCTCAGTTCAATTTTTTGAATGTCAACTTTTGCATTTTTAAGAAAGTTTTGAAAAAATTGAATGTGCGTCTTAGTCTTCAATTACGGAGTATTTTGAGTACGACATGAAAATTGAGTATTTTGCTTGTGTTTCACTTCAATTTTAACATTTAAAAAAAAATATATTAACTGAATTTTTTGAAGGTGTTAGACTTCATTTTTTGCATTTTTACGAAATTTTTGAATAAATTGAAATTTTTGTGTGTTAGTCTTCGATTACGGAGTATTTTGCTCGTGTTACAATTCAATTTTAACATTTGTTTCAAAAAATATCTCATTTCACTTTTTTGAAGGAGTTAGACTTCAACTAATGCATTTTTAAGAAATTGTTGAAAAAATTGATATGTGTGCGTGTTAGTCACAATTACGGAGTATTTTTAGTACGACATGAAACTTTAGTATTTTGCTTGTGTTCCACTTTAATTTTAACATTTTTTTGCAAAATATCTTAACTAATTTTTTTAAGATGATAGACTTCAGTTTTTGCATTTTTAAGAAATTTTTGAAAAAAATTGAAATTTGTGTGTGTTAGTCTTCAATTACGGAGTATTTTACTTGTGTTATACTTCAATTTTAACATTTGTTTTAAAAATATCTCAATTCAATTTTTTGAAGCTGTTAGACTTCAACTTTTGCATCTTTAAGAAATTGTTGAAAAAATTGAAGTTTGTGTGTGTTAGTCTCAATTACGGAGTATTTTGAGTACGACATGAAACTTCAGTATTTTTGCTTGTATTCCACTTCAATTTTAAATTTTTTTTTAAAAATGTCTTAACTTTATTTTTTGATGGTGTTAGACTTCAGTTTCTGCATTTTTACAAAATTTTTGAAAAAATTAAAATTTCTGTGTGTGTTAGTCTTCGATTACAGAATATTTTGCTTGTGTTACACTTCAATTTTATCATTTGTTTTAAAAATATCTCAATTCAATTTTTTGAAGGTGTTAGACTTCAACTTTTGCATTTTTAAGAAATTGTTGAAAAAATTGAAATTTGTATGTTTTAGTTTGATTTACGGAGTATTTTGAGTACGACTGGAAATTTGAGTATTTTGCTTGTGGTCCACTTCAATTTTAACATTTTTTGAAAAAATATCTTAACTGAATTTTTTGAAGGTGTTACACTTCAGTTTTTGCATTTTTACGAAATTTTTGAAAAAATTGAAATTTGTGTGTGTTAGTCTTCAATTACGGTATGTTTTGCTTGTGTTACACATCAATTTTAACAATTGTTTTAAAAATATCTCAATTCAATTTTTTGAATGTTAACTTAGACTTCAACTTTTGCATTTTTAAGAAATTGTTGAAAAAATTGAAATTTGTCTTTGTTAGTCTCCATTACGGAGTATTTTGAGTACGACATGAAACTTAAGTATTTTGCTTGTGTTCCACTTCAATTTTGACATTTTTAAAAAAGATAACTTAACTAAATTTTTTGAAGGTGTTAGACTTCAGTTTTTGCATTTTTAAGAAATTTTTGAAAAAAATTCAAATTTGTGTGTGTTAGTCTTCGATTACGGAGTATTGTGCTTGTGTTACACTTCAATTTTAACATTTGTTTTAAAAATATCTCATTTCAATTTTTTGAAGGTGTTAAGACTTCAACTTTTGCATTTTTAAGAAATTGTTGAAAAAATTAAAATTTGTCTGTGTTAGTCTCAATTACGGAGTATTTTGAGTACGACATGAAACTTTAGTATTTTGCTTGTGTTCCACTTCAATTTTATCATTTTAAAAAAAATATATATTAACTTAATTTTTTGAAGGTGTTAGACTTCAGTTTTTGCATTTTTAAGAAATTTTTGATAAAATTTAAATTTGTGTGTGTTAGTCTTCGATTACGGAGTATTTTGCTTGTGTCACACTTCATTTTTAACATTTGTTTTAAAAATATCACAATTCAATTTTTTGAAGGTGTTGACTTCAACTTTTGCATTTTTAAGAAATTGTTGAAAAAATTGAAATTTGTGTGTGTTAGTCTCAATTACGGTGTATTTTGAGTATGACATGAAACTTTAGTAGTTTGCTTGTGTTCCACATCAATTTTTCCGTTTTTTTCAAAAATGTCTTAGCTTAATTTTTTGAAGGTGTAAGACTTCAGTTTCTGCATTTTTACGAAATTTTTGAAAATTTTAAAATTTGTGTGTGTGTTACTCTTCGATTACGGAATATTTTGCTTGTGTTACACTTCAATTTTAACATTTGTTTTAAAAATATCGCAATTCAATTTTTTGAAGGTGTTAGACTTCAACTTTTGCATTTTTAAGAAATTGTTTAAAAAATTGAAATTTGTGTGTGTTAGTCTTCAATTATGGTGTATTTTGCTTGTGTTACACTTCAATTTTAACATTTGTTTTAAAAATATCTCAATTCAATTTTTTGAAGGTGTTAGACTTCAACTTTTGCATTTTTATGAAATTGTTGAAAAAATTGAAATTTGTGTGTGTTAGTATCAATTACGGAATATTTTAGTACGACATGAAACTTTAGTATTTTGTTTGTGTTCCACTTCAATTTTAACATTTTTTTTAAAAATATCTTAACTGAATTTTTTGAAGGTGTTAGACTTCAGTTTTTGCATTTTTAAGAAATTTTTGATAAAATTTAAATATGTGTGTGTTAGTCTTCGATTACGGAGTATTTTGCTTGTGTGACACTTCAATTTTAACATTTGTTTTAAAAATATCTCAATTCTATTTTTTGAAGGTGTTCAGACTTCAACTTTTGCATTTTTAAGAAATTGTTGAAAAAATTGAAATTTGTATGTTTTAGTCTCAATTACGGAGTATTTTGACTACGAATTGAAAATTGAGTATTTTGCTTGTGTTCCACTTCAATTTTAACATTTTTTTAAAAAATATCTTAACTGAATTTTTTGAAGGTGTTAGACTTCAGTTTTTGCATTTATAAGAAATTTTTGGAAAAATTTAAATTTGTGTGTGTTAGTCTTCGATTACGGAGTATTTTGCTTGTGTTACACTTTGATTTTAACATTTGTTTTAAAAATATCTCATTTCAATTTTAGACTTCAACTTTTGCATTTTTAAGAAATTGTTGAAAAAATTGAAATTTGTGTGTGTTAGTCTCAATTACGGAGTATTTTGAGTATGACATGAAACTTTAGTAGTTTGCTTGTGTTCCACTTCAATTTTTTGAAGGTGTTAAGCCTTCAACTTTTGCATTTTTATGAAAGTTTTGAAAAAATTGAATGTGAGTGTTAGTCTTCAATTACGGAGAATTTTGAGTACGACATGAAAATTGAGTATTTTGTTTGAGTTTCACTTCAATTTTAAAATTTTTTTAAAAAATATCTGAACTGAATTTTATGAAGGTGTTAGACTTCATTTTTTGCATTTTTACGAATTTTTTGAAAAAATTGAAATTTGATGTGTTAGTCTTCGATTACGGAGTATTTTGCTCGTGTTACAATTCAATTTTTACATTTGTTTTAAAAATATCTCATTTCAATTTTTTGAAGGCGTTAGACTTCAACTTTTGCATTTTTAAGAAATTCTTGACAAAATTGAAATTTGTTTGTTTTAGTCTCAATTACGGAGTATTTTGAGTATGACTTGAAAATTGAGTATTTTGCTGGTGTTCCACTTCAATTCAAACATTTTTTAAAAATATATCTTAACTCAATTTTTTGAAGGTGTTACTTCAGTTTTTGTATTTTTACGAAATTTTTGAACAAAATGAAATTTGTGTGTGTTAGTCTTCAATTACGGAGTATTTTGCATGTGTTACACTTCAATTTTTACATTTGTTTTAAAAATATCTCAATTCAATTTTTTGAAGGTGCCTTCAACTTTTGCATTTTTAAGAAAGTTTTGAAAAAATTGAATGTGCGTCTTAGTCTTCAATTACGGAGTATTTTGAGTACGACATGAAAATTGAGTATTTTGCTTGCGTTTCACTTCAATTTTAACATTTTTAAAAAAAATATCTTAACTGAATTTTTTGAAGGTGTTAGACTTCATTTTTTGCATTTTGACGAAATTTATGAAAAAATTGAAATTTTTGTGTGTTAGTCTTCGATTACGGAGTATTTTGCTCGTGTTACAATTCAATTTTAACATTTGTTTTAAAAATATCTCATTTCACTTTTTTGAAAGAGTTAGACTTGAACTAATGCATTTTTAAGAAATTGTTGAAAAAATTGAAATTTGTGCGTGTTAGTCTCATTTACGGAGTATTTTGAGTACGACATGAAACTTTAGTATTTTGCTTGTGTTCCACATTAATTTTAACATTTTTTTGCAAAAAATGTCTTAACTCAATTTTTTCAAGGTGTCAGACTTCAGTTTTTGCATTTTTAAGAAATTTTTCAAAAAATTTAAATATGTGTGTGTTAGTCTTCGATTACGGAGTATTTTTCTTGTGTTACACTTCAATTTTAACATTTGTTTTAAAAATATCTCAATTCAATTTTTTGAAGGTGTTAGACTTCAACTTTTGCATTTTTAAGAAATTGTTGAAAAAATTGAAATTGGTGTGTGTTAGTCTCAATCACGGAGTATTTTGAGTACGACATGAAACTTTAGTATTTTGCTTGTGTTCCACTTCAATTTTAACATTTTTTTAAAAAATATCTTAACTCAATTTTTTGAAGGTGTTATACTTCAGTTTTTGTATTTTTACGAAATATTTGAAAAAATTTAAATTTGTGTGTGTTAGTCTTCGATTACGGAGTATTTTGCTTGTGTTACACTTCAATTTTAACATTTGTTTTAAAAATATCTCATTTCAATTTTTTGAAGGTGTTAGCCTTCAACTTTTACATTTTTAAGAAAGTTTTGAAAAAATTGAAATTTGTGTGTTTTAGTCTCAATTACGGAGTATTTTGAGTACGACATGGAACTTTTGTATTTTGCTTGTGTTCGACTTCAATTTTAACATTTTTTTTAAAAAATATCTTAACTGAATTTTTTGAAGGTGTTAGACTTCCGTTTTTGCATTTTTAAGATATTTTTGAAAAAATTTAAATTTGTGTGTGTTAGTCTTCGATTACGGAGTATTTTGCTTGAGTTACACTTCAATTTTAACATTTGTTTTAAAAATATCTTATTTCAATTTTTTGAAGGTGTCAAGACTTCAACTTTTGCATTTTTAAGAAATTGTTGAAAAAATTTAAATTTGTATGTTTTAGTCTCAATTACGGAGTATTTTGAGTACGATTGGAAAATTGAGTATTTTGCTTGTGTTCCACTTCAATTTTAACATTTTTTTAAGAAATATCTTAACTGAATTTTTTGGAGGTGTTAGACTTCAGTTTTTGCATTTTTACGAAATTTTTGAGAAAATTGAAATTTGTGTATGCTAGTCTTCAATTACGTAGTATTTTGCTTGTGTTACACTTTAATTTTAACATTTGTTTTAAAAATATCTCAATTCAATTTTTTGAAGGTGTTAGACTTCAACTTTTGCATTTTTAAGAAATTGTTGAAAAAATTGAAATTTGTGTGTGTTAGTCTCAATTACGGATTATTTTGAGTACGACTTGAAAATTGAGTATTTTGCTTGTGTTCCACTTAAATTTTGACATTTTTTTAAAAATTATCTTAACTGAATTTTTTGAAGGTGTTACACTTCGGTTTTTGCATTTTTACGAAATTTTTGAAAAAATTGAAATTTGTGTGTGTTAGTCTTCAATTACGGTGTATTTTGCTTGTGTTACATTTCAATTTTAACATTTGTTTTAAAAATATCTCAATTCAATTTTTGGAATGTGTTAGACTTAAACTTTTGCATTTTTAAGAAATTGTTGAAAAAATTGAAATTTGTCTGTGTTAGTCTCAATTGCGGAGTATTTTGAGAACGACATGAAACTTTAGTATTTTGCTTGTGTTCCACTTAAATTTTAACATTTTTTTTAAAAAATATCTTAACTGTATTTTTTTAAGGTGTTAGACTTCAGTTTTTGCATTTTTAAGAAATTTTTGAAAAAATTTAAATTTGTGTGTGTTAGTCTTCGATTACGGAGTATTTTGCTTGTGTTACACTTCAATTTTAACATTTGTTTTAAAAATATCTAATTTCTATTTTTTAAAGGTGTTAGCCTTCAACCTCTGCATTTTTAAGAAAGTTTTGAAAAAATTGAATGTGAGTGTTAGTCTTCAATTACGGAGTATTTTGAGTACGACATGAAAATTGAGTATTTTGCTTGTGTTTCACTTCAATTTTAAAATTTTTTTAAGAAATATCTGAACTGAATTTTTTGAAGGTGTTCGACTTCATTTTTTGCATTTTTCCGAAATTTTTGAAAAAATTGAAATTTGATGTGTTAGTCTTCGATTACGGAGTATTTTGCTCGTGTTACAATTCAATTTTTACATTTGTTTTAAAAATATCTCATTTCAATTTTTTGAAGGAGTTAGACTTCAACTTTTGCATTTTTAAGAAATTGCTTATAAAATTGAAATTTGTGTGTTTTAGTCTCAATTACGGAGTATTTTGAGTATGACTTGAAAATTGAGTATTTTGCATGTGTTCCACTTCTAATATTTTTTAAAAATACATCTTAACTCAATTTTTTGAAGGTGTTATACTTCAGTTTTTGAATTTTTACGAAATTTTTGAAAAAATTGAAATTTGTGTGTGTTAGTCTTCAATTACGGAGTATTTTGCTTGTGTTACACTTCAATTTTTACATTTGTTTTAAAAATATCTCAGTTCAATTTTTTGAATGTCAACTTTTGCATTTTTAAGAAAGTTTTGAAAAAATTGAATGTGCGTCTTAGTCTTCAATTACGGAGTATTTTGAGTACGACATGAAAATTGAGTATTTTGCTTGTGTTTCACTTCAATTTTAACATTTAAAAAAAAATATATTAACTGAATTTTTTGAAGGTGTTAGACTTCATTTTTTGCATTTTTACGAAATTTTTGAATAAATTGAAATTTTTGTGTGTTAGTCTTCGATTACGGAGTATTTTGCTCGTGTTACAATTCAATTTTAACATTTGTTTCAAAAAATATCTCATTTCACTTTTTTGAAGGAGTTAGACTTCAACTAATGCATTTTAAAGAAATTGTTGAAAAAATTGATATGTGTGCGTGTTAGTCACAATTACGGAGTATTTTTAGTACGACATGAAACTTTAGTATTTTGCTTGTGTTCCACTTTAATTTTAACATTTTTTTGCAAAATATCTTAACTAATTTTTTTAAGATGATAGACTTCAGTTTTTGCATTTTTAAGAAATTTTTGAAAAAAATTGAAATTTGTGTGTGTTAGTCTTCAATTACGGAGTATTTTACTTGTGTTATACTTCAATTTTAACATTTGTTTTAAAAATATCTCAATTCAATTTTTTGAAGCTGTTAGACTTCAACTTTTGCATCTTTAAGAAATTGTTGAAAAAATTGAAGTTTGTGTGTGTTAGTCTCAATTACGGAGTATTTTGAGTACGACATGAAACTTCAGTATTTTTGCTTGTATTCCACTTCAATTTTAAATTTTTTTTTAAAATTGTCTTAACTTTATTTTTTGATGGTGTTAGACTTCAGTTTCTGCATTTTTACAAAATTTTTGAAAAAATTAAAATTTCTGTGTGTGTTAGTCTTCGATTACAGAATATTTTGCTTGTGTTACACTTCAATTTTATCATTTGTTTTAAAAATATCTCAATTCAATTTTTTGAAGGTGTTAGACTTCAACTTTTGCATTTTTAAGAAATTGTTGAAAAAATTGAAATTTGTATGTTTTAGTTTGATTTACGGAGTATTTTGAGTACGACTGGAAATTTGAGTATTTTGCTTGTGGTCCACTTCAATTTTAACATTTTTTGAAAAAATATCTTAACTGAATTTTTTGAAGGTGTTACACTTCAGTTTTTGCATTTTTACGAAATTTTTGAAAAAATTGAAATTTGTGTGTGTTAGTCTTCAATTACGGTATGTTTTGCTTGTGTTACACATCAATTTTAACAATTGTTTTAAAAATATCTCAATTCAATTTTTTGAATGTTAACTTAGACTTCAACTTTTGCATTTTTAAGAAATTGTTGAAAAAATTGAAATTTGTCTTTGTTAGTCTCCATTACGGAGTATTTTGAGTACGACATGAAACTTAAGTATTTTGCTTGTGTTCCACTTCAATTTTGACATTTTTTTAAAAAATAACTTAACTAAATTTTTTGAAGGTGTTAGACTTCAGTTTTTGCATTTTTAAGAAATTTTTGAAAAAAATTCAAATTTGTGTGTGTTAGTCTTCGATTACGGAGTATTGTGCTTGTGTTACACTTCAATTTTAACATTTGTTTTAAAAATATCTCATTTCAATTTTTTGAAGGTGTTAAGACTTCAACTTTTGCATTTTTAAGAAATTGTTGAAAAAATTAAAATTTGTCTGTGTTAGTCTCAATTACGGAGTATTTTGAGTACGACATGAAACTTTAGTATTTTGCTTGTGTTCCACTTCAATTTTATCATTTTAAAAAAAATATATATTAACTTAATTTTTTGAAGGTGTTAGACTTCAGTTTTTGCATTTTTAAGAAATTTTTGATAAAATTTAAATTTGTGTGTGTTAGTCTTCGATTACGGAGTATTTTGCTTGTGTCACACTTCATTTTTAACATTTGTTTTAAAAATATCACAATTCAATTTTTTGAAGGTGTTGACTTCAACTTTTGCATTTTTAAGAAATTGTTGAAAAAATTGAAATTTGTGTGTGTTAGTCTCAATTACGGAGTATTTTGAGTATGACATGAAACTTTAGTAGTTTGCTTGTGTTCCACATCAATTTTTCCGTTTTTTTCAAAAATGTCTTAACTTAATTTTTTGAAGGTGTAAGACTTCAGTTTCTGCATTTTTACGAAATTTTTGAAAATTTTAAAATTTGTGTGTGTGTTACTCTTCGATTACGGAATATTTTGCTTGTGTTACACTTCAATTTTAACATTTGTTTTAAAAATATCGCAATTCAATTTTTTGAAGGTGTTAGACTTCAACTTTTGCATTTTTAAGAAATTGTTTAAAAAATTGAAATTTGTGTGTGTTAGTCTTCAATTATGGTGTATTTTGCTTGTGTTACACTTCAATTTTAACATTTGTTTTAAAAATATCTCAATTCAATTTTTTGAAGGTGTTAGACTTCAACTTTTGCATTTTTATGAAATTGTTGAAAAAATTGAAATTTGTGTGTGTTAGTATCAATTACGGAATATTTTAGTACGACATGAAACTTTAGTATTTTGTTTGTGTTCCACTTCAATTTTAACATTTTTTTTAAAAATATCTTAACTGAATTTTTTGAAGGTGTTAGACTTCAGTTTTTGCATTTTTAAGAAATTTTTGATAAAATTTAAATATGTGTGTGTTAGTCTTCGATTACGGAGTATTTTGCTTGTGTGACACTTCAATTTTAACATTTGTTTTAAAAATATCTCAATTCTATTTTTTGAAGGTGTTCAGACTTCAACTTTTGCATTTTTAAGAAATTGTTGAAAAAATTGAAATTTGTATGTTTTAGTCTCAATTACGGAGTATTTTGACTACGAATTGAAAATTGAGTATTTTGCTTGTGTTCCACTTCAATTTTAACATTTTTTTAAAAAATATCTTAACTGAATTTTTTGAAGGTGTAAGACTTCAGTTTTTACATTTATAAGAAATTTTTGGAAAAATTTAAATTTGTGTGTGTTAGTCTTCGATTACGGAGTATTTTGCTTGTGTTACACTTTGATTTTAACATTTGTTTTAAAAATATCTCATTTCAATTTTAGACTTCAACTTTTGCATTTTTAAGAAATTGTTGAAAAAATTGAAATTTGTGTGTGTTAGTCTCAATTACGGAGTATTTTGAGTATGACATGAAACTTTAGTAGTTTGCTTGTGTTCCACTTCAATTTTTTGAAGGTGTTAAGCCTTCAACTTTTGCATTTTTATGAAAGTTTTGAAAAAATTGAATGTGAGTGTTAGTCTTCAATTACGGAGAATTTTGAGTACGACATGAAAATTGAGTATTTTGTTTGAGTTTCACTTCAATTTTAAAATTTTTTTAAAAAATATCTGAACTGAATTTTATGAAGGTGTTAGACTTCATTTTTTGCATTTTTACGAATTTTTTGAAAAAATTGAAATTTGATGTGTTAGTCTTCGATTACGGAGTATTTTGCTCGTGTTACAATTCAATTTTTACATTTGTTTTAAAAATATCTCATTTCAATTTTTTGAAGGCGTTAGACTTGAACTTTTGCATTTTTAAGAAATTCTTGACAAAATTGAAATTTGTTTGTTTTAGTCTCAATTACGGAGTATTTTGAGTATGACTTGAAAATTGAGTATTTTGGTGGTGTTCCACTTCAATTCAAACATTTTTTAAAAATATATCTTAACTCAATTTTTTGAAGGTGTTACTTCAGTTTTTGTATTTTTACGAAATTTTTGAACAAAATGAAATTTGTGTGTGTTAGTCTTCAATTACGGAGTATTTTGCATGTGTTACACTTCAATTTTTACATTTGTTTTAAAAATATCTCAATTCAATTTTTTGAAGGTGCCTTCAACTTTTGCATTTTTAAGAAAGTTTTGAAAAAATTGAATGTGCGTCTTAGTCTTCAATTACGGAGTATTTTGAGTACGACATGAAAATTGAGTATTTTGCTTGCGTTTCACTTCAATTTTAACATTTTTAAAAAAAATATCTTAACTGAATTTTTTGAAGGTGTTAGACTTCATTTTTTGCATTTTGACGAAATTTATGAAAAAATTGAAATTTTTGTGTGTTAGTCTTCGATTACGGAGTATTTTGCTCGTGTTACAATTCAATTTTAACATTTGTTTTAAAAATATCTCATTTCACTTTTTTGAAAGAGTTAGACTTGAACTAATGCATTTTTAAGAAATTGTTGAAAAAATTGAAATTTGTGCGTGTTAGTCTCATTTACGGAGTATTTTGAGTACGACATGAAACTTTAGTATTTTGCTTGTGTTCCACATTAATTTTAACATTTTTTTGCAAAAAATGTCTTAACTCAATTTTTTCAAGGTGTCAGACTTCAGTTTTTGCATTTTTAAGAAATTTTTCAAAAAATTTAAATATGTGTGTGTTAGTCTTCGATTACGGAGTATTTTTCTTGTGTTACACTTCAATTTTAACATTTGTTTTAAAAATATCTCAATTCAATTTTTTGAAGGTGTTAGACTTCAACTTTTGCATTTTTAAGAAATTGTTGAAAAAATTGAAATTGGTGTGTGTTAGTCTCAATCACGGAGTATTTTGAGTACGACATGAAACTTTAGTATTTTGCTTGTGTTCCACTTCAATTTTAACATTTTTTTAAAAAATATCTTAACTCAATTTTTTGAAGGTGTTATACTTCAGTTTTTGTATTTTTACGAAATATTTGAAAAAATTTAAATTTGTGTGTGTTAGTCTTCGATTACGGAGTATTTTGCTTGTGTTACACTTCAATTTTAACATTTGTTTTAAAAATATCTCATTTCAATTTTTTGAAGGTGTTAGCCTTCAACTTTTACATTTTTAAGAAAGTTTTGAAAAAATTGAAATTTGTGTGTTTTAGTCTCAATTACGGAGTATTTTGAGTACGACATGGAACTTTTGTATTTTGCTTGTGTTCGACTTCAATTTTAACATTTTTTTAAAAAAATATCTTAACTGAATTTTTTGAAGGTGTTAGACTTCCGTTTTTGCATTTTTAAGATATTTTTGAAAAAATTTAAATTTGTGTGTGTTAGTCTTCGATTACGGAGTATTTTGCTTGAGTTACACTTCAATTTTAACATTTGTTTTAAAAATATCTTATTTCAATTTTTTGAAGGTGTCAAGACTTCAACTTTTGCATTTTTAAGAAATTGTTGAAAAAATTTAAATTTGTATGTTTTAGTCTCAATTACGGAGTATTTTGAGTACGATTGGAAAATTGAGTATTTTGCTTGTGTTCCACTTCAATTTTAACATTTTTTTAAGAAATATCTTAACTGAATTTTTTGGAGGTGTTAGACTTCAGTTTTTGCATTTTTACGAAATTTTTGAGAAAATTGAAATTTGTGTATGCTAGTCTTCAATTACGTAGTATTTTGCTTGTGTTACACTTCAATTTTAACATTTGTTTTAAAAATATCTCAATTCAATTTTTTGAAGGTAGACTTCAACTTTTGCATTTTTAAGAAATTGTTGAAAAAATTGAAATTTGTGTGTGTTAGTCTCAATTACGGAGTATTTTAGTACGACATGAAACTTCAGTATTTTGCTTGTGTTCCACTTAAATTTTAACATTTTTTTAAAAAATATCTTAACTGAATTTTTTGAACGTGTGAGACTTCAGTTTTTGCATTTTTAAGAAATTTTTGAAAAAATTTAAATTTGTGTGTTTTAGTCTTCGATTACGGAGTATTTTGCTTGTGTTACACTTCAATTTTAACATTTGTTTTAAAAATATCTCAATTCAATTTTTTGAAGGTGTTAAGACTTCAACTTTTGCATTTTTAAGAAATTGTTGAAAAAATTGAAATTTGTATGTTTTAGTCTCAATTACGGAGTATTTTGAGTACGACTTGAAAATTGAGTATTTTTCTTGTGTTCCACTTCAATTTTAACATTTTTCTAAAAAATATATTAACTGAATTTTTATAAGGTTTTAGACTTCAGTTTTTGCATTTTTATGAAATTTTTGAAAAAATTGAAATTTGTGTGTGTTAGTCTTCAATTATGGTGTATTTTGCTTGTGTTACACTTCAATTTTAACATTTGTTTTTAAAAATATCTCAATTCAATTTTTTGAAGGTGTTAGACTTCAACTTTTGCATTTTTAAGAAATTGTTGAAAAAATTGAAATTTGTCTGTGTTAGTCTCGATTATGGAGTATTTTGAGTACGACATGAAACTTTAGTATTTTGCTTGTGTTCCACTTCAATTTTAACATTTTTTTAAAAAATATCTTAACTGAATTTTTTGAAGGTGTTAGACTTCAGTTTTTGCATTTTGAAGAAATTTTTGAAAAAATTTAAATTTGTGTGTGTTAGTCTTCGATTACGGAGTATTTTGCGTATGTTATACTTCAATTTTAACATTTGTTTTAAAAATATCTCATTTCAATTTTTTGAAGGTCCTTCAACTTT
This sequence comes from Luzula sylvatica, assembly GCA_946800325.1. Lineage (NCBI taxonomy): Eukaryota > Viridiplantae > Streptophyta > Magnoliopsida > Poales > Juncaceae > Luzula > Luzula sylvatica. Next base: position 49,676,436 of record OX326958.1, read on the forward strand.
TGCATTTTTTAGAAAGTTTTGAAAAAATTGAAATTTGTGTGTGTTAGTCTCAATAACGTAGTATTTTGAGTATGACTTGAAAATTGAGTATTTTGCTTGTGCTCCACTTCAATTTGAACATTTTTTAAAAAAATATCTTAACTGAATTTTTTGAAGGTGTTAGACTTCAGTTTTTGCATTTTTAAGAAATTTTTGAAAAAATTTAAATTTGTGTGTGTTAGTCTTCGATTACGGAGTATTTTGCTTATGTTATACTTCAATTTTAACATTTGTTTTAAAAATATATCATTTCAATTTTTTGAAGGTCCTTCAACTTTTGCATTTTTTTAGAAAGTTTTGAAAAAATTTAAATTTGTGTGTGTTAGTCTTCGATTACGGAGTATTTTGCTTGCGCTACACTTCAATTTTAACATTTGTTTTAAATATATCTCATTTCAATTTTTTCAAGGTGTTAGCCTTCAACTTTTGCATTTTTAAGAAAGTTTTGAAAAAATTGAAATTTGTGTGTTAGTCTCAATTACGGAGTATTTTGAGTATGACTTGAAAATTGAGTATTTTGCTTGTGTTCCACTTCAATTTGAACATTTTTTTAAAAAATATCTTAACTGAATTTTTTGAAGGTGTTAGACTTCAGTTTTTGCATTTTTAAGAAATTTTTGAAAAAATTTAAATTTGTGTGTTTTAGTCTTCGATTACGGAGTATTTTGCTTGTGTTATACTTCAATTTGAACATTTGTTTTAAAAATATCTCAATTCAATTTTTTGAAGGTGTGTTAGACTTCAACTTTTGCATCTTTAAGAAATTGTTGAAATTTTTTTAATTTTTGTGTGTTAGTCTCAATTACGGAGTATTTTGAGTACGACATGAAACTTTAGTATTTTTGCTTGTGTTCCACTTCAATTTTAACATTTTTTTAAAAAATGTCGTAACTTAATTTTTTGAAGGTGTTAGACTTTAGTTTCTGCATTTTTACAAAATTTTTGAAAAAATTATAATTTGTGTGTGTGTTAGTCTTCGATTATTGAATATTTTGCTTGTGTTACACTTCAATTTTAACATTTGTTTTAAAAATATCTCATTTCAATTTTTTCAAGGTGTTAGACTTCAACTTTTGCATTTTTAAGAAATTGTTGAAAAAATTGAAATTTGTATGTTTTAGTTTCAATTACGGAGTATTTTGAGTCGACTTGAAAAATTGACTATTTTGCTTGTGTTCCACTTCAATTTTAACATTTTTTTAAAAAATATCTTAACTGAATTTTTTGAAGGTGTTAGACTTCAACTTTTACATTTTTAAAAAAGTTTTGAAAAAATTGAATGTGCGCGTTAGTCTTCAATTACGGAGTATTTTGAGAACAACATGAAAATTGAGTATTTTGCTTGTGTTTCACTTAAATTTTAAAAAAATTTTAAAAAATATCTAAACTGAATTTTTTGAAGGTGTTAGACTTGACTTTTTGCTATTTTACGAAATTTTTGAAAAAATTGAAATTTTGATGTGTTAGTCTTCGATTACGGAGTATTTTGCTCGTGTTACAATTCAATTTTTACATTTGTTTTAAAAATATCTCATTTCAATTTTTTGATGGAGTTAGACTTCAACTTTTGCATTTTTGAGAAATTGTTGAAAAAATTGAAATTTGAGTGTTTTAGTCTCAATTACGGAGTATTTTGAGTATGACCTGAAAATTGAGTATTTTGATTGTCTTCCACTTCAATTCTAACATTTTTTAAAAAAGTATCTTAACAGAATTTTTTAAAGGTGGTATACTTCAGTTTTTGTATTTTTACGAAATTTTTGAAAAAATTGAAATTTGTGTGTGTTAGTCTTCAATTACGGAGTATTTTGCTTGTGTTACACTTCAATTTTTACATTTGATTTTAAAATATCTCAATTCAATTTTTTGAAGGTCAACTTTTGCATTTTTAAGAAAGTTTTGAAAAAAAATTGAATGTGCGTGTTAGTCTTCAATTACGGAGTATTTTGAGTACGACATGAAAATTGAGTATTTTGCTTGTGGTTCACTTCAATTTTAACATTTTTTTTAAAAAATATCTCAACTGAATTTTTTGAAGGTGTTAAGACTTCATTTTTTGCATTTTTACGAAATTTTTGAAAAAATTGAGTCTTCGATTACGGAGTATTTTGCTCGTGTTACAATTCAATTTTAACATTCGTTTTAAAAATATCTCATTTCATTTTTTTGAAGGAGTTAGACTTGACCTTATGCATTTTTAAGAAATTGTAGAAAAAATTGAAATTTGTGTGCGTTAGTCTCAATTACGGAGTATTTTGAGTACGACATGAAACTTTAGTATTTTGCTTGTGTTCCACTTTAATTTTTACATTTTTTTGCAAAATATCTTAACTGAATTTTTTTAAGATCATAGACTTCAGTTTTTGCATTTTTTAGAATTTTTGAAAAAATTGAAATTTGTGTGTGTTAGTCTTCGATTACGGAGTATTTTTCTTGTGTTACAATTCAATTTTAATATTTGTTTTAAAAATATCTCAATTCAATTTTTTGAAGGTGTTAGCCTTCAACTTTTGTATTTTTAAGAAAGTTTCGAAAAAATTCAATGTGCGTGTTAGTCTTCAATTACGGAGTATTTTGAGTACGACATGAAAATGGAATATTTTTATTGTGTTTCACTTCAATTTGAACATTTTTTTAAAAAATATCTTAACTGAATTTTTTGAAGGTGTTAGACATCATTTTTTGCATTTTTACGAAATTTTTGAAAAAATTGAAATTTTGATATGTTAGTCTTCGATTACTGTGTATTTTGCTCGTGTTACAATTCAATTTTTACATTTGTTTTAAAAATATCTCATTTCAATTTTTAGAAGGAGTTAGACTTCAACTTTTGCATTTTTAAGAAATTATTGAAAAAAATTGAAATTTGTGTGTTTTAGTCTTTGATTACGGAGTATTTTGCTTGTGTTATACTTCAATTTTAACATTTGTTTTAAAAATATCTCAATTCAATTTTTTGAAGGTGTTCGACTTCAACTTTTGCATTTTTAAGAAATTGTTGAAAAAATTGAAATTTGTCCGTGTTAGTCTCAATTACGGAGTATTTTGAGTACGACATGAAACTTTAGTATTTTGCTTGTGTTCAACTTCAATTTTAACATTTTTTTAAAAATATCTTAACTGAATTTTTTGAAGGTGTTAGACTTCTGTTTTTTCATTTTTAAGAAATTTTTGAAAAAAATTAAATTTGTGTGTGTTAGTCTTCGATTACGATGTATTTTGCATGTGTTACACTTCAATTTTAACATTTGTTTTAAAAATATCTCATTTCAATTTTTTTAAGGTGTTAGCCTTGAACTTTTGCATTTTTAAAAAAGTTTTGAAAAAATTGAATGTGCGCGTTAGTCTTCAATTACGGACTATTTTCAGTACGACATGAAAATTGAGTATTTTGATTGTGTTTCACTTCAATTTTAAAAAAAATTTAAAAAATATCTGAACTGAATTTTTTGAAGTAGTTAGACTTCATTTTTTGCTATTTTACGAAATTTTTGAAAAAATTGAAATTTTGATGTGTTATTCTTCGATTACGGAGTATTTTGCTCGTGTTACAATTCAATTTTTACATTTGTTTTAAAAATATCTCATTTCAATTTTTTGAAGGTGTGTTAGCCTTCAACTTTTGCATTTTTAAGAAAGTTTTGAAAAAATTGAAATTTGTCTGTGTTAGTCTCAATTACGGAGTATTTTGAGTACGACATGAAACTTTAGTATTTTGCTCGTGTTCCACTTCAATTTTAACATTTTTTTAAAAAATATCTTAATTGAAATTTTTGAAGGTGTTATTAGACTTCAGTTTTTGTATTTTTACGAAACTTTTGAAAAAATTGAAATTTGTGTGTGTTAGTCTTCTATAACGGTGTATTTTGCTCGTGTTAAAATTCAATTTTAACATTCGTTTTAAAAATATCTCATTTCATTTTTTTGAAGGAGTTAGACTTGACCTTTTGCATTTTTAAGAAATTCTTGAAAAAATTGAAATTTGTGGGTGTTAGTCTCAATTACGGAGTATTTTGAGTACGACATGAAACTTTAGTATTTTGCTTGTGTTCCACTTTAATTTTAACATTTTTTTGCAAAATATCTTAACTGAATTTTTTTAAGATGAAAGACTTCAGTTTTTGCATTTTTAAGAAAGTTTTGAAAAAAATTGAAATTTGTGTGTATTAGTCTTCGATTACGGAGTATTTTGCTTGTGTTATGCTTCAATTTTAACATTTGTTTTAAAAATATCTCAATTCAATTTTTTGAAGGTGTTAGCCTTCAACTTTTGCATTTTTAAGAAAGTTTTGAAAAAATTGAAATTTGTGTGTTTTAGTCTCAATTACGGAGTATTTTGAGTATGACTTGAAAATTGAGTATTTTGCTTGTGTTCCACTTCAATTTGAACATTTTTTTAAAAATTATCTTAACTGAATTTTTAGAAGGAGTTAGACTTCAACTTTTGCATTTTTAAGAAATTATTGAAAAAATTGAAATTTTTGTGTTTTAGTCTTCGATTACGGAGTATTTTGCTTGTGTTATACTTCAATTTGAACATTTGTTTTAAAAATATCTCAATTCAATTTTTTGAAGGTGTTAGACTTCAACTTTTGCATCTTTAAGAAATTGTTGAAAAAATTTAAATTTTTGTGTGTTAGTCTCAATTACGGAGTATTTTGAGTACGACATGAAACTTTAGTATTTTTGCTTGTGTTCCACTTCAATTTTAACATTTTTTTTAAAAATGTCTTAACTTAATTTTTTGAAGGTGTTAGACTTTAGTTTCTGCATTTTTATAAAAATTTTTAAAAAATTATAATTGGTGTGTGTGTTAGTCTTCGATTACAGAATATTTTGCTTGTGTTACACTTCAATTTTAACATTTGTTTTAAAAATATCTCAATTCAATTTTTTTCAAGGTGTTAGACTTCAACTTTTGCATTTTTAAGAAATTGTTGAAAAAATTGAAATTTGTATGTTTTAGTTTCAATTACGGAGTATTTTGAGTCGACTTGAAAATTGAGTATTTTGCTTGTGTTCCACTTCAATTTTAACATTTTTAAAAAAATATCTTAACTGAATTTTTTGAAGGTGTTAGACTTCAACTTTTGCATTTTTAAAAAAGTTTTGAAAAAATTTAAATTTGTGTGTGTTAGTCTTCGATTACGGAGTATTTTGAGCACGACATGAAAATTGAGTATTTTGCTTGTGTTTCACTTAAATTTTAAAAAAAATTTAAAAAATATCTGAACTGAATTTTTTGAAGGTGTTAGACTTCACTTTTTGCTATTTTACGAAATTTTTGAAAAAATTGAAATTTTGGTGTGTTAGTCTTCGAGTACGGAGTATTTTGCTCGTGTTACAATTCAATTTTTACATTTGTTTTAAAAATATCTCATTTCAATTTTTTGATGGAGTTAGACTGCAACTTTTGCATTTTTAAGAAATTGCTGAAAAAATTGAAATTTGTGTGTTTTAGTCTCAATTACGGAGTATTTTGAGTATGACTTGAAAATTCAGTATTTTGCTTTTGTTCCACTTCAATTCTAACATTTTTTAAAAAAGTATCTTAACTGAATTTTTTGAAGGTGATATACTTCAGTTTTTGTATTTTTACGAAATTTTTGAAAAAATTGAAATTTGTGTGTGTTAGTCTTCAATTACGGTGTATTTTGCTTGTGTTACACTACAATTTTTAGATTTGATTTAAAAATATCTCAATTCAATTTTTTGAAGGTCAACTTTTGCATTTTGAAGAAAGTTTTGAAAAAAATTGAATGTGCGTGTTAGTCTTCAATTACGGAGTATTTTGAGTACGACATGAAAATTGAGTATTTTGCTTGTGGTTCACTTAAATTTTAACATTTTTTTAAAAAAATATTGTAACTGAATTTTTTGAAGGTGTTAAGACTTCATTTTTTGCATTTTTACGAAATTTTTGAAAAAATTGACATTTTTGTGTGTGAGTCTTCGATTACGGAGTATTTTTGCTCGTGTTACAATTCAATTTTAACATTCGTTTTAAAAATATCTCATTTCATTTTTTTGAAGGAGTTAGACTTGACCTTTTGCATTTTTAAGAAATTGTTGAAATTTTTTTAATTTGTGGGTGTTAGTCTCAATTACGGAGTATTTTGAGTACGACATGAAACTTTAGTATTTTACTTGTGTTCCACTTTAATTTTAACATTTTTTTGTAAAATATCTTAACTGAATTTTTTTAAGATCATAGACTTCAGTTTCTGCATTTTTAAGAAATTTTTGAAAAAACTGAAATTTGTGTGTGTTATTCTTCGATTACGGAGTATTTTTCTTGTGTGACAATTCAATTTTAATATTTGTTTTAAAAATATCTCAATTCAATTTTTTGAAGGTGTTGGCCTTCAACTTTTGCATTTTTAAGAAATTTTTGAAAAAATTCAATGTGCGTGTTAGTCTTCAATTACGGAGTATTTTGAGTACGACATGAAAATTGAATATTTTTATTGTGTTTAACTTCAATTTTAACATTTTTTCGAAAAATATCTTAACTGAATTTTTTGAAGGTGTTAGACTTCATTTTTTGCATTTTTACGAAATTTTTGAAAAAATTGAAATTTTGATGTGTTAGTCTTCGATTACGGTGTATTTTGCTCGTGTTACAATTCAATTTTTACATTTGTTTTAAAAATATCAAATTTCAATTTTTAGAAGGAGTTAGACTTCAACTTTTGCATTTTTAAGAAATTATTGAAAAAATTGAAATTTGTGTGTTTTAGTCTTCGATTACGGAGTATTTTGCTTGTGTTATACTTCAATTTTAACATTTCTTTTAAAAATATCTCAATTCAATTTTTTGAAGGTGACTTCAACTTTCGCATCTTTAAGAAATTGTTGAAAAAATTGATATTTTTGTGTGTTTGTTTCAATTACGGAATATTTTAAGTACGACATGAAACTTTAGTATTTTTGCTTGTGTTCCTCTTCAATTTTAACATTTTTTTTAAAAATGTCTTATCTTAATTTTTTTGAAGGTGTTAGACTTCAGATTTCTGCATTTTTTCAAAATTTTTAAAAAAATTAAAATTTGTGTGTGTGTTAGTCTTCGATTACAGAATATTTTGCTTGTGTTACACTTCAATTTTAACATTTGTTTTAAAAATATCTCAATTCAATTTTTTCAAGGTGTTAGACTTCAACTTTTGCATTTTTAATAAATTATTGAAAAAATTGAAATTTGTATGTTTTAGTTTCAATTACGGAGTATTTTGAGTACAACTTGAAAATTGAGTATTTTGCTTGTGTTCTACTTCAATTTTAATATATTTTTTAAAAATATCTTAACTGAATGTTTTGAATGTGTTAGACTTCAGTTTTTGTATTTTTACGAAATTTGTGTAAAAATTGAAATTTGTGTGTGTTAGTCTTCAATTACGGAGTATTTTGCTTGTGTTACACTTCAATTTTTACATTTGTTTTAAAAATATCTCAATTCAATTTTTTGAAGGTCAACTTTTGCATTTTTATGAAAGTTTTGAAAAAAATGAATGTGCGTGTTAGTCTTCAATTACGGAGTATTTTGAGTACGACATGAAACTTTAGTATTTTGCTTGTGTTCCACTTCAATTTTAACTTTTTTTTTAAAAATATCTTAACTGAATTTTTTGAAGGAGTTAGACTTCAACTTTTTCATTTTTAAGAAAGTTTTGAAAAAATTGAAATTTGTGTGTTTTAGTCTCAATTACGGAGTATTTTGAGTATGACTTGAAAATTGAGTATTTTGCTTGTGTTCCACTTCAATTCAAACATTTTTTAAAAAAATATCTTAACTGAATTTTTTGAAGGTGTTAGACTTCAGTTTTTGCATTTTTACGAAATTTTTGAAAAAATTGAAATTTGTGTGTGTTAGTCTTCAATTACGGAGTATTTTGCTTGTGTTACACTTCAATTTTTACATTTGTTTTAAAAATATCTCAATTCAATTTTTTGAAGGCGTTAAGACTTCATTTTTTGTATTTTTACGAAATTTTTGAAAAAATTGAAATTTTTGTGTAATAGTCTTCGATTACGGAGTATTTTGCTCGTGGTACAATTCAATTTTAACATTCGTTTTATAAATATCTCATTTCATTTTTTTGAAGGAGTTAGACTTCTACTTTTGCTTCTTTAAGAAATTGTTGAAAAAATTGAAATTTGTGTGTGTTAGTCTTAATTACGGAGTATTTTGAGTACGACATGAAACTTTAGTATTTTTGTTTCTGTTCCACTTCAATTTTAACATTTTTTTTAAAAATGTCTTAACTTAATTTTTTGAAGGTGTTAGACTTCAGTTTCTGCATTTTTACGAAATTTTTGAAAAAATTAAAATTTATGTGTGTGTTAGTCTTCGATTATGGAATATTTTGCTTGTGTTACACTTCGATTACGGAATATTTTTAACATTTGTTTTAAAAATATCTCAATTCAATTTTTAGAAGGTGTTAGTGAAGGAAATACAGTTTCAGGATCAACCGTAAAAGTGTACAATCTTAATCCTATACTGGACAGATTCATGCAACTTTCTGTGTGAAAGAGTGTATATTGGATATACATGTCTTTTGGCCAATCCTAATCCTATATGATATAATAGGATGTTTCTGTCTCTATCTCTAGACCAATTAATTCATTCAGTCCAATCATTCGGATTATTCAGAATATTCCAGAAATATTAAGAGACATCTTTCTGTTGAGTGAAAGAGTGTGAAGAGAGAGAGAACCGAGAAAAGGAGTTTTCCGGTGTAGAGAATCAATCGATCAAGCAAGTTCGCCCGTGCAGCGTCTAGGCAGTTGCACCCGCGACCGACGAACTCCGACTCACGGTGGATACAAGTAGAGGAGCGACACTTGTGGCTCTTCGATTGTGATCAACTCGAAGGAGAGAGAGGACGGTCAACGAGCGGTGAAAGACGCGTGGTGTGGGACGCGCGGATTGTCACCAACGTGACAGGAGAAAGAAGACTAGTAATCAACCCGTCGTGTGCAATCAATTTTGCACTGGTATGAATCTAATCTTCTTATTTGCATCGTATCCTTCGAAGTCATGGCATGATCTTGGATTAAGGGAACCGGACCGGGCCTACATATCCACTGCGCGGGCCCGGGGACGGAAAGAATTCCCAACAGTGGTATCAGAGCGATCGCCATCGATTCGAGGGTCGAATCATAGTCGTATATATGATATACGCACGGGTTATCAAAGTTCGTACCCGTTTGCATGATGTTACATATAGATTAATTCAAATTCCATTAAAATCACAAGTAGAATTCGCTAGAGATCGATCAAAAGTTGATTGAGAGTATCTAGGAATGATCGTGAAAAGGTTTCATCATTAATCGTTTTGGAAACGAGCGAAAACAGACGAAACAGCAGAAAAATCGCACAGTCCGTTATAACGGACTGGTTGATCCGTTATAACGGACACTGTATGAGATACAGGAAATTGGGAATTTCTGCAAAAATTACATAGTCCGTTATAACGGACTTGGAGTTCCGTTGTAACGGACCCTGTATATGATACAGGGATGTGAGGACGACTGTGAATAAACGCATAGTCCGTTATAACGGACATGGGTTCCGTTGTAACGGACCTTGTATGTGATACGAGGATGCGGGGATGCCTATGGTGTCTTTTGGAGTCCGTTGTAACGGATGAGATCCGTTGTAACGGAGTTTATTCACGAGATAGTCCGTTGTAACGGACCCTAGGTTGCGTTATAACGGACATGTTTCTGGCAGTTTGGACAAAGGTTCGCACAAAATAGCGTTGTAACGGACCTAGGTAGCGTATAACGGACATGTTTCTGGCAATTTTGGCCAAACTTCGGAATAAATAGTGTTGTAACGGACTTGAGTTCCGTTGTAACGGAGTGAAGGGAACTGGGGTTCCGTTGAAACGGACTATTGTGCGTTACAACGGACTAGTTTCTGTTTGCTGATTTTATTTTCGTGATAACTTAGGCTACACAACTCGGAATTTTGAGTTCTTTATATCGATATGATCGGCATCAATCATTCTAGCATATTAGATAATTAGTTATTTAGAATAATTAATCTCCCTAAATAAGTCATATGCATTTAGAAATCTTGTGATAGTGATATAATATGATTATGTCACGAATTAATTAAACATGCACTGGCATGATCCCTCATAATATTTAAGTCATGGAAATGCCTTCCATGTCCACAACCACCGAGTTTGGTGTTATGTTTCACGTGGGTTCAGGCTAAAGTCGGGCACGTGATATTGTAATTATCGAATGGGTGGCAAGCGTTAAATCAGGACTTGTGAGGCCCAGGCTAAAGTCGACTCACTAGTAGCTTACTTGAATGATACGTTGGATATGGTTGTGACTTAACCGTCCAGGCCAATCGGATTGGAGTTCGGGGCATAGATAGGATGCACACACGGAAATTGGATTGTATATGATACGATCCATCACCGAAATCCTATAAAGGTTCAAGAGTCGCATATGATGCGATTGGATATAATCCTACCTAAATAACGGGATCCTACCCGATAGGCTAAAGTCACTTGTGGGAGGAGCGGAAATATGGGTCTTGAGTGTTATGGACTTGGAGTCCCGTATCGGTATGAGGGTTATCGATTCGATAAAAATAACGCATTCATATAATCATCATGTAAGCCTATAGGATAAGTACGCAACGTTAGTAATCAATCTTTTATTTCATTTGTAGAATATGTCTTCTAGTAACACCAACACCATGTCGATTAGATCGAAGTTAGAAAAGGATAAGCTAGTGGGTCGGAAATACTTGGACTGGCACCAAAACCTGAGAATAGTTCTCAGGCAAGAGGGCAAAAGTCACGTATTGGATACGTAACTAGTGGAACCGGGCCCCGATGCTACGGCTGATGAAAAGGCCGCGTTTGAGAAACTTAAGAAGGACTCGAATGATGTTACGTGCCTCATGTTGGCATGTATGGACGCTAGTCTTCAAAAGCAGTTTGAGGATTCGGATGCGCACATATTAGACGTTGTACTCAAGGAAATGTTCCAAGAGCAGGAGCGTATTGAACGGTTCAGTACACTCAAAGAGTTGGTAAACTGTAAGATGCCTTATGGGTCTTCGGTGAGCACTCACGTTTTGAAAGTGCAAGCTCTCATAGACCGTCTAGAGAAGCTAGGAGAGAAATTGTCGAAGATTATACAACAAGATTTGATCTCGTGTGCACTTCCTCCAATATTTTCTCCATTTGTGACTAACTATCACATGCATTCGATGGACAAAATGATCCCTGAGCTTCACGAAATGCTCACGAATTATGAGTCGGAGATGTTGAAGACATCCGGGGAGAACAAGGCAAAGGTTGCCGGAAATGTTCTCACGATTCAGAAAAAGGATCGTAAGAGATCGATGTCCAAGGGCGATTCGGCTAAGAAACGTTCGAAGCCGAATAAAAAGGGAACGAAGAAATCCAAGGATGCGACGTGCTACCATTGTCACAAGACTGGACATTGGAAACGCAATTGCAAGGCTTACCTCGACGAGGTAAAGAAGGGCAATACGGCTTCGGAAGCCGGTCCATCAGGTATTAACGTTATCGAAGTTAATCTTTCAACTATGAATAATTGGGTATTAGATACCGGATGTGGAACTCATATTTGTCGCAATATGCAGTGTCTAAGTAATAGTAGAAGATTGGCGCGAGGCGAGGTGGATTTACGCGTCGGGAATGGAGCAAAGGTTGCTGCTTTAGCTGTTGGCGTTTATAATCTTACTTTGCCAAGTGGACTCATATTAGTACTAAATAATTGTTATTTTGTACCTGCATTATGTAAGAACATAATAAGTGTGTGTCGAAATTGGCCAAGGATGGCTATGAATTTGTTATTAGGAATAATGAATTTACAATATGTAAGAATTCTATTATCTATGGAAATGTTCTATTAGAAAATGGTCTTTATGTGTTGGATTTTGATCATGGAAATAATGACTCTATCTATAATGTTAATGCGAAAAGGAATAAACCTAAAGTTGATAATCGGACTTTCTTTTGGCATCGTCGTCTCGGTCATGTGAATGAGAAATGCATTGCTAGACTCCATAAAGATGGAATGCTAGACTCATTTGAATTTGATTCATTTGGGAATTGCGAATCTTGTTTACTTGGCAAGATGACAAAGGCGCCATTCTCCAAGGTTGGAGAACGGTCCAATGACTTGTTGGAACTCATACATTCAGATGTATGTGGACCGATGAGCATCGAGGCAAGAGGAGGCTATCGATACTTTGTTACGTTTACGGACGATCATAGTAGATATGGTTATATCTATTTGATGCGTACTAAAGCGGAGAACTTTGAAAAGTTCAAAGAGTTTCAAAACGAAGTTGAAAATCAGCTAGGCAAGAAAATTAAAGCCATTCGATCGGATCGAGGAGGCGAATATTTGAGCTATGAGTTTGAAGATCATCTAATAGATTGTGGAATAGTTCCACAATGGACTCCGGCAAGAACACCACAATGGAATGGTGTGCCTGAGAGGAGGAATCGGACCTTGTTGGACATGGTTCGATCCATGATGAGTCAAACTTCCCTTCCAAAATCGTTTTGGGGATTTGCCTTAGAGACTGCGGCTTTCTTATTGAACCGCATACCTTCTAAATCGGTATCTAAGACGCCATATGAGATATGGACCGGAAAAGTTCCGAAGTTCTCTTTTATTCAGATTCGGGGATGTGATGTTTTCGTTCGAAAATTATTATCGGACAAACTCGATCCCAAATCTGAAAAATGTTTATTTGTAGGGTATCCTAAAGAAACAATGGGATATTATTTCTATAATCCTATCGAAAATAAGGTTTTCGTAGCTCGAAGAGGTGTCTTCCTTGAGGAGGATTTTATCTCTAGGTGAGTTATTGGGAATGAAATAGATCTCGAAGAAATTCGAGACCCGCAAATGAATGTTGAACCGATGAACGTTGATCCGGTTTCGTCAAATGTTGATGATCCGGACTCAAGTGCACAAGGCGCAATTCGTAGATCGGGTAGGATTCGTCAAGAGTCTCTACGATATGGTTTTATCGTGGCAAATGACGATGAAGTCGAATTCATAGATAATGAACCGACATCTTATCTCGAGGCTATGGAAAGCGAGGATTCCAAAAAGTGGCAAACTGCCATGAAATATGAGATTCAATCCATGTACGATAATCAAGTTTGGAACTTGATTGATCCACCTCCCGGGGTTAAGCCAGTGGGATGTAAGTGGGTTTTCAAGAAGAAGACCGACATGGATGGGAATGTAAACACTTATAAAGCACGACTTGTGGCGAAAGGTTTCAAACAAATTCATGGTGTAGACTATGAAGAAACGTTTTCTCCCGTAGCAATGCTTAAATCCATACGGATCTTACTTGCTATTTATGCGTATTATGACTACGAGATTTGGCAAATGGATGTCAAAACCGCATTCCTTAACGGGAACTTAGAAGAGGATGTGTACTTGACACAACCCGAGGGTTTTGTCGATTCAAAGAATCCGAATTAAGTGTGCAAGTTGCAACGATCCATTTATGGATGGAAGCAAACTTCTCGGAGTTGGAACATACGTTTTGATGAGGTTATAAGTGAATATGACTTCGTGAAAAACGTAGAGGAACCTTGTGTATACAAGAAGGTTAGTGGGAGCCGCATAGTATTTCTTGTACTATATATAGACGACATCTTGATCATAGGAAACGACATACCGATGCTTACGGATGTTAAGAAGTATTTAAATACTCGTTTCGCTATGAAAGATTTGGGCGAGGCCGCTTATATATTAGGCGTGAGGATTTATAGAGATAGATCCAAGAAATTACTCGGCTTGAGTCAAAGCACGTACATCGACAAAGTGTTGAAACGGTTTTCAATGCAAGATTCGAAGAAAGGACTTCTTCCAATGTCGAGTGGCATATCGTATTCTAAAGCTCAATGTCCGACATTGAGTAAGGATAAGAATGCGATGAGTGTTGTTGTTGAGGGTCGTTTTCGCACAACAAAAGATTTTTATGATAAAAGTAGTATTGGACAAATAGGGTTATCGTCCACGAGGAATATATGCACTATTAAATTAATATTTAATTCAAAACTTTATGAAATATGATGAAACTTTGCAATTATGTTCATTATCATGTAAGTGAGGTCTGGTACAATTTTGGTACAATTTGGAATCGTAGATAAAAAGTTATTAACTATTTACAATACAGTCCATGGCATATTTGTGAAAATATCCAGTTAAGATTTCGAATCAATATTAGTTCTGAACTGTTTTGAAAATTAAATAACTTGAGATCTGGAAAACCAAATGAATTGATACTGGTATAAAATCGAACTATGATCTCAGTACATTTCAGTGGTGAACTTGGTTTGGTCTAAACTGGTCTAGGTATTTTATAATTCATGCACCAATTTGGATAGATGCAAAGATTCACACAGTTTTACAGTTTAGTCCTAAATCCAGAATATTAATACCAATATTCAAAACTGTATATTAATTCAAAAATCCAACCAATCAAGATGATTCGAAAAGTTATTGAAAGTAGATTGTATGATCTTGAATATAGATTAACTGGATTGATCCAGATAAATCTAAAAATCAATTAAAATTGACCAAGGAAAATGTTCTTTAAATTCGAAATTCTGTGAAATTAGGTCAAAAATCTGGAAACTGGAATTTAGGTTTTGAGTGAACTTTAAAAATCAATAACAATTGAACCAAAATTTCAAATTATAATCTGTAAAAAGGGATTTCAAGAACAGATAAAGATATATATGAACAAGTATTAAGTGATAATTAAACAGTTCTGGGTACTTTAATAATTAATTAACAAATTCAGACAGTAATTAACAGAGAATTAGGGTTTCTTGACAAAGAAAATTCGAAATAAATTCAAATAAAATTCAGAAAAAATAGTAAAAAGGTTTCTAATCATCAATCAACAGTTTATACATATATTTGCATCAGAAAATCACAACCTAGCCTACAGTCAGAGAAAATAAGGAAAAATATCACCTAATAAAGAGGAATTTGATGAACTTAGAGGCTTTGGAAGGCTTGAGTGGGAAGATCCTGCTTGAAGAAAGGTTGGAGGAGGACTGAGGTGGCTCAAATGGCCTTCTTGTCACACCAATTGGCTGAAAATGACTGAAATGCCCCTGATTTGGTACCAGCACCGGCTTGAAGATAAACCAGGGGGTTTCAGTCACTTATCTGGCTTCCTTCACTTCTCTAGACCACACACTAAGCTGGAAATCCCATAAAGAATCCCTCTTTGGACTGTGATCACTTATTCTCTCTCTGAAATGGCAAGTTGAGGAGGAAAATAGGGTTTCTGTCTCTCTCCAATCAAACCAAGTGTGGAAGAAGTATTCTTTTGGCTTAAGGAAGGTAAACGATGCTTTAGAATGGATTCAAACTCTCTCAGATGACGACTCCTTTTTCTCTTAACCAGACCCGAGGCCTTTATAGCCAAAATTCGTGCTTCCTAGACCAAATTCACCCAAAATAACTCTACTATCACACTCCTCACGTTCCCACGATCGTTTCGAGTACCAGATCATGGCATTTGGTGCACCGGAGAGGAAGTTACGTCCTCTCCAGTGATTTCGTCCAGAAATCTAGCACTGATTCGATTCAGTTCAATTTAATACACCAGATAATAAATGGAGAGGACCATTATTGAAGAAATGGAGAGGTTATAATGGCAGTTAGATCAGTTAGGTGTGCTGAAAGGTGTGATCTTCTGTGATCTTCTGTGGATTTTGCTTTGTAGCTATTCATGCAAGGATCCATTTAACAGGGTATATTGGGCTTCAGTTTGGGCTGCACAGAATCTGGGCACAGAAAATTATACAAATAGTGCTGGGCTGATGGGTTGTTATTGGGTCGTTTGGGATTTAGTATGGGCTGTTCTGTGTGGTCATTCGAATCGAGTCACTTGGGTGTGGGACCCACTTTCTCTCTCTTCGTTTCTCTCTCATTCTTCATCCAAATAATTAATGTGAATATACCATATTGATCAGGAGAACGAGAGGAATCCAGATCTGGTCTTGGTTTTGCTTGATTCGAAGTAGAAAATGTACGTCTTCATGTGGGCCCCACAAGTGGGTCCAATTTTCTCTCTCTTCACTTCTCTCTCATCCCTTCTCTGAATTTTATGATATTATATATCAAATTCATCAGAAAAGAGAGAGGAATGCATCCGTCAGCATGAAATTTCCATGTTCCTACTTTTAGCCCTGAAATTAACACAAATTCAAATAGTTAAGCAATTTCTAATAATATATAAAATTATTAACAATTTATATGTTAACCAAGTGATATATTGTGCTAAAATCTTCTTTTTAACCCTTTAAAATATGCTTAAAATAGCTCTTATCAAGACCCCCACACTTAGCTTTTGTCGTCCTCGACAAAATAAAACTTAAGACAATATATTTTAAGCACAAAAAATACAAGTTAGGTTTTATTAAATTTGTAATCACACTACCTCAAAAATTAGAATTCCACAAGAAATATTTATACTCTTTTAATCATATGTTATTTCAAGAGAAACAAAATATCAAACTTCTATAATATTGAGGATTTTGCCAATTTTTAAGATATTTATTAAGAAATGATTTTCACTCGAAAAAGGTAGTTAAACACCACATAATTAAAGAGGAAAAATCTTATAAAAGTATTAATAGAACCATTTTCTTCATTTTTGTAAAAGTTGACCTTTAATGTATGTAATTCACTTTTATAACCGCTCGGTACTTAAGTACTTGGGTCATCCTTAAATTCAACCAAATTTCCTCAAATTTTGCTCAAAAAATATTATTTTATATTTATATATATATATTTTTATTCTCTTTTCTTTTTCTCTTTTTTTTCTCTTTTTTTTTCTTTTTTTTTTCTTTCTTTTTTTTTTCTTTTTTTCTTTCTTTTCTATTTTTTTTCCTTCTTTCTACATTTCACTTCATTTTTTTTTTCTTTGAAATATTTTTGTATAAAATACGAATTCACAATGTTTCGAACCGATCATGAGTACGGTTCGCTCATGCCCGGCTTACTCCATTGTAAATTTTTTCTAAAAAAAACATGAGCGCAATAAAATTACGTTTGGTTGGGACTTAAGTCGCCATGAACGGTTAGGATCCTTAAGTGTAAGTTGTCAAATTTTTAAACTAATGCAAAAACTACCAACAATGGTTAAATAAAACTTTTTAGAATTTCTTATTTAAAAGTGGGTTGTTATTCAAAAATGGTGTCCCACGTAAATCACAATAAAAAATCATTTAAAATAAATACTTATTTAGGCAAATCTTATTAAAGACGGGATGGAATCCCAAATTAGTCCCATTTTCTCTCTCTTCACTTCTCTCTCATTCCTTCTCTGAATTTTATGATATTATATATCAAATTCATCAGAAAAGAGAGAGGAATGCATCCGTCAGCATGAAATTTCCAAGTTCCTACTTTTAGCCCTGAAATTAACACAAATTCAAATAGTTAAGCAATTTCTAATAATATATAAAATTATTAACAATTTATATGTTAACCAAGTGATATATTGTGCTAAAATCTTCTTTTTAACCCTTTAAAATATGCTTAAAATAGCTCTTATCAGTTGTTCTATACACTTCGGCGGTTGGATCAAAAATGTATGCCAAGATTTGTACGCGCCCCGATGTGTCGTATGCATTGAGCGTCGCTTCGCGTTACCAATCTAATCCAGGGGATATGCATTGGATCGCGGTAAAGAACATCCTTAAGTACTTACGAAGAACTAAGGATCAATTTCTAATTTATGGTGGAAAGATATCAGGGTTGGTTATTAATGGATATACCGACGCCAGTTTCCAAACATGTGTCGACGACTTTCGATCACAAAGTGGATACGTGTTTTGTCTAAATGGTGGAGCGGTAGTATGGAAGAGTTCCAAACAACCCACGATAGCAGACTCTACAACTGAATCGGAGTATATTGCGGCTTCGGAAGCAGCAAAGGAGGCGGTATGGATAAAGAAGTTTGTGTCCGAGCTTGGAGTAGTCCCGAGTACTCGAAACCTGTGGTTGTGTATTGCGACAATATGGGAGCAATAGCGCAATCCAAGGAACCGAGGGCACATCATCGCTCCAAACACATACTCAGAAAATTTCACTTGATCCGTGAGATTTTAAAACGAAAGGATGTAATCATTGAAAATATTGATACTGACATGAATGTTGCGGACCCGTTTACTAAGCCACTCTCGCAAGCTAAGCACGATTACCATGCGAAAGCTATAGGTTTGAGATACCTAGAGGAAGAAGAGAGTAGTTAGTTATCTAAAACGATAGTTTCGTAGGACGAGATTAGTCTAATAGATTAGTAAACGTTGTATCACCCCAAATTTATCTTATATTAATGCAATTTCGAGGTTTTAAAATTATTTTCATTTGCATTTATCTTATATGAAAATTGTGTGCGGGTTGTGTAATTTGATTACATGAACCCTGATTTGAACTTGTGTGGACGTCGACATAGTTGAGGACTATGTGCAGCGAAACCGTCACACTTAAAGTTTCATTTCTAAATATCCCTAGTCATGATTCAGTTTGCTTAAGAGTGAAGCATTTACATTATCAGATAATAGACTGAACATGTACACTAGTACGTTAGCCGAGGAGATGATTATGTTTTTGCTAATCATATGACAAAGGCGTTTGTCGAATCGGGAACGTAGATATATGCTAGGTGACGTATATTGGATATGACTGAAGCCGCGAGACCATGACATGGTTTAGTCATTATAGATGGACTTGCGATGAGTAGGGTATTAGGTTCTTCATACTTGAGGGGACCATTGATTGCGTTACGTGCGTAACACAATGCTTTGATATGAGCTTACGCTCACCGTAACAGGGAGCTAAAACGGTCATTATTGGGTATTGTCCGAAACACGGAATTCAATGTGAGTCTCCAAGATAGGAATTGTTTATTCCGAAAGGAAGAGATATCTCTCAGGCCACTCGATGAATTGATTAACGAAAACCAAGGCCTTGGTCAATGATATTAACGGTTAATATCGATTGAATTTGTTAAATCAGTTCGGAAACGAGGAATAAGTATAGTTAATCAAAATATAAGGATGACTACCACCATGCCTTTTGATTAACGGATATCGCTAACAAGAGAACTAATGACCGCTATTCGAGATAGGCACAATGATCACAATCATTCTTCGTGTTAACATGGGTAGCCATGATGGAGTGACTAGATCCCGCTCATGGGCTTGTAGTGCTATGGAAATATCCTACTGCCATCGTTAACCGAACCTACCTGGTCACACAACGAGTCGTACTAAGTCGGGCTTGATTATAATTTGCACATAAGATGTGCGTAGCTTGGTATTTGATACGCGAGCTATATTCTCTAAAATTGTGCATATTGGATATGCATGAGTACCTTTTAGGTAGATCTGAATTGAGTGGGAGACTGAAGGAAATACAGTTTCAGGATCAACCGTAAAAGTGTACACAAGAATAAACGAATGTAAGCGTACATTCGTGGTCATATCTTTCAGTAGGAAAATCCAATTTGAATGGTTCAAATTGGGTTAGATAGATAATAAAATTATCTACAACCTTCATGTAGAAATATATTTCATATGAATGAAGTATCAGTGTCGTTTCAATGAAATACCGAAAGGGTGCAATAGTATGACATACAGTTAGTAAAACAGTCATAACTTTTTCATACGAACTCCAATTGGGCCAGACCAAATTGGGTTGGGTAGATAATAAGATTATCTACAAATTTCGTGTTGGTTGATTTTCTGTCAGAGGAATTTACCAATTTCGTATGGACAGAATACTGAACAGGTTCATACACCTTTCTGTGTGAAAGAGTGTATATTGGATATACATGTCTTTTGGCCCATCCTAATCCTATATGATATAAATAGGATATTTCTCTCTCTTTAGTTATGTGAATTCATTCAGAATTTTCAGTATATTCCAGAAATATTAAGAGACTTCTTTCTAGAGAGTGAAAGGGTGTAAAGAGAGAGAAACCGAGAACACGAGTTTTCCGGTATAGAGAATCAATCGATCAAGCAAGTTCGCCGGTGCATCGTCTAGGCAGGTGCATCCGCGACCGACGAACTCCGACTCACGGTGGATACAAGTAGAGGAGCGACACTTGTGGCTCTTCGGTTGTGATCAACTCGAGGGAGAAAGAGGACGGTCAACGAACGGTGAAAGACGCGTGGTGTGGGACGCGCGGATTGTCACCAACGTGACAGGAGAAAGAAGACTAGCAATCAACCCTTCGTGTGCAATCAATTTTGCACTGGTATGAATCTAATCTTCTTATTTGCATCGTACCCTTCGAAGTCATGGCGTGATCTCGGGAATCGGGGAACCGGACCGGGCCTACATATCAGCTGCGCGGGCCCGGGGCCGGGTATAATCCCCAACAGATTTACGCGTCGGTAATGGAGCAAAGGTTGCTGCTTTTGCCGTCGGCGTTTATAATCTTACTTTGCCAAGTGGACTCATATTAGTACTGAATAATTGTTATTTTGTACCTTCGTTATGTAAGAACATAATAAGTGTGTCGAAATTGGCCAAGGATGGCTGTGAATTTGTTATTAGGAATAATGAATTTACAATATGTAAGAATTCTATTATTTATGGTAATGTTCTATTAGAAAATGGTCTTTATGAGTTGGATTTTGATCACGGAAATAATGAGTCTATCTATAATGTTAATGCGAAAAGGATTAAACCCAAAGTTGATAATCGGACTTTCTTTTGGGATTGTCGTCTCGGTCATGTGAATGAGAAACACATTGCTAGACTCCATAAGAACGGAATGCTAGACTCATTTGAATTCGATTCATACGGGAATTGCGAATCTTGTTTGCTTGGCAAGATGACAGAGGCACCATTCTCCAAGGTCGGAGAGCGGTCCAATGACTTGTTGGAACTCATACATTCAGATGTGTGTGGACCAATGAGCATCGAGGCAAGAGGAGGCTATCGATACTTTGTTACGTTTACGGACAATAATAGTAGATATGGTTTCATCTATTTGATGCGTACTAAAGCGGAGACCTTTGAAAAGTTCAAAGAGTTTCAAAACGAAGTTGAAAATCAGCTAGGCAAGAAAATTAAAGCCATTCGATCGGATCGAGGAGGCGAATATTTGAGCTATGAGTTTGATGATCATCTAAAAGATTGTGGAATAGTTCCACAATGGACTCCGTCAGGAACGCCACAATGGAATGGCGTGTCCGAGAGGAGGAATCGGACCTTGTTGGACATGGTTCGATCCATGATGAGTCAAACTACCCTGCCAAAATCGTTTTGGGGATTTGCCCTAGAGACAGCGGCTTACTTGTTGAACCGTATACCTCCTAAATCGGTACCTAAGACGCCATATGAGATGTGGACCGGAAAAGTTCCGAAGTTGTCTTATATTAAGATTTGGGGATGTGAAGCTTATGTCCGCAGATTATTTGCGGATAAACTCGATCCCAAATCTGAAAAATGTTTATTTGTTGGTTATCCCAAGGAAACAAAGGGATATTTTTTCTATCATCCATATGAGAAATTATTTAAAAAATTATTGAAAAAATTGAAATTTGTTTGTTTTAGTCTTCGATTACGGAGTATTTTGCTTGTGTTATACTTCAATTTTAACATTTGTTTTAAAAATATCTCAATTCAGTTTTTTGAAGGTGTTAGACTTCAAATTTTGTATCTTTAAGAAATTGTTGAAAAATTGAAATTTTTGTGTGTTAGTCTCAATTACGGAGTATTTTGAGTACGACATGAAACTTCCGTATTTTTGCTTGTGTTGCACTTCAATTTTAACATTTTTTTTAAAAAATGTCTTAACTTAATTTTTTGAAGGAGTTGGACTTCAGTTTCTGCATTTTTGCAAAATTTGTGAAAAAAATTAAAATTTGTGTGTGTGTTAGTCTTCGATTACAGAATATTTTGCTTGTGTTACACTTCGATTACGGAATATTTTTAACATTTGTTTTAAAAATATCTCAATTCAATTTTTTGAAGGTGTTAGACTTCAACTTTTGCATTTTTAAGAAATTGTTGAAAAAATTGAAATTTGTATGTTTTAGTTTCAATTACGGAGTATTTTGAGTACGACTTGAAAATTGAGTATTTTGCTTGTGTTCCACTTCAATTTTAACATTTTTTTAAAAAATATCTTAACTGAATTTTCTGAAGGTTTTAGACTTCAGTTTTTGCATTTTTACGAAATTTTTGAAAAAATTGAAATTTGTGTATGTTAGTCTTCAATTACGGAGTATTTTGCTTTTGTTACACTTCAATTTTAACATTTGTTTTAAAAATATCTCAATTCAATTTTTTGAAGGTGTTAGTCTTCAACTTTTGCATTTTTAAGAAATTGTTGAAAAAATTGAAATTTGTCTGTGTTAGTCTCAATT
Organism: Luzula sylvatica; assembly: GCA_946800325.1. Lineage (NCBI taxonomy): Eukaryota > Viridiplantae > Streptophyta > Magnoliopsida > Poales > Juncaceae > Luzula > Luzula sylvatica. The sequence continues at coordinate 49,698,923 of OX326958.1, forward strand.
ATGGAGTATTTTGAGTACGACATGAAACTTTAGTATTTTTCTTGTGTTCCACTTCAATTTTAACATTTTTTTAAAAAATATCTTAACTGAATTTTTTGAAGGTGTTAGACTTCAGTTTTTGCATTTTTAACAAATTTTTGAAAAAATTTAAATTTGTGTGAGTTAGTCTTCGATTACGGAGTATTTAGCTTGTGTTACACTTCAATTTTAACATTTGTTTTAAAAATATCTCATTTCAATTTTTTTAAGGTGTTAGCCTTCAACGTTTGCATTTTTAAAAAAGTTTTGAAAAAATTGAATGTGCGCGTTAGTCTTCAATTACGGAGTATTTTGAGTACGACATGAAAATTGAGTATTTTGCTTGTGTTTCACTTCAATTTTAAATTGTTTTTAAAAAATATCTGAATTGATTTTTTTGAAGGTGTTGGACTTCATTTTTTGCTATTTTACGAAAGTTCTGAAAAAATTGAAATTTTTATGTGTTAGTCTTCGATTACGGAGTATTTTGCTCGTGTTACAATTCAATTTTTACATTTGTTTTAAAAATATCTCATTTCAATTTTTTGAAGGTCAACTTTTGCATTTTAAGAAAGTTTTGAAAAAATTGAATGTGCGTTTTAGTCTTCAATTACGGAGTATTTTGAATATGATATGAAAATTGAGTATTTTGCTTGTGTTTCACTTCAATTTTAACATTTTTTAAAAAAATATCTTAACTGAATTTTTTGAAGGTGTTACACTTCATTTTTTGCATTTTTACGAAATTTTTGAAAAAATAGAAATTTTTGTGTGTGAGTCATCGATTAAGGAGTATTTTGCACGTGTTACAATTCAATTTTAACATTTGTTTTAAAAATATCTCATTTCACTTTTTTGAAGGAGTTAGACTTCAACTAATGCATTTTTAAGAAATTGTTGAAAAAATTGAAATTTATGCGTGTTAGTCTCAATTACGGAGTATTTTGAGTACGACATGAAACTTTAGTATTTTGCTTGTGTTCCACTTCAATTTTGACATTTTTTTAAAAAATTACTTAACTGAATTTTTTGAAGGTGTTAGATTTCAGTTTTTGTATTTTTAAGAAATTTTTGAAAAAATTTAAATTTGTGTGTGTTAGTCTTCGATTACGGAGTATTTTTCTTGTGTTACACTTTAATTTTAACATTTGATTTAAAAATATGTTAATTGAATTTTTTGAAGGTGTTAGACTTCAGTTTATGCATTTTTAAGAATTTTTAGAAAAAATTGAAATTTTTGTGTGTTAGTCTTCAATTATGGAGTATTTTGAGTTCGACATGAAAACGGAGTATTTTTCTAGTGTTACACTTCAATTTTAACATTTTTAAAAAAAATATATCTTCATTGAATTTTTTGAAGGTGTTAGACTTCAGTTTTTGCATTTTTAAGAAATTTTTGATAAAATCTAAATTTGTGTGTGTTAGTCTTCAATTACGGAGTATTTTGAGTATGACATGAAAATTGGATATTTTGCTTGTGTTCCACTTCAATTTTAACATTTTTTTTTTTAAAAATATCTTAACTGAATTTTTTGAAGGTGCTAGACTTCAGTTTTTGCATTTTTACGAAATTTTTGAAAAAATTGAAATTTGTGTGTGTTAGTCTTCGATTACGGAGTATTTTGCTCGTGTTACACTTCAATTTTAACATTTGTATTAAAAATATCTCATTTCATTTTTTTAAGGTGTTAGACTTCAACTTTTGCATTTTTAAGAAATTGTTCAAAAAATTGAAATATTTGTGTGTTAGTCTTCATTTACGAAGTATTTTGAGTACGACATGAAAATTTATTATTTTGCTTGTGTTACACTTCAATTTTAACAATTTTTTAAAAAAATATCTTATTTGAATTTTTTTGTAGGTGTTAGACATCAGTTTATTGCATTTTTAAGACAATTTTTAAAAAATTAAATTTTTTGTGTGTTAGTCTTCAATTACGGAGTATTTTGAGTACGACATGAAAATTGAGAATTTTGCTTGTGTTCCACTTCAATTTTAACATTTTTTAAAAAAATATCTTAACTGAATTTTTTGAAGTTGTTAGACTTCAGTTTTTGCATTTTTACGAAATTTTTGAAAAAATTGAAATTTGTGTGTGTTAGTCTTCAATTACGGAGTATTTTTCTTGTGTTACACTTCAATTTTAACATTTGATTTAAAAATATGTTAATTGAATTTTTTGAAGGTGTTAGACTTCAGTTTTTGCATTTTTAAGAATTTTTTGAAAAAATTGAAATTTTTGTGTGTTAGTCTTCAATTATGGAGTATATTGAGTTCGACATGAAAATTTAGTATTTTACTTGTGTTACACTTCAGTTTTAACATTTTTAAAAAACAATGTCTTCATTGAATTTTTTGAAGGAGTTAGACTTCAGTTTTTGCATTTTTAAGAAATTTTTGATAAAATCGAAATTTGTGTGTGTTAGTCTTCAATTACGGAGTATTTTGAGTACGACATGAAAATTGAGTATTTTTCTTGTGTTCCACTTCAATTTTAACATTTTTAAAAAAAATATCTTAACTGGATTTTTTTGAAGTTGTTAGACTTCAGTTTTTGCATTTTTACGAAATTTTTGAAAAAATTGAAATTTGTGTGTGATAGTCTTCAATTACGGAGTATTTTTCTTGTGTTACACTTCAATTTTAACATTTGATTTAAAAATATGTTAATTGAATTATTTGAAGGTGTTAGACTTGAGTTTTAGCATTTTTAAGAAATTTTTGACAAAATTGAAATTTTTGTGTGTTAGTCTTCAATTATGGAGTATATTGAGTTCGACATGAAAATTGAGTATTTTTCTTGTGTTACACTTCAATTTTAACATTTTTTTAAAAAAATATCTTCATTGAATTTTTTGAAGGTGCTAGACTTCAGTTTTTGCATTTATAAGAAATTTTTGATAAAATCGATATTTGTGTGAGTTGGTCTTCAATTACGGAGTATTTTGAGTACGACATGAAAAATTGAGTATTTTGCTTGTGTTCCACTTCAATTTTAACATTTTTTAAAAAAATATCTTAACTGAATTTTTTGAAGGTGTTAGACTTCAGTTTTTGCATTTTTACGAAATTTTTAAAAAATTTGAAATTTGTGTGTGTTAGTCTTCAATTACGGAGTATTTTGCTCGTGTTATACTTCAATTTTAACATTTGTATTAAAAATATCTCAATTGAATTATTTGAAGGTGTTAGACTTCAACTTTTGCATTTGTAAGAAATTGTTGAAAAAATTGAAATTTGTGAGTGTTAGTCTTCAATTACGAAGTATTTTGAGTGCGACATGAAAATTGAGTATTTTGCTTGTGTTCCACTTCAATTTTAACATTTTTTTATAAAATATCTTAAATGAATTTTTTGAATGTGTTAGACTTCAGTTTTTGCATTTTTACGAAATTTTTGAAACAATTGAAATTTGTATGTGTTAGTCTTCAATTACGGAGTATTTTGCTTGTGTTACACTTCAATTTGAACATTTGATTTAACATTATGTAAATTGAATATTTTGAAGATGTTAGACTTCAGTTTTTTCATTTTTAAGACATTTTTTAAAAAATTTAAATTTGCGTGAGTTAGTCTTCAATTATGGAGTATTTTGAGTTCGACATGAAAATTGAGTATTTTGCTTGTGTTACACTTGAATTTTGACATTTTCGAAAAAAAATATCATCATTGAATTTTTTGAAGGTGTTAAACTTCAGTTTTTACATTTTGAAGAAATTTTTGATAAAATCTAAATTTGTACGTATTAGTCTTCAATTACGGAGTATTTTGAGTACGACATGAAAATGAGTATTTTGCTTGTGTTCCACTTCAATTTTAACATTTTTTTAAAAAATATCTTAACTGAATTTTTTGAAGGTGTTAGACTTCGGTTTTTGCATATTTACGAAATTTTTGAAAAAATTGAAATATGTGTGTGTTAGTCTTCAATTACGGAGTATTTTGCTTGTATTACGCTTCAATTTTAACATTTGATTTAAAAATATGTTAATTGATTTTTTGAAGGTGTTAGACTTCATTTTTTGCATTTTTAAGAAATTTTTGTGTGTTAGTCTTCAATTATGGAGTATTTTGAGTTCCACATCAAAATTGAGTAATTTGCTTGTGTTACACTTCAATTTTAACATTTTTTAAAAAATATATCTTCATTGATTTTTTTGAACGTGTTAGACTACAGTTTTTGCATCTTTAAGAAATTTTTTATAATATTGAAATTTGTGAGTATTAGTCTTAAATTAAGGTGTATTTTGGTTGTGTTACACATCAATCTTAACATTTGTTTTAAAAATATCTAAATTCAATTTTATTAAGGTGTTAGACTTCAACTTTTGCATTTTTAAGAAATTGTTCAAAAAATTGAAATTTGTGTGTTTTAGTCTCAATTACGGATTATTTTGAGTACGACTTGAAAATGAAGTATTTTGCTTGTGTTCCACTTCAATTTTAACATTTTTTTAAAAAATATCTTAACTGAATTTTTTGAAGGTGTTAGACTTCAGTTTTTGCATTTTTACGAAATATTTGACAACATTGAAATTTGTGTGTGTTAGGCTTCAATTACGGAGTATTTTGCTTGTGTTTCACTTCAATTTTAGCATTTGTTTTGAAAATATCTCAATTCAATTTTTTGAAGTTGTTAGACTTCAACTTTTGTATTTTTAAGAAACTTTTGAAAAAATTGAAATTTGTGTGTGTTAGTCTTCAATTACGGAGTATTTGGAGTACGACATGAAAGTTGAGTATTTTGCTCTTGTTCCACTTCAATTTTAACATTTTTTTTAAAAATATCTTAACTGAATTTTTTTAAGGTGTTAGACTTCATTTTTGCATTTTTACGAAATTTTTGAAAAAATAGAAATTTGTATGTGTTAGTCTTCAACTACGGAGTATTTTGCTTGTGTTACATTTCAATTTTAACATTTGATTTAAAAATATGTTAATTGATTTTTTTGAAGGTGTTAGACTTTAGGTTTTGCATTTTTAAGAATTTTTTGAAATAATTGAAATTTTTGTGTGTTAGTCTTCAATTATGGAGTATTTTGAGTTCGACATGAAAATGAGTATTTTCCTTGTGTTACACTTCAATTTTAACATTTTTTTTAAAAAAATATCTTCATTGAATTTTTCGAAGATGTTAGACTTCAGTTTTTGCATTTTTAAGAAATTTTTGATAAAATCGAAATTTGTGTGTGTTAGTCTTCAATTGCGGAGTATTTTGAGTACGACATGAAAATTGAGTATTTTGCTTGTGTTCCACTTCAATTTGAACATTTTTTTAAAAAATATCTTCACTGAATTTTTTAAATGGTGTTAGACTTCAGTTCTTGCATTTTTACGAAATTTTTGAAAAAATAGAAATTTGTGTATGTTAGTCTTCAATTACGGAGTATTTTGTGTAGGACATGAAAATTGAGTATTTTGCTTGTGTTTGAAGGAAATACAGTTTCAGGATCAACCGTAAAAGTGTACACAGGGATAAACGAATGTAGGCGTACATTCGTGGTCATATCTTTCAGTAGGAAAATCCAATTTGAAAGGTTCATATTGGGTTAGATAGATAATAAGATTATCTACAACCTTTATGTAGAAATATATTTCATATGAACGAAGTATCAGTGTCGTTTCTATGAAATACCGAAAGGGTGCAACAATATGACATACAGTTAGTAAAACAGTCATAACTTTTGCATACGAACTCTAATTGGGCCAGGCCAGATTGGGTCATGTAGATAATAAGATTATCTACAACTTTCGTGTTGGTTGATTTTCTGTCAGAGAAATTTACCAATTTCGTATGGACGGAATACTGGACAGATTCATGCAACTTTCTGTGTGAAAGAGTGTATATTGGATATACATGTCTTTTGGCCAATCCTAATCCTATGTGATATAAATAGGATATTTCTCTCTCTCTCTCTGGTCAATCCAGATGTGAATTCATTAAGAATATTCAGAATATTCCAGAAATATTGAGAGACATCTTTCTATTGAGTGAAAGGGTGTAAAGAGAGAGAACCGAGAAAAACAGTTTTTCCGGAGAAGAGAATCAATCAATCGAGCAAGTTCGCCGGTGCTTCGTCTAGGCAGTTGCACCCGCGACCGACGTCTTGCGAGTCAAGGTGGATACAAGTAGAGGAGCAACATCTGGGGCTCTTTCGGTCGTGATCGATTCGGAGAAACGAAATCTGTCGAAGACGGAAACGAGCGAATCGGAAACGGGACGCATGAAGACAACCGGATGCGCATCAAGACGGTGGGAGACGTGTGGTATGGGACGCACGTGCTAGTCACCAACGTGACCGAAGAAAGAAGGAAGAGCGATCAACCCTTCGTGCGTGATCAATTTCACGCCAGTAATCGTCTATCCTTCTATTGCATCGTACCATCGAAATCATGGCGTGATCTTGGATTTAGGGAACCGGACCGGGCCTTCATATCCGTTGCGTGGGCCCGGGGTCGGGCGAATTGCCAACAGTGGTATCAGAGCGATCGCCATCGATTCGAGGGTCGAATCATAGTCGTATATTCGATATACGCACGGGTTATCAAAGTTCGTACCCGTTTGCATGAAAATTGGTGATTGAAAAGGAATTTCGATTAAAATCACAAGTGAATTCACTAGAGATCAGTCATAGGATGATTGAAAGTATCTAGGAATGATCGTGAAAAGAGTTTCATGATCGATCGTTTTCGAAACGATGAAAAAGGAATCAAAATCAGGGCAGAATTGGCAAAAAACGCACGGTCGGTCATGACGCACCAGTGGTCAGTCATGACGCACCGAGCGGGTGCCACGGAATCTCGGGGGTGCCTTTGGTCAGTCATGACGCACGGATCGGTCCGTCATGACACACCGAAGGGTGCCTTCGGTCAGTCATGACGCACAGATCGGTCAGTCACGACGCACCAAGCGGAAGCGCTTGGTCAGTCATGACGCACAGTTTGGTCAGTCATGACGCTAGGGCCCCTGGAAGTTTCTGATGTTGGTCAGTCATGACGCACGAAACTGTCAGTCTTGACGGAATGTACAAAAATCATGTGTAAAGAGTTACATGAGGTGGTGCATCATGACGCACGCAACTGTCAGTCATGACGTACTGTACAAAAATCATGTGTAAAGAGTTACATGAGGTGGTGCATCATGACGCAACTTATGGTGCATCATGACGCACAAGCCCCTGGTTGCCAGATTTGTTTTTTGACTACACACTACGAAAATTCATATTCTTTGCACCAATTTATTTCATATTTATTTAATTATTATTTAGAATAATTTAGTCTCCCTAGATAGTGCATATGCATTAGAAAATCTTGTGATAGTGATATAATACGATTATGTCACGAAATGAAACATGCATAGGCATGATCCCTCATAATATTTAAGTCGTGGAAATGCCTTCCATGTCCACATCCATCGAGATTGGTATGACATAATGCGTGGTTTCAGGCCATAGTCGGGCACGTATTATTGTATGTATTGATGCGGGTGGTAAGCGTTAATTGGGGACTCACGTGGGTTCAGGCCATAGTCGGGCACGTGAGTAGTTCAATTGAACGATACGTTGGATATGGTTATGACTTAACCGTCCAAGCTAATCCGATTAGAGTTCGGGGCATAGATAGAATGCACACACGGAATTGGGATTGTATATGATACGATCCATCACCGAAATTCTATAAAGGTTCAAGAGTCGTATATGATACGATTAGATAATAATCCTACCTAAATAAGCGAGATCCCATTTGTCGGCCATAGTCACTTATGGGAGGATTGCGAAATATGGATCTTGGGTGTTATGGACTTGGAGTCCCGTATCGGTATGAGGGTTATCGATTCGATAAAAATAACACATTCATATATTCATCATGTAAGCATATAGATTAAGTACGCACGGTTAGGAGTTTAATCTTCATCATCCGTTTAGAATTATGTTTTCCGTTTAGAATTAAGTACACACCAAATATATCGATGAGATCGATATGATAGATGACTTTTGGGCTGGAATTACCATGATTAACCTTGATAGTTAAAGAATAGTTCTTAGACTTAAAGGAACGTGTTGGACACGGAAATGGTAGATTCAGGGCTCGAGGCTTTGGCTTTAGAGAAAGCCGGGTTCGATAAACTTATGAAGGAATCGAACGATATTACGTGTCTTGTGGTGGCATGTTTAGACGCAAATTTCTCAAAATTGCTTTGAGAATTTTAGTATATATGAAAGAAAAACGCAAATCTCAAGAAATATTTTCAAGAGATAGAGCGTGTTGAATGGTTCAATACGGCTCAAAGAGTAGGTTAATTTTGAGACGCCTTATGGGTCTTTAATTAACACTCATGTGTTGATGGTACGAGATTTGATCTTCGTGACCGAATATCATATGCATTCGATAGATAAGTCGATCCCGAAATTGCATAAGATGCGATTTAAATTTGAATTGGAGATGCTTGGAACATCCGAGGAATCCAATGCATTGAGATGCGTGGATGTCCTTGTAAATCAAGGGCGGGATCGAAAGAAATAATGTCTAAGGGTATTTTGGGAAAAAGTTTTCCAAACAGAAAGTTCGGACAAAGAGTTGTCCAAACTAATGACTCAAAGAACGGTGAAATCCGAGGAGGATTAAACCTAGAAGTTGATTGCTTCTTTTGGCGTTGCCGTCTTGGCCATATAAACGAGATACGTGTATCTAGATTCCATATGATGGATTGCTAGAATCATTCGAATTAGATTCGATTGATTAATGCGATACTTATTTATTAGGCAAGATGACAAAAATCATCATTCTCCAAAGGTTGGAGAAAGATCCAACGAATTATTGAAAATTACATAAAGATGTAAATGTTCCGATAAGTTCCGAGGCAAGAGGAGGCTATCGGTATTTTGTTACGTTTACGGACGGTTAAAGTAGATATGATAACATCTATTTAATGCGTGCCGAAGCGGAGACTTTTGAAATGTTCAAAGAGTTTCAAAAACAAAATACAAAATCGACTTATCAAGAAAATCAAAGCCCTTTGATAGGATCGAGGAGGCAAGTATTTGAGCTACGCACTTCGATAGGATCGAAGAGGCGCTATTTGAGTTATAAGTATTGATTATCATTCATGATTGTTGAATCGTTTTACGATTATCTTCATTTCAAAACATTGAGATGTATTCGAAAAGAGGAAAGAACGCATGTTAGACATGGTTCGATAAATGATAAGTCAAACGGATCTCCCAAAAATGTTTTGGGGATACGCCCTTGAGACAGCGGGACTAATGAATGGTTGCATATATGATATGGACCATAAACCTTCTAATCGGTACAAAAGACGCCATATGAGATATGGATCGGAATGGTTCCGAAGTTGTCATTTGTACATATTTGAGGATGTGAGTATATTTCGAAATTTGTTTTGAATAAACTCGATCCCAAATCTGAAAATTGTTCGTTTATCATATATCCTTAAGGAAACTAAAGGGTATTAGTTCTAACGTCCCGACGAAAATAAGATTTTCGTGGCTCGAAGAGATCCCTTCTTGGAGGAGGACTCGATGCGCACAAGTTTGAAACTTGATGTTGCTAATCTCTATGCGGGCTAGTGGGAGTAGAATAAATCTCGAAAGAGTTCGAGATCTGAAAATGAACATTGTACCGATGAATGTTGACACGACTTCATCAAGAGTTGATGAATACGAGTCGAACACACAAAGGAATTATTTGTAGATCAAGTAGGCTATATCATAAGCCGGTAAATACGGATTTACCGTGGCTAATGATGATAGATCGAAATCATATGATGATTCGATATCCTACAGGGATGCTATGAAAGGTTGATTCCACATGACATGATGTCATGAATTCTGAGATTCGATCCGTGTAAAATTATCAAGTTTAGAACTTGATTTCATTACTTTACGGGTTAGACCCGTGAAAAGACAATGGGTTTTCAAGATGAGAACCGACACGGATAGGAATACGCATATATGCAAAGCGAGGCTCGTAGCGAAGAGTTTCAAGAATTTCATAGTCAGACTATGAAGAAACGTTTTCGCATGTTGCCATGTTTTCACATTCTCGAAATTCTGCTTGACATGGTCGCGTATTATGACTATGTGATGTGGCAAAATGGATGTCAAAACCGAATTTCTTGACAGAAATTTTATGAAAGGATGTGTACTTGACACAACCTTACGGTTTTGTCGATTCATAAGAATCGGGGATAAGATATGCACGCTTTAACGATCCATATGATGGATTAGAGAAAGCTTCTCGGAATTGGAATATTGTCGGAACGAATGGAAACTTTGTGTACACATGAAGGTTAGTGGGATCCGCGTTATATTTCTTGTAACGACACAAAATTTAGGCGAGACCGCTTATGAATTAAGCATGAAGATCTATAGGATAGATCTAAGAAGTTCCTCATTCTATATTATAGCACGTATATCGACATATTGTTGAAAAAGGTTTTCAACATATAACTCCTTGGCGGAGTTCAATAGAGATGTCGAATGGCAGAAATTTTCTACGGCTCGATGTGAGACATCAAGCAGGGCGAAAATAAAAATATGATGCTTTAAATTCGATGTGAGGATCTATTATATCTGTCATGATATGTATGTGGCTATATGTCGTATAGATGAAGCGTCTAATTCACCGTCAATAAAATCCAAGGAATCACACGAGTTTGAATGTAATGCGATTACATGAGACTAACTCTTGTGAATGTATAATGGTTATATATATATATATATATATATATATATATATATATATATATATATATATATATATATATATATATATATATATATATATATATATATATATATATATATATATATATATATATAATGGTTATGTATATTTAAATTCATCGGGATTTGTATTGATAGCGGTGAATGTTATCCTTGAATACTTTACAAAAGAATTCAGGATTTTATTTTATCTATAATGGTGTGGAGGACGTGTTGGTTATAAAGAGTTATAACAACGACAGTTTCCAAATATGTAGCACGACTTTCGATCACAAAGTGTGTACATGATTTGCTTAAACGAAAACATGGTTATGGGGAAAGGTTCCACATGACCAATAATTAATGATTCTATTTACGGAGGCGAGTATATTGTGGTTATGAATCACAAAAGGAAGCGGTATGGATCAAGGATACATGACCAAACTCGAGTAGTCACGAGTTATCGGATTTATGGTTGTGGATTGCGTGAGACGCAATAGTACAAGCCAAAAATGTCGAGGTCACAACCACTTCTAGCCAATACTCAGAAAATTTGATTTGATCCGTGAAATTTTGTAAAAATATGTGATCGTAGGTATATGGAAATGTTCCAAACCCTACGAAGATTAACACTAGCGGCAACGTGCAGACCCGTTTACAAAACCGCTCTCTCTAGTCGCGCGTGATTGTCATGCGATGACTATGGGTATGAGATACCTAGAGGAGGAAGAAGATAGTAGAGTGTAGTTATCTAATACGATAGTCCTCGCAGGTTGTGGGTATGGAGATACCCATAGGTAAACGTTGCATCGCCCCAATACTTAATCCATATGAGTGCATTTTAAAAAAAAATTGTTTACTTAAATTTTTATGCATTCACCTTATATGAAAACAGTGTGCGGGTTGTGTAATTTGATTACATGAACCCTGATTTGAACTTGTGTGGACGTCGACATAGTTGAGGACTATGTGCAGTGAAACCGTCACACTTAAAGTTTCATTTCTAAAATCCCTAGTCATGATTCAGTTTGCTTAAGAGTGAAGCATTTACATTATCATATAATAGACTGAACATGTACACTAGTACGTTAGCCGAGGAGATGATTATGTTTTGCTAATCATAGGACAAAGGTGTTTGTCGAATCGGGAACGTAGATATATGCTAGGTGACATATATTGGATATGACCGAAGCCGCGAGACCATGACATGGTTTAGTCATTATGGATGGACTCGCGACGAGTAGGGTATTAGGTTCTTCATACTTGAGGGGACCATTGATTGCGTTACGTGCGTAACACAATGCTTTGATATGATCTTACGCTCACCGTAACAGGGAGCTAAAACGGTCATTATTGGGTATTGTCCGAAACACGGAATTCAATGTGAGTCTCCAAGATAGGAATTGTTTATTCCGAAAGGAAGAGATATCTCTTTGGCCACTCGATGAATTGATTAACGAAAACCATGGCCATGGTCAATGATATTAACGGTTAATATCGATTGAATTTGTTAAATCAGTTCGGAAACGAGGAATAAGTATAGTTAATCAAAATATAAGGATGACTACCACCATGCCTTTTGATTAACGGATATCGCTAACAAGAGAACTAATGACCGCTATTCGAGATAGGCACAATGATCACAATCATTTTTCGTGTTAACATGGGTAGCCATGATGGAGTGACTAGATCCCGCTCATGGGCTTGTAGTGCTTTGGAAACAGCCTACTGCCATCGTTAACCGAACCTACCTGGTCACACAACGAGTCGTACTAAGTCGGGCTTGATTATAAAGTTGGCACATAAGATGTGCGTAGCTTGGTATTTGTTACGCGAGCTATATTCTCTAAAATCGTGCATATTGGATATGCATGAGTACCTTTTAGGTAGATCTGAAATTGAGTGGGAGACTCAAGGAAATACAGTTTCAGGATCAACCGTAAAAGTGTACACAAGGATAAACGAATGTAGGCGTACATTCGTGGTCATATCTTTCAGTAGGAAAATCCAATTTGAAAGGTTCAAATTGGGTTAGATAGATAATAAGATTATCTACAACCTTCATGTAGAAATATATTTCATATGAACGAAGTATCAGTGTCGTTTCTATGAAATACCGAAAGGGTGCAACAGTATGACATACAGTTAGTAAAACAGTCATAACTTTTGTATACGAACTCCAATTGGGCCAGGTCAAATTGTGTCGTGTAGATAATAAGATTATCTACAACTTTCGTGTTGGTTGATTTTCTGTCAGAGAAATTTACCAATTTCGTATGGACAGAATACTGGACAGATTCATGCAACTTTCTGTGTGAAAGAGTGTATATTGGATATACATGTCTTTTGGCCAATCCTAATCCTATGTGATATAAATAGGATGTTTCTCTCTCTCTCTCTCTGGTCAATCCAGATGTGAATTCATTAAGAATATTCAGAATATTCCAGAAATATTGAGAGACATCTTTCTATTGAGTGAAAGGGTGTAAAGAGAGAGAACCGAGAAAAACAGTTTTTCCGGAGAAGAGAATCAATCAATCGAGCAAGTTCGCCGGTGCTTCGTCTAGGCAGTTGCACCCGCGACCGACGTCTTGCGAGTCAAGGTGGATACAAGTAGAGGAGCAACATCTGAGGCTCTTTCGGTTGTGATCGATTCGGAGAAACGAAATCTGTCGAAGACGGAAACGAGCGAATCGGAAACGGGACGCATGAAGACAACCGGGTGCGCGTCAAGACGGTGGGAGACGTGTGGTATGGGACGCACGTGCTAGTCACCAACGTGACCGGAGAAAGAAGGAAGAGCGATCAACCCTTCGTGCGTGATCAATTTCACGCCGGTAATCGTCTATCCTTCTATTGCATCGTACCCTCGAAATCATGGCGTGATCTTGGATTTAGGGAACCGGACCGGGCCTTCATATCCGTTGCGCGGGCCCGGGGTCGGGCGAATTCCCAACAGTGTTCCACATCAATTTTAACATTTTTTAAAAAAATATCTTAACTGAATTTTTTGAAGGTGTTAGCCATCAGTATTTTCATTTGTACGAAATTTTTAAAAAAATTGAAATTTGTGTGTGTTAGTCTTCAATTACGGTGTATTTTTCTTGTGTTACACTTCAATTTTAACATTTGATTTAAAAATATGCTAATTGAATTTTTTTTGAAGGTGTGCTAGACTTCAGTTTTTGCATTTTTAACAAATTTCTGAAAAAATTGAAATTTTTGCCTGTTAGTCTTCAATTATGGAGAATTTTTAGTTCAACATGAAAAATTGAGTATTTTGCTTGTGTTACTCTTCAATTTTAACATGTTTTAAAAAAAAATATCTTCATTGAATTTTTTGAAGGTGTGACTTCAGATTTTGCATTTTTACTTATTTTTCGAAAAAATTGAAATTTGTGTGTGTTAGTCTACAATTACGGAGTATTTTGCTTGTGTTACACTTCAATTTTAAGATTTGATTTAAAAATATGTTAATTAAATTTTTTGAAGGTGTTAGACTTCAGTTTTTGCATTTTTAAGAAATTTTTGAAAAAAATTGAAATTTTTGTGTGTTAGTAGTCTTCAATTATGGAGTATTTTGAGTTCGACATGAAAATTGAGTATTTTGCTTGTGTTACACTTGAATTTTAACATTTTTATAAAAATTATCTTAATTTAATTTTTTGATGGTGCTAGACTTTAGTTTTTGCATTTTTAAGAACTTTTTCAAAAAACTAAAATTTGTGTGTCTTAGCCTTCAGTTATGGAGTATTTTGAGTAGGACATGAAAATTAAGTATTTTGTTTGTGTTACACTTGATTTTGAACCTTTTTTTAAAAAAAATATCTTCATTGAATTTTTTGAAGGTGTTAGACTTCCGTATTTGTATTTCTAAGAAATTTTTGAAAAAAAAAAATTTATTTGTGCATTAGTCTTCAATTACGGAGTATTTTGAGTATGACATTAAAATTGAGTATTTTGCTTGTGTTACACTTCAATTTTAACATTTTTTTAATAAAGATCTTAATTGAATTTTTTGAAGGTACTTCAGTTTTTGCATTTTTACGAAATTTTTGAAAAAATAGAAATTTGTGTGTGTTAGTCTTCAATTACGGAGTATTTTTTTTGTGTTACACTTCAATTTTAATATTTTATTTAAAAATATGTTAATTGAATTCTTTTAAGGTGCTAGACTTCACTTTTTGCATTTTTAAGAAATTTTTGAAAAAATTAAAAATTTTGTGTGTTAGTCTTCAATTATGGAGTATTTTGAGTTCGACATGAAAATTGAGTATTATGCTTGTGTTACACTTCAATTTTAACATTTTTTTTAAAAAAATATCATCATTTAATTTTTTGAAGGTGCTAGACTTCAGTTTTTGCATTTTTATGAAATTTTTGATAAATTCAAAATTTGTGTGTGTTAGTCTTCAATTAAGGAGTATTTTTAGTACGACATGAAAATTGAGTATTTTGTTTGTGTTCCACTTCAATTTTTAAAAAAATTTACAAAATATCTTAGGTGAATTTTTTGAAGGTGTTAGACTTCAGTTTTAGCATTTTTACGAAATTTTTGAAAAAATGGAAATTTGTGTGTGTTAGTCTTCAATTACGGAGAATTTTGGTTGTGTTACACTTCTATTTTAACATTCGTTTTAAAAATATATCAATTCAATTTTTTGAAGGTGTTAAACTTCAACTGTTGTATTTTTAAGAAATTTTTGAAAAAATCAAAATTTGTGTATGTTATTCTTCAATTAGGGAGTATTTTTGTGCACGACGTGAAAATTGAGTATTTTGCTTGTGTTCCACTTCAGTTTTAAGATTTTTTAAAAAAATATCTCAACTGAAGTTTTTGAAGGTGTTAGACTTCAGTTTTTGCATTTTTACGAAATTTTGAAAAAAATTGAAATTTGCGAGTGTTAGTCTTCAATTACGGAGTATTTTGCTTGTGTTACACTTCAATTTTAACATTTGATTTAAAAATATGTAAATTGGATTTTTTTAAGGTGTTAGACTTCTGTTTTTACATTTTTAAGAAATTTTTGAAAAAACTGAAATTTTTGTGTGTTAGTCTTCAATTATGGAGTATTTTGAGTTCGACATGAAAATTGAGTATTTTCTTCGGTTACACTTCAATTTTAACATTTTTTTAAAAAAAATATCTTCATTGTATATTTTGAAGGTGTTAAACTCCAGTTTGTGCATTTTTAAGAAATTATTGATAAAATCGAAATTTGTGTGTGTTAGTCTTCAATTACGGAGTATTTGGCTTGTGTTACACTTCAATTTTAACATTTGTTTTAAAAATATGTCATTTCAATTTTTTGAAGGTGTTAGATTTCAACATTTGATTTTCAAGAAATTGTTGAAAAAATTGAAATTTGTGTGTGTTAGTCTCAATTACGGAGTATTTTGAGTACGACATGAAACTTGAGTATTTTGCTTGTGTTCCACTTCAATTTTAACATTTTTTTTAAAAATATCTTAATTGAATTTTTTGAAGGTGTTAGATTTCATCTTTAACATTTTTAAGAAATATTTGAAAAAATTCAAATTTGTGTGTGTTAGTCTTCCATTACGGAATATTTTGAGTAAAACATGAAAATTGAGTATTTCGCTTGTGTTACACTTCAATTTTAACATTTTTAAAAAATATATCTTCATTGCATTTTTTGAAGGTGTTAGACTTCAGTTTTTGCATTTTTAAGAAATTTTTGATAAAATTGAAATTTGTGAGTGTTAGTCTACAATTACGGAGTATTTTGGTTGTGTTACACTTCAATTTTAACATTTGTTTTAAAAGTATTTCAATTCAATTTTTTGAAGGTGTTAAACTTCAATTGTTGTATTTTTAAAGAATTTTTTAAAAAATCGAAATTTGTGTATGTTAGTCTTCAATTACGGAGTATTTTTTGTAGGACATGAAAATTGAGTATATTTCTTGTGTTCCACATCAATTTTAACATTTTTTTAAAAAATATCTTAACTGGATTTTTTGAAGGTGTTAGCCATCAGTTTTTTCATTTCTACGAAATTTTTGAAAAAATAGAAATTTGTGTGTGTGTGTCTTCAATTACGGAGTATTTTTCTTGTGTTACACTTCAATTTTAACATTTGATTTAAAAATATGTTAATTGAATTTTTTGAAGGTGTTAGATTTCAGCTTTTACATTTTTAAGAAATATTTGAAAAAATTGAAATTTGTGTGTGTTAGTCTTCCATTACGGAGTATTTTGAGTACGACATGAAAATTGAGTATTTCGCTTGTGTTACACTTCAATTTTAACATTTTTAAAAAATATATCTTCATTGCATTTTTTGAAGGTGTTAGACTTCAGTTTTTGCATTTTTATGAAATTTTTGTTAAAATTGAAATTTGTGAGTGTTAGTCTTCAATTACGGAGTAATTTTCTTGTGTTACACTTCAATTTTAACATTTGTTTTAAAAATATCTCAATTCAATTTTTTAAAGGTGTTAAACTTCAATTGTTGTATTTTTAAGGAATTTTTGAAAAAATCGAAATTTGTGTATGTTAGTCTTCAATTATGGAGTATTTTGTGTAGGACATGAAAATTGAGTATTTTTCTTGTGTTCCACATCAATTTTAACATTTTTTTAAAAAATATCTTAACTGAATTTTTCGAAGGTGTTAGCCATCAGTTTTTTCATTTCTACGAAATTTTTAAAAAAAATTGAAATTTGTGTGTGTGTTAGTCTTCACTTATGGAGTATTTTTCTAGTGTTACACTGCAATATTAACATTTGATTGAAAAATATGTTAATTGAATTTTTTTGAAGGTGTTAGACTTCAATTTTTGCATTTTTGAGAAATTTTTGAGAAAATAAAATGTTTTTTTGTATTAGTCTGTAATTACGGAGTTTTATTAGGGAATCGTAAAAATCGAGTATTTTGCTTGTGGTAGACTTCAATTTGGGAATATTTATTAAAATTAAGATAATTGATTATTTTGAAGGTGTTACACTTCAATTTTATTCATTTTTGCCATTTGTTAAAAAATTAAATTCTTGCTTATTAGTCTTCAATTACAGAGGTTTTTAAGAAAAACATGAAAATTTAGTATTTTTCTCTTTTTGAACAACAGTTTTAGCATTTTCAGAAAAATGTGATAAATGATCTTTTTGAATGTGTTAGACTTCACTTTTTACATTTTTCGGAATTTTTGAAAAAATAGAAATTTACTTGTGCTAGTCTTCAATTACGGAATTTTTTGAGAAAAAAAAATGAAAATTCAGCATTTTGATCGTTTATACATCTATTTTGACTTTTTGTACAAATATAGATCATATTATTTTTCAAGGTGTCACACTTCACTTTTTGCATTTTTGTGAAATTTACGAAAAAATTCGACATTTGCTTCTATAAAGTCTTCGATTACGAAAATATTTTAGGAAAACATGAAAATTGATTATTTTTCTAATGTTAGACTTCAATTCGGGCATATTTAAGAAAAATATGATAATTGATTTTTTGGAAGGTGTTAGACTTCTTTTTTTACATTTTCTTATTTTCTGAAAAAATAGAAATTTGTGTGTGTTAGTCTTCAATTACGGAGTTTTTTGAGAAAAAACATGAAAATTGGGTATTTTCTCTTTTTAGACATCTATTTTGGCATTTTTAGAAAAATATGATCATTGATCTTTTTTGAAGATGTTAGACTTCTATTTTTATATTTTTCGGAATTTTTGAAATATTAGAAATTTTCTTATGTTTGTCTTCAATTACGTAGTTTTTTTTAAAAAAAAAAACCTGAAAATTCAATATTTTGATCGTTTAGACATCTATTTTGACATTTTCTAGAAATATAGCAAAAATATTTTTTTTAAGGTGTAGTCATCACTTTCTGCATTCTGAGAGAAATTTAAGAAAAAATTTTATATTTTCTTGTGTAAGTCTTCAATTACGAAGATTTTTAGGAAAAATGAAAATTGTGTATTTTGTTCATGTTAGACTTCAATTTGGGAATTGTGTATTTTTGTTGTAGAACTATGGTTAGTTCTCTATTTGGAATTCATCCAAAAAAATGATTCCTTAATTCAAAATGGAAAACTCTACTCTCACCCCACTCCCCCCCCCCCCCCCCCCCCCCCCCCCCCCCCCCGCCCCCGCCCCCGCCCATTTTCCCATGAAAATCGTGATGACATCACCATTCTTAATTAACAGGATGGATTAACGATTCATTCATGATTAATAAAAAAAATATGTAATTAGACTTCATCAATTAACAGTTGTTTTAAAGTGTATCGTTGTTTTAAAGTCTAAAAAGCGTATCGTTGTTTTAAAGTCCCGTAATATCAAACAAGTGAATTATATGGTTGTATAGCAGAAAATAATAGATTCGTTCCACAGGGAGCTATTGCGTCAAAATATGATTAAGATTCAGATCATTAAAATAAATATTTCGAAGTTTCCAAAATTAATGAAATTTTGTCTACAGTGAGTTCTGAATATTATCAAATTGATCCTAAAATTTCAAACAATTTGGACAACGGAATAAAAAGTTATTAACGAATTACAATTAGGTCTCTGAAAAACAGTCTCTGGAAACAGCAGGTTTTCAGTTGAAGTGACAGATTTCAAAGACTCATATCAATTCGAATATTTCATGAAATTCAACGATTCAAAATGTTCCCGAAACTAGAAATCAAGATCTACGTAATGAAAATTTTAACAGATCTAGCATATACAGCAAATGAAAAATAAAGAGAAAAAGAACAAGAAAAGAAAAGATCAAGAAAAGATCAAGAACAAGAATTTTAGAATCAAACAAGTTATATTTACACACATCAAATTCGAGAAAAGAAAAGATTACACCTAAAACGAGAAGGAAGCTTCAACGTGATTAGAGGTACTCCTTCCTTGTGATCGTGGACGATTGATGCTCGAATCGCTAGGAAGCTAGATGATTGAGCTGTTTTCTCGTCTTGAAGAAACGTCCTTCCCGGTTGAAGAAAGCTCCGAGTCCGGTTGTGACGTGTATCTTCTACGACTTGCTTCGATTAGATCGATTCACCGGATGAAGAAAGCTTCGAGTCCGGCAAACAATCACTCGAGAATTTGAGTAATCCTTGAATGGTTCTTGACGTTTCTTCACCATTCTTAATTAACACCATTCTTAATTAACACCATAATTAACAGGATGGATTAACGATTCATTCATGATTAATAAAAAAAATATGTAATTAGACTTCATCAATTAACAGTTAATTAGGATTATTCAAAAATTAATAAATATGGATTAATTGTTAATTCATAATGGTTAATTGGGGGATTAATTGGGAATTGTGATGTCATCACGATTCCCATGGGGAAACTGCAGGGCATAGTAGAAAAGATCATTCAAAATATACAAATATTTATTTAGCGATTTAAAGTCATACATGCGTGGAAACTTGTATCGATGTAATCCATTGCAACGATCTAGTTTTTCAAACAATCATATTTCAAGTATCAATCATTGGTTCTTTCAAAGTACTTCAGGATTCTCTTGATTTCAAATTGGTGGCTATTATCATTGTTCGACCAGTATCGACTTAACTTAATTTTGTATGTGACATATTTCACGTAATTATAAGATCAAATTCACGTAGTTATAGGATCAAACTCATAGGATCCTATTACGGAGATTAAAAAAAAATTCAAAGATCGAAGAAATCATCTCATCAAATACGTTTATCCTACATGGGAAAATATACTTGCCCCCAAACTCACCCCAAATCCCTTGATGAAGTGGCAAAAAAGAATTAAAAAGTTAATTAGTCCCTATAATTGACTCGATTAATTGTTAATTAACACGTGCATTTGACACGTCAATAAATTATATTACTACATATTAATTGACGTGTTAATTCAATTAAACGATCAATTAAATTGCTAATCGAATCAATTAATAATATTAATCAACCCCCTTAACCATCATTTGTCATCTCATCAAGACTTATTTTTGGTGTTTTAGGGGCTAAATATATATAGAAATTATACTCTGCCACCATATTGCAACGAAACATCCTCAATTTCTTAATTAAGCCACATAATTAAAATCTCTATTAACGAGAAACATTGAATTAATAATTTTTTAAATATTAATTATCCATTTGAAAAAAGAAGAGAATGGAGCATCAGCGAGAGGTAAACTCACCAAAGTGGACCAAGGGGATGGGTGGTGGACCATCCAGCGGACCCCTCCAAAGCTGATGTATCAACCTTACACTCCATATAAACCAAGATCCCATCACTTTCGCAAACCCCACATAACAAAGAGAAACAACCCCACACAAAACACAAACAAAACAATGCAATACAAAGCCACATTCAACCAAAGCAAAGAGAAAAAGCTCAATACTGGTGGTTGGAAGCAAAACTCCAACCAAACACAACAATGGCGGAAACTGCAGCAACACACCACTGACCCGACAGTGGGATCGAAGAGGCCACACTCTCCACTGAATCCTCAGCCCACCCTCACTCTCCGCACCCAACACCAGCGACAGGATGAGCCAGCAACCACTCGATGCCCTAAATGCCTAGCTGATGATCATGACCTCCCGCAATGCCGCAATCCTAGAGTGTGTTGGTACTGTCGCCAACCAGGCCACCTGAACGACGCTTGTCCAATAAGAATTCGAAACGAGTATACAATGGACCACTTCAACCCTGATAACAAGCCTCTTATAGAACTCGGTCCGGTCACAGCTCCGCCGGCGAATGTATTCTTGAGAGAGCTTGACGACCAATCAAGAGAGATCAAAGAGTTAGAAAAGGCCATTGTTATCGATGCGAGAATGGTAAAGGACCCGTCTCTCCACGCCATATCGGTCCTGGTTCATAAAGCACACGATTGGAAAGCCAATTACGAACTAGTATACTGGGGGGATAAGAAATTTATACTAAAATTACCTCAAGACATGGATAGAAGGATATTCATTGACTACTCCACAGCAGCGATCCAAAGGGCAGGGTTCGTCCTTTATCCCTGGACGTTGGCCATCGGAGCAAGAGTCGCACACTTCAAATACAAAATGGAGGTCGAATTGACGAACTTGCCACTGCACTCGTGGTGTGAACGAGAACTCGACGAACTAGTCATCTCGTTTGGGGCGATTAATCACTATGGTCCTCTCTCGGCACTAGTCTCAGTCGAAAAAATCAAACTAGATGTGGTGACCACCGACCCAAACCTCAGGCCACCATTTGTGTGGGCTCATGCTGGTGGATTCTCAAGAAAGGTGTTGGTGCATGCATCCAGGGCAATCGAGCACACATCTTACTTTTTTCGACCACCGGACACCACACCGAACCAGCAATTCTTCGAACATCTCGCGCGCAACCCAACTCCCCCACTGATACGAGCTAATCCGATCACAATTGATTCTCCAGTCCGCTCTTATTCGCCACCAGATATCGGTGGCAATGGGGGAGATGATTTAGATCACCAAAACTCGTTCTCATCCTCGGAATTGAGAAGACAAGAAACCGATACATTCGGTTCACCGCCAATGGCAGAAACGATGATGAAGCTATGGCAATTGGCTCCTCCGTCCAAGGAGAAAGACCAATTAGCGCTGCAGCTCTTTGCAAACGTTTTCCCCAATATCCATAAGGCACCGATTCAGTCGGTGATACAGGCCACGTCCAAACTCAACCAACCTGGCAAAAAAGCGGTGCCGGCAACGGACGAAAAAGCACAAAACACGGCGCCGGTAAGAATCTTGTCACGCACGCAAGCCGTGGCGACGTCAGAGACTCGACCAGAGCCAGGTACGGAGAAGAACAACCCATCAAATCAGCATTTAAACACCGCACAAGGCTCGATTCAAATACATGAACACAATGACCTAGAAAGCCAGCACTCCAAGCCTACGGAGCAGACTACCACTAACCCCATACTGATGGAACATCACGCACCCCCCGCACGTGCGGACTCGCCTCATCCCAACAAATTCACGAGATCAGAAAAGGGGAAAGGACTGGCCTCATACGATGATGGTAATATCTCTCTCTCCCATTCTCTTTCACAGCCAAATATGCTTAGAAATAGTGTTAAAAAGCCCAAAGTTTATATTAGGAAAACAAAGGCCCACAGTGTCAAATTGTTAGATCAAACCCTTGCTTCTCTAAAAAATAGAATTAATGCAAAGAAGCGGGCCAAGAGAGCATTGGGCTCGAAAATTATTACTCAAGAATTACAAAAAAATGAGGAAAAGGGCCCTGAGCTTATTGAAACAAATACACCAAAAAACAAGCAACAAGAAATTTTAAGTTTATTAGAGCAAGAGGCTGAAAATAATACATGCTTAAGTCCAAATAAAATAAAAGCCATAAGAGCACTATGTGGTTTGCAACCCATACAAGAAAATCATACTCAAAATAATGCAATTCTTACATTAGAACTGGGTTTAAACACAGCACAAACCCAACAAGGGGACGGGTCAGGGGACTCAAATCAAGAAATTAAAAAAGCAACCAAAATTCCTCATAGAATTGAACCTCAAAAAATAGAAAATATCAAGGGACACAGTAAGCTAACCACTAAACATACCAAAAACACCAAACGTAAAGAAAAGAAAATAGGGACATGCTCTATGCATATAAATTCTCCGATACAATTAGCTGACAATGTATGTGGGTTCACAACAGATTATGCCCGCAAAGAAAAAGACTTGAAGTTCTCCTTTGAGGAAGATGAGGAACAACTAGTGGACTATCGTGATGAGGACGAGGTCTACACATAAGGAGAGGATGAAATATGTATCGAGCACGTAGGCTCCATTTTGGTAGTTATTATGTTATTGTTTAATTGCCTATCACTTTTGTGTTGGAACGTTAGGGGTCTCGGGAACCCAAGAAAATGTATGTTAATTAAGAACATTTTAAGGAATGCGAAATGTAATCTTATTTGCTTTCAAGAAACTAAATGGGACACGCCCACCTTTTTTAGTATGAAAGCCGTATGCCCTCATAACATAAGCAATGTACAATTTCAAAATGCAAATGGCTCGAAAGGAGGCCTAATGAATGCATGGTCAAATGATTTTACGTTAATATCTTCTACCCAAACGGACCACTCGCTTAGTACAACCCTATGCACCGCGAACGGATTCTCTTTCCTTCTAACAAATATCTATGGACCGACAAATGAAAATGAGAAAATAGAATTTCTCCAAGAAATAAAAGAAATAAACCGGGGTAACCTTCCGTGGATTTTAGCGGGGGACTTCAATATGATCCGTGACCCCCTAGAATCCACGGGGACCTCGCATTTACTCTCCAATATCCTCGCTTTCAACAATTTCGTAAACACCTCTCTTTTACATGAGGTCCCGCTAATAGGTAGGGAATATACATGGAACAATAAGAGAGAGACTCCGACATTTTCAAAACTAGATCGCATATTTCTCTCTAACCAATTCGTACCACTTAACATAGTACCCTCCCTAACGGATGTCACATCCCTAACATCGGACCATATACCGATTAAACTCACTTTAAGCCGCCCATCAACGGTTGACAAGCCGAAACAAAGGAAATTTGAACGAACATGGTTACGAAGCGTTGAGGCTAATGTAATCCTAAAAGAAAAATGGGGAGACACACCGATTCACCGTTGTGCGGCAACAAACTTCAACTATAAAATCAATAGGATATGGGCATCTTTATCACGATGGGCAAAAAATAAAGATGCGAAAGAAAAAGAAGAGTCAGAGAATATCAAACTCACATTGCAAGTATTAGACAAAAGAGAGGAAAGAGCACCACTAGCTCTGCAAGAAAGACAATTAAGGATAGAACTTAAAACAAAAGCGCATCACTTAGCTTTGATAGACGAGGCAAAGTGGCAACAACGTTCATCATGTACATGGTTGAAATTAGGGGATAGAAACACACCGTACTTCCATGCAATAGCATCGGGAAGAAGAACAAGAAATACGATTGTATCAATAACTCAAAACGGAGTCCAAAACACGGATTCGCAACAAATAGAGAACATACTACTCAATTTTTACAAATCCATCTTGGGAACGCCACACCCGCCCCAAACCAATTGGGAGCCCGACTTCATAATCAATGGACAACCACATCCATCTCTTTTTGATAATCTAACAATCCCGTTTACGGAGGCGGAGGCTTTAACGGCAATTAACGGTCTAAAAAAAGGTAAGGCCTCGGGACCCGATGGATTACCAAATGAATATTTAAAGCATATGTGGCCATTCCTCAAAAAAGACATAATGAAAATTCTAACGGAGTTCTATACGCATTCCATTGACTTACAAAGTATCAACAAAGCGACGATTTCGTTAATCCCAAAGAAAGAGGGACCGACTTTACCGGAGGACTTTAGACCTATAAGCGTCATATCGTCCCCGATTAAGATCATAACGAAAATATTAGCGAATAGACTACAACCGTTGCTTCCACAAGTCATTCACACAAATCAAACCGCATTCATCAAGAAAAGGTCAATAGTGGACTCATATGTTGTGGCAAAAGAGCTAATAAACCACTACCACCTCAAGAAAATTCCAACAATCATGCTTAAATTAGATATTAGAAAAGCTTTTGACAATATCTCTTGGAAATTTCTAAGTCAACTCCTAACAAAAAAGAATTTTCCACAACGATGGATACGGTGGATACGTAATATCCTAGAAACCTCGAGCTCCTCTTTAAAAATTAATGGCGCTTGCACGGAATCGTTTCAACACCATAGAGGATTGCGCCAAGGAGACCCGCTCTCGCCCCTAATCTTTAATCTAGCCGTAGACATCTTACAAGACATAATTAAAGCAATAATTCCCTTATTAAGGCTCTCGGCCGATCTTGAAGTACCGGTTCTCCAATTTGCGGACGACACCCTTATATTCTTTGAGGCATATCCGCAAAATATAGCAATCATCTCATATGCCTTAGAAGTCTTCACGGAACTAACCGGCCTTGCCGTCAATTGGGATAAGAGCACT
Source organism: Luzula sylvatica (assembly GCA_946800325.1). Taxonomy (NCBI): domain Eukaryota; kingdom Viridiplantae; phylum Streptophyta; class Magnoliopsida; order Poales; family Juncaceae; genus Luzula; species Luzula sylvatica. The sequence continues at coordinate 49,724,631 of OX326958.1, forward strand.
TTCACAACAATTAGAATACCGCTAAACCATGATGCAACGATCACGCGCATATTAAAATGTCAAAAGAAAGATTTTCCTATCACTTATCTCGGACTCCCCCTAACAAGGACCAAACCGAAAAGAGCATCATTCCTACCACTAGTTAAAAAAGTCCAAACGAGAATCTCATCTTGGAAAGGAAGACTCTTAACCTTAGGGGGGCGGCTCACTTTAATAAAAGCAACGCTTAATGCTTTACCCGTTTATGCAATGCAAGTAATGCAACTACCCAAGTGGGTAACACAAGAAATTGAAAAGCTAATTAGAGCATTCCTATGGTCCGGCTCGGACAAGTTAAACCCGGGGAAAAGTCTAATCAATTGGCAAACGGTGTGCCTTCCTAAAAAATGCGGGGGCTTGGCAATACCGAACTTGCAAGTGTTCAACCAAGCTTTATTACAAAAACTATTGTGGAAAATTGACATGGGTCAAGAAAATCTATGGGCGAACTATGTTACGCGGATACATGACATTTCGGATGCGAAAGAAATATATAACATCCCGAACTACAAAATTTCCTCCTTTATGAAAGAGTTAAAGGACATCCTCCCAAACTACCTAAGCTTTACTACGAGGGACGAAACCGCCAACATAGTAGAATGGAGTCTGACTAACTCAAAATCGTTTTCGACGAATTCCGCATACGCAAGGCTTATAGATCCGGGAATGAGAGTTCATTGGCAAAACCAAACATGGACAACTAGAGCACCCCTTAAAGTGCGATTGTTCATATGGCTTGTTCTCCATGAAAGAATTAATACGGCCGATGTTTTAGAACGCAAAGGTTGGCCAAACACTCCACTATGCCAACTATGTAAAATGGTTCCGGAAACGACACAACATCTTCTAGTACAATGTTCCTTCACGAAAGCGGTATGGAGCATTAGCAAAAACCTCAACGAGGACAGGTTAATGCCGCCGGTCGATGGAAAAGTAATAGAAGCGTGGAATAAAATTCGAGAACCCTTATCCAAAGAAGACCGACAACAATGGGACACAAGGTGGATGGCGACGTTATGGGGCACGTGGAAGGAGAGGAATGCGAGGTTATTCCGCAATAAGTCCAACTCTCCAACATCAGTGGCAATGCAAGCAACCGAAAATGCAAAAATGTGGAGTAAAGTGAAGAACTAGGTCCAATCAAGACATGCTCCGCGAGAATACTTAGGATAATGAATTTTACCTTTTCAAACCCCCATTGTAAATATCATTATTTCATATATGAAATTCCATAGGGCGGCAATAGCCGTCCAATTCAAAAAAAAAAAAATATTAATTATCAGTTGTTAACTCCTTAGTAATAAAGGATCTGAATCCTCTTTATTTGGATCTGATTAAGAAGGAGATGTGAGCGGTAATGGAGGTGAGGGGCGACGATTGAATAAGGAGAAGATTGAATAAGGAGATATTAAGGCGGCTGTGAGAGAAGGAGCGAATGAGAGAGGCTGGGGAGGAGACTGAGATGTAAGGCTTTATACCTAGGTTAAAAGCCTAAGCAAAGGATTTCCGGGATATAGCATCTAGGAATTCAAATGATAGAGATCGAAATAGGAATCTGATTCCAAGAAATAGATCCTGGAATTACTTAATCCAGGAAATTGATTCCTAATATTCAAAATCCAAGAAATATTTTCAAACTTGCAATTATTTTAGTGAGGATATTTAGGAGTAGTTATTTTTTAGATTAGGACAAATACCCTCAAATGTGTACATGTATAAAGGATTTTAATATTAATAAAACAATAGAAGTAGGACATAATAGCCTATTTTATTTTTCTCAAAAAAAAAATTATCAGTTGTTAATCCATATAGATGTTAATTATTATGTTCATGAATTCACATGTGTTAATTCGTAAGTTAATTAAGTTGATTAATTAGGAAATTGGGATGTTTCGTTGTTGCAATCTGGTGACACCATATATGCTCTCGAATGTATAACCCCATCCTACATGGGCCACCATCATGTCCCTGTCTGAAACTCAATAATAAGTAAGAAATAAGAAATAGTGCTAGTTGTTCTTAACAAACCTTCAAGTTGCCTTTTTCAAATGAATCAAACAACTAATTCACAATATGAATACCAATAAGATGCGTGAAAGGTTCAACTTTGCAATGTAAACATCTCAAAGTCAATATGAACTGAAAGAAAACTTCAAGCACATACTATACAGGTATTCTATTCCCTGGTTGCAATTGCATGGGGCATACACTACACCAAGTAATTTATTTGACAAAATGAAAGATGATTCATTCAATTCAATATATCGTCTCATTAAGTAATCTTTTGCTGTTTCAACTCCCCTTTATTTAATTATTACTATTATGCCTATTAGTATCACTTGTTCTTGTGAAATTGGTCGACACAAGTATCTGGCTTATAAAAGGAATACGAAGACTTCCATGCCTTAAAGAGTAATTTAAAAGTCTGCACCTCCATGACTATCTCTTTCTTTGGCTTCCTCTTCTTCACCCTTGTTATTCTAGTACCCCATACCAACTCTGTTTCATTCAACTTCAACTTTTCTGATCCTAATTTTGATCAATTCGGCAACATAAAATTGGAGGGGGATGCACTATGGAACCGCACTGTCATATACCTTACAAAAGATAGTTTATACGGCGACCCTTCGAATAGTGTCGGTCGAGCTTCGTACATTCAACCTATCACCCTTTGGAGTAACACATCTGGCGAGGTAACCAATTTCACCACAAGCTTCACCTTTTTCATTAAAACCATACAAACGGCTTTATACAACAGTTCTAATGGTGATGGAATAGCATTTTTTATCGTACCGTTTCCGTCTCAGATACCAGAAAAAAATGTGACTGGCGGTTGTCTTGCTCTTATAAGCCTATGTGATACTAATACTGCACCGGTTGTAGCAGTAGAATTTGATACCCATCAAAATAAATTTGACAAAAGTGGCGACCATGTAGGCATTGATGTCAATAGTATGACATCAATTGCATACAAAAACACAAGCTCCCTGAAACATGCCAATACTACACTTTCTGCAGTGGTCAACTACAATGGAGTCACAGAAGTTTTAAGCGTGTCACTATCGTTTGATGACGATCCATCTAATGTAACTAGTTTGGATGCTATTGTTCGTATGAAAAATGTATTCAATGATTCACAAGTCGCTATAGGGTTCTCATCTGCCACGGGTAATGATGTTGAGATACATCAGATTCTCAGTTGGTCTTTCAACTCAAGTTTTGAATCCAATTCTACTTCGAAAACCAACTCAACAACTGAATGGGACAACTCTCACAGACAAAGGTTAAATGTGAAGTTGGTGGTTGGGTTAAGTATTGGTCTTGGATTTTCAATAATCATAATCGTAGTGCTAGCTTGTGCTTGTTGTTTTAGGTGGTATCATCGCGGCAGAACCAACGAAGAAGAAGATGAAGAAATGATGCTCCGTACCCACCTCGATTTGGGACCAAGGAGGATTCCATACCGTGAATTGGATGACGCAACTTCTGAATTTGATGAAAAAAATAAACTCGGACAAGGTGGGTTTGGGTCAGTTTATAAAGGGCTCTTGGAGAACTCAAATAAATATGTAGCAATCAAGAAGTTATCGGAGGACTCGAAACAAGGGGCGAAGGAGTTTGTATCCGAGGTCACCATCATAAGCAAATTGGCGCATAAAAATTTGGTGGAGTTGCAAGGTTGGTGCCACGAAGGTAAAAGTTTTCTACTTGTGTATGAATTTATGCCCAACGGAAGTCTTGACAACTATCTTTACAATCCGGAACGACCGTTAAGTTGGCAAGTGAGATATAAGATAGCAATTGATCTAGCCGACGCTCTCCTATATCTACATAAGAAATACAAGAAATGTGTGATTCATAGAGATATCAAGCCTAGCAATATAATGCTGGATCCGATGTTCATCGCTAAGTTGGGTGACTTCGGGCTTGCAAGATTTGTGGATCACAATCAAACCATGAAAACAACACAAATGGCTGGGACTCGAGGATATGTAGCACCTGAATGTTTTCAAACAGGCAAAGCCACAACTCTATCAGACGTCTACAGTTACGGAATTGTGTTGCTTGAATTGTTGTGCGGAAAATCCCCAAACTATTCTCCAGAGGGCACGACAGGCGGATTAGTTGAATGGGTTTGGGATCTATATGGGAAAAATTCCATTGTCGATGCCGTTGATCCTGTATTAGATGGAGCATATGATGTTGTCGAGGTAGAGTATGTGATGGTAGTTGGCTTGTGGTGTGCTCATCCCGATTATACTCAACGACCATCTATCGAACAAGCTATTAAAGTTTTGAGTGGAGAATCTCAGTTACCTTCTCTCCCATATAGAATGCCATGTCCAGCGTATTTAACTCCCGGGAGTGGCGGCTATGTATCGTCTTCATCGATATTGACAACAAATTCATATGGTATGTACTATGTTGTTAGAAATATTTTGGAGTATTTTTTCTATGCGTTATCTAAAACAATGATTAAGTTAAATCAATACTTATGTTTTGATAAAATTTTCATCGCAGGTTCAAATGCACTCAATATGTAACAGAGTCAAAGCTGATTTCGGAAGAATAGGAAATCACAATGCTTTCAGGATGTTACCAAGCATTTCCATCAGTTTGAAACTTTGCCTGTTTTGTAATTCAAATGGCAAGCCAAGTTACTGTCGGATGTTGTCTAGGTTATTTATGTTGCTTGTGTGTGGGTGTGTGGGGATGTTGATCTAAATTGCATTTATAAAATTAACTCGGTGATGGTTCTTGGTTCTTGGTTTAATTTGATTGACATGCTTTAACAATATTCAATCTTTTTCAAGGAAAAATTTTGTGCACTTCATGGATATGTCTCGATGCACGCCATCAATAGCGTGGAGCAGTTGATTTTTTCAACTTTAATCGAATTGTGTGGACTCCAACTAACTCCAAAACCCAACTAATTCCAAAACGCACGACTTTTCTCATTGAGATTTTATATCATATTTAAATGTACGATATATTTTCATGTATTGTATTTTTTTGATATATTTTATACTCTTTAGTTGTACGATATATATTTTTTAATACAATACATGTTATTTTTTTATATGATATATTTTTATTTGTTAGATATTTTTAGATGTATTATATATATTGTATATGTGTCATATATCTTTTTTAAATATAAATACATGTAATATATTTTTATATGGACTAGACTCAATGACCAACACTCTTGTACGGCCAACGGATCTAATTTCTTTAAATCTAAATAACAAAATCAAATTTCATCCGTACATATATGATCATTATAACTTAGAAATGATGTAGATTTAATTTTATGAAAAATACAAATTTCTATCATATCCATCATAATAAATAAAAAAATGATGGCCGAAAATATTTACGACATGATTTATCATAAAACAAATTACAAAATTCAAAAATTTTTCAATGAATTTAATTTAATTTATATATATGAGATTAGGATAAAACTTCACGATGTTTTGAGTTTTTCTTTATGAAAATCGAAAATTTATCAAAATAGACAGTTGCGATAATATGTAGTCGTTTGTTAAATAAAATTATGAAATAGTTTATAATGTATCTATACGATATTGATCGTATATATATATAGTAGGGATGGTGTATATATAGGCTTGTCAAGATTTAAGTACTTTCAACCCGTTTAGTCTTCCTATACAAACTCAGATTTACAATGAAGTATGTTGATTCAAGATTCTCTCCATATTTTGCCTTTAAACTTCTCTGCGTGTTTAGTATTCCCGTTCTATAATTTTTTTCTTCGGATTGGATGATTGCCTCTTGCTATGTTTTCTTCTATCCCGATTTGATGTAAATGTTTGATGTATATAGAATGTGGTCATCATTTTTATCTGTATTACCAAATGGTTGATCGAAATCTTCATTGTGATTTTGTTTTTCATTTAGACTTTGCATTGTTCGTCCGACTTCTATTAATTGCACTGGATTAGAGACCAATTTGGTTACAGAAAAGTTTCATCATCACTGTATTTGTGTTTTTGTTTTTCACAACTTTAATATTAAAATTTTCAAAATTTAACATAAAATGAAAATAAATCTTGATAAAAGTACTTTTTTTTAACTTAAAAAACTGTTTCGAGTACTATTGTTATTTTTTAAGTTCTATATTTAAAAATATCATATGATGTCAAATTACTTTTAGTTATATTTTTGTTAAATTAAATCTTGATATTATTTTCATTGTTTAACGTAATGTTGTATATACTTTTCATTGTTTTGTTTATCTATAAAAAAATATCAGTATCATATAATTAATTATATGTTTTGAGTATATTTATTGTATTGTTCAATGTTTTTATATTTATATTGTATGCAAGCCCGGCACTCATATAGGACAAGGTTGACAATTGTCAAAGGCCCCTTCATTCAAAAGGCCTCATTTTTTAATATGTAGGTGTAAGAATTTAAGATGTTAAACTTGGAGATGGATAGCAAAAATCTACAAATTTCCATAGATACTAGCGAGTTCCTCGCGTTGCTTCGGGTAAAATTTGATTTTTGATTACTTGAAAAAATATATTATCAAAATTTTATCTTCCATAAATAACATTCTTTTCTTGAGGGAGAATCCTAGACTACGAAACGTGCTCATTTTTTAATTCCATTTTTATATGGTACCAACGGAACTCGAACTCATAACCTATGAAAAATAAAATAACATTCTTGAAAAATAAAAATCAGCAATTCAAGTATTTAATGCTTTAATGAATGGTTAAAATATATCTGCAACTAAAATAATGTGGGAACACAACTTTTTAGGAACGTCGAAAGATGATTGAAGTTTTTTAGAAAAACTATTAGGCAAAAAAAAATTAATATATCTTGCTAATATCTACCGTATAATGTTTTTGTTATAAATAATACATAGAGAAATCTAAGCAAGCCGTCAATTTCTTATTTTATTTTCATTCTTTGAAAAATTAATGATCATAAATAAAATAATTTTGTTAGTCATGTTACAATCTGCACAAATATTTTTTTCTTTCACTTCTTGTTTTAATATTGTCTTTTTAGATTCGTTTCATGTTTTAATGCATACAATTACACCCTATGCCTATCTATCACTTCTATCTTGAAGCATTGAATGAAAATAAATCTGCATGTACTCACTAAAAGTTGAAGTCCCATTAAACAACTGTATAAACCTTTCATAGTTTTAGCTATGTGCTCAACATGTGCTTTGGAGTGTTTTTCATAATAAACTTGATTTTGTAGACCAATAGACCCAAAGAACTAAGCAATTTTGTTTTTGATCTATGAACTCCGGAGTAATTTTACACAACATGTTATTGTTGTATGATTGGCAATAAATTGATGAAGTATACGATTTGGATTGAAATAAGTTTGATAACGGTCTTTTTGCACGTCTAAAAAGCGTATCGTTGTTTTAAAGTCCCGTAATATCAAACAAGTGAATTATATGGTTGTATAGCAGAAAATAATAGATTCGTTCCACAGGGAGCTATTGCGTCAAAATATGATTAAGATTCAGATCATTAAAATAAATATTTCGAAGTTTCCAAAATTAATGAAATTTTGTCTACAGTGAGTTCTGAATATTATCAAATTGATCCTAAAATTTCAAACAATTTGGACAACGGAATAAAAAGTTATTAACGAATTACAATTAGGTCTCTGAAAAACAGTCTCTGGAAACAGCAGGTTTTCAGTTGAAGTGACAGATTTCAAAGACTCATATCAATTCGAATATTTCATGAAATTCAACGATTCAAAATGTTCCCGAAACTAGAAATCAAGATCTACGTAATGAAAATTTTAACAGATCTAGCATATACAGCAAATGAAAAATAAAGAGAAAAAGAACAAGAAAAGAAAAGATCAAGAAAAGATCAAGAACAAGAATTTTAGAATCAAACAAGTTATATTTACACACATCAAATTCGAGAAAAGAAAAGATTACACCTAAAACGAGAAGGAAGCTTCAACGTGATTAGAGGTACTCCTTCCTTGTGATCGTGGACGATTGATGCTCGAATCGCTAGGAAGCTAGATGATTGAGCTGTTTTCTCGTCTTGAAGAAACGTCCTTCCCGGTTGAAGAAAGCTCCGAGTCCGGTTGTGACGTGTATCTTCTACGACTTGCTTCGATTAGATCGATTCACCGGATGAAGAAAGCTTCGAGTCCGGCAAACAATCACTCGAGAATTTGAGTAATCCTTGAATGGTTCTTGACGTTTCTTCACCATTCTTAATTAACACCATTCTTAATTAACACCATAATTAACAGGATGGATTAACGATTCATTCATGATTAATAAAAAAAATATGTAATTAGACTTCATCAATTAACAGTTAATTAGGATTATTCAAAAATTAATAAATATGGATTAATTGTTAATTCATAATGGTTAATTGGGGGATTAATTGGGAATTGTGATGTCATCACGATTCCCATGGGGAAACTGCAGGGCATAGTAGAAAAGATCATTCAAAATATACAAATATTTATTTAGCGATTTAAAGTCATACATGCGTGGAAACTTGTATCGATGTAATCCATTGCAACGATCTAGTTTTTCAAACAATCATATTTCAAGTATCAATCATTGGTTCTTTCAAAGTACTTCAGGATTATCTTGATTTCAAATTGGTGGCTATTATCATTGTTCGACCAGTATCGACTTAACTTAATTTTGTATGTGACATATTTCACGTAATTATAAGATCAAATTCACGTAGTTATAGGATCAAACTCATAGGATCCTATTACGGAGATTAAAAAAAAATTCAAAGATCGAAGAAATCATCTCATCAAATACGTTTATCCTACATGGGAAAATATACTTGCCCCCAAACTCACCCCAAATCCCTTGATGAAGTGGCAAAAAAGAATTAAAAAGTTAATTAGTCCCTATAATTGACTCGATTAATTGTTAATTAACACGTGCATTTGACACGTCAATAAATTATATTACTACATATTAATTGACGTGTTAATTCAATTAAACGATCAATTAAATTGCTAATCGAATCAATTAATAATATTAATCAACCCCCTTAACCATCATTTGTCATCTCATCAAGACTTATTTTTGGTGTTTTAGGGGTTGAATATATATAGAAATTATACTCTGCCACCATATTGCAACGAAACATCCTCAATTTCTTAATTAAGCCACATAATTAAAATCTCTATTAACGAGAAACATTGAATTAATAATTTTTTAAATATTAATTATCAGTTGTTAACTCCTTAGTAATAAAGGATCTGAATCCTCTTTATTTGGATCTGATTAAGAAGGAGATGTGAGCGGTAATGGAGGTGAGGGGCGACGATTGAATAAGGAGAAGATTGAATAAGGAGATATTAAGGCGGCTGTGAGAGAAGGAGCGAATGAGAGAGGCTGGGGAGGAGACTGAGATGTAAGGCTTTATACCTAGGTTAAAAGCCTAAGCAAAGGATTTCCGGGATATAGCATCTAGGAATTCAAATGATAGAGATCGAAATAGGAATCTGATTCCAAGAAATAGATCCTGGAATTACTTAATCCAGGAAATTGATTCCTAATATTCAAAATCCAAGAAATATTTTCAAACTTGCAATTATTTTAGTGAGGATATTTAGGAGTAGTTATTTTTTAGATTAGGACAAATACCCTCAAATGTGTACATGTATAAAGGATTTTAATATTAATAAAACAATAGAAGTAGGACATAATAGCCTATTTTATTTTTCTCAAAAAAAAAATTATCAGTTGTTAATCCATATAGATGTTAATTATTATGTTCATGAATTCACATGTGTTAATTTGTAAGTTAATTAAGTTGATTAATTAGGAAATTGGGATGTTTCGTTGTTGCAATCTGGTGACACCATATATGCTCTCGAATGTATAACCCCATCCTACATGGGCCACCATCATGTCCCTGTCTGAAACTCAATAATAAGTAAGAAATAAGAAATAGTGCTAGTTGTTCTTAACAAACCTTCAAGTTGCCTTTTTCAAATGAATCAAACAACTAATTCACAATATGAATACCAATAAGATGCGTGAAAGGTTCAACTTTGCAATGTAAACATCTCAAAGTCAATATGAACTGAAAGAAAACTTCAAGCACATACTATACAGGTATTCTATTCCCTGGTTGCAATTGCATGGGGCATACACTACACCAAGTAATTTATTTGACAAAATGAAAGATGATTCATTCAATTCAATATATCGTCTCATTAAGTAATCTTTTGCTGTTTCAACTCCCCTTTATTTAATTATTACTATTATGCCTATTAGTATCACTTGTTCTTGTGAAATTGGTCGACACAAGTATCTGGCTTATAAAAGGAATACGAAGACTTCCATGCCTTAAAGAGTAATTTAAAAGTCTGCACCTCCATGACTATCTCTTTCTTTGGCTTCCTCTTCTTCACCCTTGTTATTCTAGTACCCCATACCAACTCTGTTTCATTCAACTTCAACTTTTCTGATCCTAATTTTGATCAATTCGGCAACATAAAATTGGAGGGGGATGCACTATGGAACCGCACTGTCATATACCTTACAAAAGATAGTTTATACGGCGACCCTTCGAATAGTGTCGGTCGAGCTTCGTACATTCAACCTATCACCCTTTGGAGTAACACATCTGGCGAGGTAACCAATTTCACCACAAGCTTCACCTTTTTCATTAAAACCATACAAACGGCTTTATACAACAGTTCTAATGGTGATGGAATAGCATTTTTTATCGTACCGTTTCCGTCTCAGATACCAGAAAAAAATGTGACTGGCGGTTGTCTTGCTCTTATAAGCCTATGTGATACTAATACTGCACCGGTTGTAGCAGTAGAATTTGATACCCATCAAAATAAATTTGACAAAAGTGGCGACCATGTAGGCATTGATGTCAATAGTATGACATCAATTGCATACAAAAACACAAGCTCCCTGAAACATGCCAATACTACACTTTCTGCAGTGGTCAACTACAATGGAGTCACAGAAGTTTTAAGCGTGTCACTATCGTTTGATGACGATCCATCTAATGTAACTAGTTTGGATGCTATTGTTCGTATGAAAAATGTATTCAATGATTCACAAGTCGCTATAGGGTTCTCATCTGCCACGGGTAATGATGTTGAGATACATCAGATTCTCAGTTGGTCTTTCAACTCAAGTTTTGAATCCAATTCTACTTCGAAAACCAACTCAACAACTGAATGGGACAACTCTCACAGACAAAGGTTAAATGTGAAGTTGGTGGTTGGGTTAAGTATTGGTCTTGGATTTTCAATAATCATAATCGTAGTGCTAGCTTGTGCTTGTTGTTTTAGGTGGTATCATCGCGGCAGAACCAACGAAGAAGAAGATGAAGAAATGATGCTCCGTACCCACCTCGATTTGGGACCAAGGAGGATTCCATACCGTGAATTGGATGACGCAACTTCTGAGTTTGATGAAAAAAATAAACTCGGACAAGGTGGGTTTGGGTCAGTTTATAAAGGGCTCTTGGAGAACTCAAATAAATATGTAGCAATCAAGAAGTTATCGGAGGACTCGAAACAAGGGGCGAAGGAGTTTGTATCCGAGGTCACCATCATAAGCAAATTGGCGCATAAAAATTTGGTGGAGTTGCAAGGTTGGTGCCACGAAGGTAAAAGTTTTCTACTTGTGTATGAATTTATGCCCAACGGAAGTCTTGACAACTATCTTTACAATCCGGAACGACCGTTAAGTTGGCAAGTGAGATATAAGATAGCAATTGATCTAGCCGACGCTCTCCTATATCTACATAAGAAATACAAGAAATGTGTGATTCATAGAGATATCAAGCCTAGCAATATAATGCTGGATCCGATGTTCATCGCTAAGTTGGGTGACTTCGGGCTTGCAAGATTTGTGGATCACAATCAAACCATGAAAACAACACAAATGGCTGGGACTCGAGGATATGTAGCACCTGAATGTTTTCAAACAGGCAAAGCCACAACTCTATCAGACGTCTACAGTTACGGAATTGTGTTGCTTGAATTGTTGTGCGGAAAATCCCCAAACTATTCTCCAGAGGGCACGACAGGCGGATTAGTTGAATGGGTTTGGGATCTATATGGGAAAAATTCCATTGTCGATGCCGTTGATCCTGTATTAGATGGAGCATATGATGTTGTCGAGGTAGAGTATGTGATGGTAGTTGGCTTGTGGTGTGCTCATCCCGATTATACTCAACGACCATCTATCGAACAAGCTATTAAAGTTTTGAGTGGAGAATCTCAGTTACCTTCTCTCCCATATAGAATGCCATGTCCAGCGTATTTAACTCCCGGGAGTGGCGGCTATGTATCGTCTTCATCGATATTGACAACAAATTCATATGGTATGTACTATGTTGTTAGAAATATTTTGGAGTATTTTTTCTATGCGTTATCTAAAACAATGATTAAGTTAAATCAATACTTATGTTTTGATAAAATTTTCATCGCAGGTTCAAATGCACTCAATATGTAACAGAGTCAAAGCTGATTTCGGAAGAATAGGAAATCACAATGCTTTCAGGATGTTACCAAGCATTTCCATCAGTTTGAAACTTTGCCTGTTTTGTAATTCAAATGGCAAGCCAAGTTACTGTCGGATGTTGTCTAGGTTATTTATGTTGCTTGTGTGTGGGTGTGTGGGGATGTTGATCTAAATTGCATTTATAAAATTAACTCGGTGATGGTTCTTGGTTCTTGGTTTAATTTGATTGACATGCTTTAACAATATTCAATCTTTTTCAAGGAAAAATTTTGTGCACTTCATGGATATGTCTCGATGCACGCCATCAATAGCGTGGAGCAGTTGATTTTTTCAACTTTAATCGAATTGTGTGGACTCCAACTAACTCCAAAACCCAACTAATTCCAAAACGCACGACTTTTCTCATTGAGATTTTATATCATATTTAAATGTACGATATATTTTCATGTATTGTATTTTTTTGATATATTTTATACTCTTTAGTTGTACGATATATATTTTTTAATACAATACATGTTATTTTTTTATATGATATATTTTTATTTGTTAGATATTTTTAGATGTATTATATATATTGTATATGTGTCATATATCTTTTTTAAATATAAATACATGTAATATATTTTTATATGGACTAGACTCAATGACCAACACTCTTGTACGGCCAACGGATCTAATTTCTTTAAATCTAAATAACAAAATCAAATTTCATCCGTACATATATGATCATTATAACTTAGAAATGATGTAGATTTAATTTTATGAAAAATACAAATTTCTATCATATCCATCATAATAAATAAAAAAATGATGGCCGAAAATATTTACGACATGATTTATCATAAAACAAATTACAAAATTCAAAAAATTTTCAATGAATTTAATTTAATTTATATATATGAGATTAGGATAAAACTTCACGATGTTTTGAGTTTTTCTTTATGAAAATCGAAAATTTATCAAAATAGACAGTTGCGATAATATGTAGTCGTTTGTTAAATAAAATTATGAAATAGTTTATAATGTATCTATACGATATTGATCGTATATATATATATAGTAGGGATGGTGTATATATAGGCTTGTCAAGATTTAAGTACTTTCAACCCGTTTAGTCTTCCTATACAAACTCAGATTTACAATGAAGTATGTTGATTCAAGATTCTCTCCATATTTTGCCTTTAAACTTCTCTGCGTGTTTAGTATTCCCGTTCTATAATTTTTTTCTTCGGATTGGATGATTGCCTCTTGCTATGTTTTCTTCTATCCCGATTTGATGTAAATGTTTGATGTATATAGAATGTGGTCATCATTTTTATCTGTATTACCAAATGGTTGATCGAAATCTTCATTGTGATTTTGTTTTTCATTTAGACTTTGCATTGTTCGTCCGACTTCTATTAATTGCACTGGATTAGAGACCAATTTGGTTACAGAAAAGTTTCATCATCACTGTATTTGTGTTTTTGTTTTTCACAACTTTAATATTAAAATTTTCAAAATTTAACATAAAATGAAAATAAATCTTGATAAAAGTACTTTTTTTTAACTTAAAAAACTGTTTCGAGTACTATTGTTATTTTTTAAGTTCTATATTTAAAAATATCATATGATGTCAAATTACTTTTAGTTATATTTTTGTTAAATTAAATCTTGATATTATTTTCATTGTTTAACGTAATGTTGTATATACTTTTCATTGTTTTGTTTATCTATAAAAAAATATCAGTATCATATAATTAATTATATGTTTTGAGTATATTTATTGTATTGTTCAATGTTTTTATATTTATATTGTATGCAAGCCCGGCACTCATATAGGACAAGGTTGACAATTGTCAAAGGCCCCTTCATTCAAAAGGCCTCATTTTTTAATATGTAGGTGTAAGAATTTAAGATGTTAAACTTGGAGATGGATAGCAAAAATCTACAAATTTCCATAGATACTAGCGAGTTCCTCGCGTTGCTTCGGGTAAAATTTGATTTTTGATTACTTGAAAAAATATATTATCAAAATTTTATCTTCCATAAATAACATTCTTTTCTTGAGGGAGAATCCTAGACTACGAAACGTGCTCATTTTTTAATTCCATTTTTATATGGTACCAACGGAACTCGAACTCATAACCTATGAAAAATAAAATAACATTCTTGAAAAATAAAAATCAGCAATTCAAGTATTTAATGCTTTAATGAATGGTTAAAATATATCTGCAACTAAAATAATGTGGGAACACAACTTTTTAGGAACGTCGAAAGATGATTGAAGTTTTTTAGAAAAACTATTAGGCAAAAAAAAATTAATATATCTTGCTAATATCTACCGTATAATGTTTTTGTTATAAATAATACATAGAGAAATCTAAGCAAGCCGTCAATTTCTTATTTTATTTTCATTCTTTGAAAAATTAATGATCATAAATAAAATAATTTTGTTAGTCATGTTACAATCTGCACAAATATTTTTTTCTTTCACTTCTTGTTTTAATATTGTCTTTTTAGATTCGTTTCATGTTTTAATGCATACAATTACACCCTATGCCTATCTATCACTTCTATCTTGAAGCATTGAATGAAAATAAATCTGCATGTACTCACTAAAAGTTGAAGTCCCATTAAACAACTGTATAAACCTTTCATAGTTTTAGCTATGTGCTCAACATGTGCTTTGGAGTGTTTTTCATAATAAACTTGATTTTGTAGACCAATAGACCCAAAGAACTAAGCAATTTTGTTTTTGATCTATGAACTCCGGAGTAATTTTACACAACATGTTATTGTTGTATGATTGGCAATAAATTGATGAAGTATACGATTTGGATTGAAATAAGTTTGATAACGGTCTTTTTGCACGTCTAAAAAGCGTATCGTTGTTTTAAAGTCCCGTAATATCAAACAAGTGAATTATATGGTTGTATAGCAGAAAATAATAGATTCGTTCCACAGGGAGCTATTGCGTCAAAATATGATTAAGATTCAGATCATTAAAATAAATATTTCGAAGTTTCCAAAATTAATGAAATTTTGTCTACAGTGAGTTCTGAATATTATCAAATTGATCCTAAAATTTCAAACAATTTGGACAACGGAATAAAAAGTTATTAACGAATTACAATTAGGTCTCTGAAAAACAGTCTCTGGAAACAGCAGGTTTTCAGTTGAAGTGACAGATTTCAAAGACTCATATCAATTCGAATATTTCATGAAATTCAACGATTCAAAATGTTCCCGAAACTAGAAATCAAGATCTACGTAATGAAAATTTTAACAGATCTAGCATATACAGCAAATGAAAAATAAAGAGAAAAAGAACAAGAAAAGAAAAGATCAAGAAAAGATCAAGAACAAGAATTTTAGAATCAAACAAGTTATATTTACACACATCAAATTCGAGAAAAGAAAAGATTACACCTAAAACGAGAAGGAAGCTTCAACGTGATTAGAGGTACTCCTTCCTTGTGATCGTGGACGATTGATGCTCGAATCGCTAGGAAGCTAGATGATTGAGCTGTTTTCTCGTCTTGAAGAAACGTCCTTCCCGGTTGAAGAAAGCTCCGAGTCCGGTTGTGACGTGTATCTTCTACGACTTGCTTCGATTAGATCGATTCACCGGATGAAGAAAGCTTCGAGTCCGGCAAACAATCACTCGAGAATTTGAGTAATCCTTGAATGGTTCTTGACGTTCTTGAAAGTTCTTGGAAGTGCTTAGAGAGAGAGAGAGAGGGAGAGAAGGTGCTCCGAAGAGCGGGGGAGGGGGAGAGAGAAGCCAATCCTGCCCAAGGGCCTTTGGGGTCTATTTATAGTGCATTTGGAGCCTTCTCATTGGTCAAGAGATGGTTGAGAGGATTGAGGGTAGTTTGGTAATTGTAGGTGAGGAAGGTGGGCTGAATGGTGGTTAAAGTGTGAGTGGTTTTCGTATAGAATTTGGTGTAGACTTTTGTGTGGTAGATTACTTGCCTCCTTCTTCATACGTGTACCGAAATGGGCAGTATAATATATCAATTTTATCGGCGCGAGGAGAGGAAGACAACTACACTGTTGGAATGTCAAAAACTTTCGCCCAAAAACCTGAAATTATCAATAAAACACACTTAGTGAAGAAATATTCTTGCAATCTTAAATATGAACAATTATATACACAAAGTTGTCATTTGAAAGAGCTAAAATCCCCAAATTATATACTAAAAATGTGCTTAATTTTCCTCTTATCAAAGTTAAATTAATTTCATATTGTGAATACAATATTATCGCAGGATCAATATCCTGATGCCAATCATTCAGCAAGAAAGTGCTCGAGAAAGCAGGCCCGGCCCTGCCCATTGGCAGGGTTAGGCAAAGGCCACAGGCCTCCAGATATTAATAGGCCTCCAAAAAGATTGATAATAGTAGTGTTGGTACGTAGTCAATTCCCAAGTGAACGAGAAAGAGACAAAGCAAAGAAGGTGAAGGAGTTGTCGACTAAATCAACACACGAACGCTCGCTTCTCCTGACTCCGATCTTCGCTCGCCGTGGTAGAAGGTGAAGGAGTTGTCGACTAAATCAACACACGAACGCTCGCTTCTCCTGACTCCGATCTTCGCTCGCCGTGGTAATATATTATACATATACATATACTAATATGATAATACAACTCAGACCCAATACCCGTAACCCGAAATCCATAACATTGACCCTCGACCCGCACTCGTTAAAGCCTCTCCTCTCATCGCGCGCACCTCTCTCTCTCTCTTCCTCGAAGCACTCTCCAGTTCCTCTTCGTCGTAAGCTCACTTTTACTTGTACCTCGACGCAACAGACGTGAAAACCAGTGAGCATGAGCAGTGACGAGACTTGAAGAGATGACCATGATAGGCTTGTATATCTCCTCTCATTTCGCCCTCTCGCCACCTCTACTATCGGAGCTAGATCCGGCGAGAGTCAGAGCCACCATGTTCGCCAATGAGCTCGATTCGACTCGCCATTCTTCTGTTGGGGAATATCCTCGACCCCGGGCCCGCGCAGCGGAATGAAGGCCCGGTCCGATTCCCCGATTCCCGAGATCACGCCACGACTTCGAGGGTACGATGCAATTAGAAGGATAGATCTATACCAGTGCCAAATTGATGGCACACGAAGGGTTGATCGCCGCCTTCTATTTCCTGTCACGTTGGTGACAATCCGCGCGTCCCATACCACGCGTCCTTCACCAATCGCTTGCTACGCCGGTTCACTCGACTTCGTCCTCGTGTATCCAAGCGTTTCTATCGTCTTTCTTACTTGAGTCGATCACAATCGAAGAGTCACAAACGTCACTCCTCTACTTGTATCCACGGTGATTCGTAAGACGTCGGTCGCGGATGCACCTGCCTAGACGATGCACCGGCGAACTTGCTCGATCTAATCGATTCTCTATCACTCGAGAAACTCCTTTCTCGATTTCTCTCTCTTCGCACCTTTTCACTCACAAAAGATCAAATCTGAATTTGCTCTTTTTCTCTTGTGTCTTTGGCAGAATAATCTGATTAAATTGCTTAGTGAGGAGAGAGAAAATATCCTATTTATACCTAATAGGATCAGGATTAGCCAAAAGGCATGTATATCCAATATACACCCTCTCACACAGAAAACTGCATGAACCTGGTCAGTATTCTGTCCAGACGAAATTGATAAATTTCTCTGACAGAAAATCAACCAACACTAAAGTTGTAGATAATCTCATTATCTACACAACCCAATTTGGCCCAGCCCAATTGGAGTTCGTATGCAAAAGTTATGACTGTTTTACTAACTGTATGTCATACTGTTGCACCCTTTCGGTATTTCACATAAACGACACTGATACTTCGTTCATATGAAATATATTTCTACATGAAGGTTATAGATAATCTAATTATCTATCTAACCCAATTTGAACCATTCAAATCGGATTTTCCCACTGACAGTTATGGCCACTAATGTACGACTACATTCGTTTATCCTTGTGTACACTTTTACGGTTGATCCTGAAACTGTATTTTCTTCAGTCTCCCACTCAATTTCAGATCTACCTAAAAGGTACTCATGCATATCCAATACGCACAATTTTAGAGAATATAGCTCGCGTATCAAATACCAAGCTATGCACATCCAATGTGCCAATTTTATGATCAAGCCCGACTTAGTACGACTCGTTGTGTGACCATGTAGGTTCGACTTAACGATGGCAGTAGGTTGTTTCCAATGCCTACAAGCTCATGAGCGGGATCTAGTCACTCCATCATAGCTACCCATGTTAAACGAATAATGATTGTGATCATTGTGCCTATCTCGAATAGCGGTTACTAGTTCTCTTGTTTTCGATATCCGTTAATCAAAAGGCATGGTTATAGTCATCCTTATAATTTGATTAACTATACTTATTCCCCGATTCCGAGTTGATTTAACAAATTTCAATCGATATTAACCATTAATATCATTGACTCTGGCCAGAGATTTCGTTAATCGACTCATCGAGCGGCGCCTAAGAGATATCTCTTCCTTTCGGAATAAACAATTCCTATCTTGGAGACTCACATTGAATTCCGTGTTTCGGACAATACCCAATGATGACCCTTTTAACTCCCTGTTACGGTGAGCGTAAGATCATATCAAAGCATTGTGTTACGCACGTAACGCAATCAATGATCCCCTCAAGTATGAAGAACCTAAAACCCCATCCGTCGCAAGTCCATCTATAATGACTAAACCATGTCATGAACTCGCGGCTTCGGTCATATCCAATACATGTAACCTAACATATATCTACGTTCCCGATTCGACAAGCACCTTGTCCCATGATTAGCAAAACATAATCATCTCCTCGGCAAACGTACTAGTGTACGCGTTCAGTCTATTATCTAATAATAGAAATGCTTCTCTCTTAAGCAAGCTGATCCGCGACTAGGGATGTTTAGAAATGACACTTTAAGTGTGACGGTTTTGCTGCACATGGTCCTCAACCGTGTCGACGTCCACACAAGTTCAAATCAAGGTTCATGTAACAATCATATTACACAACCCAGCACACAGTTTTCATATAAGGTGAATGCATATTAATTTAAGTAAACAAAAATTTTAAAAGGGATGCATTCATATGGACTAAGTATTTGGGTGATACAACGTTTACCTATGGGTATCTCCATACCCATAACCTGCGAGGACTATCGTATTAGATAACTACACTCTACTCTCTTCTTCCTCCTCTAGGTATCTCCATACCCATAGTCATCGCATGACAGTCACGCGCGACTAGAGAGAGCGGTTTTGTAAACGGGTCCGCACGTTTCCGCTAGTGTTAATCATCATCAGGATTGGAACATTTCCAATACCTACGATCACATCTTTTCACAAAATTTCATGGATCAAATGAAATTTTCTGAGTATTGGCTAGAAGTGGTTGTGACCTCGGCATTTTTGGCTTGTACTATTGCGTCTCACGCAATAAACAACCATAAATCCGATAACTCGTGACTACTAGAGTTTGGTCATGTATCCTTGATCCATACCACTTCCTTTTGCGATTAATAACCGCAATATACTCGCCTCCGTAAATAGAATCATAAACTATTGGTCTTGTGGAACCTTTCCACATAACCGTGTTTTCATTTAAGCAAAACATGTACACACTTTGTGATCGAAAGTCGTGCTACATATTTGGACGTGCTTAATCTTTGGAAACTGTTGTTTGTTATAACTCTTTATAACCAACACGTCCTCCACACCATTATAGATAATTAATCCTGAATTCTTTCGCAAAGTATTCAAGGATAAACTTCACCTCTATCAATACAAATCCCGATGGGTTTAAATATACATAACCATTATGTATAAATTTGTATAATCATTATACATTCACAAGAGTTAGTCTCATGTAATCGAATTACATTCAAACTCATGTGATTCCCATGAATTTTATTGACGGTGAACTAGACGCTATATTTGTATGACAGATATCCATATACATATCATGACAGATATAATAGATCCTAACATCAAATGTAAGGCATCATATTATTACTTTTCGCGCTGCTTGATGTCTCACATCGAGCCGTTGAAAATTTCTGCCATTCGACATTTCGATTTAACTCCTCCAAGGAGTTTACATGTTGAAAACCATTTTCAACAATATGTCGATATATGTGCTATAACATAGAACGAGGAACTTCTTAGATCTATCCTATAGATCTTCACGCTTAATTCATAAGCGGTCTCGTCTAAATCCTTTGTCGTTACAAGAAATATAACGCAGCTCCCACTAACCTTCATGTGTACACAAAGTTTCCATTCGTTTCGACAATTTCATAACAGTTTATAATTTTGTCAAAACGAATATTCCAATTCCGAGAAGCTTTCTCTAATCCATCATATGGATCGTTAAAGCGTGCATATCTTATCCCCGATTCTTATGAATCGACAAAACCGTAAGGTTGTGTCAAGTACACATCCTTTCATAAAATTTCTGTTATGAAATTCGGTTTCGACATCCATCTTGCCACATCATATAGTCATAATATGCGATTACGGCAAGCAGAATTTCGAGAATGGGAAAGCATGGCAACATGCGAAAACGTTTCTTCATAGTCCGACTATGAATTGCATGAAACTCTTCGCAAAAAGCCTCGCTTTACATATATGCGTATTCCTATCCATGTCGGTTCTCATCTTGAAAACCCATTCACATTTCACGAGTCTAACCCGGAAAGTAATGAAATCAAGTTCTAAACTTGATAATTTACACGGATCGAATCTCAGATTTCATGACACCATGTCATGTGGAATCATTTTACATAGCATCCTTGTAGGATATCGAATCATCATATGATTTCGATCTATCATCATTAGCCACGACAAATTCGCATTTATCGGCTTATGATATAGCCTACTTGATCTACGAAAAATTCCTTTGTGTGTTCGACTTGCGTTCATCAACTCTTGATGAAGCCATGTCAACTTTCATCGGTACAATGTTCATTTTCAGATCTCGAACTCTTTCAAGATTTATTCTACTCCCACTAGACCGCATAGAGATAAATGGCACCAAGTTCCAAACTTGTGCGCATCTAGTCCTCCTCCAAGAAGGCATCTCTTCGAGCCACGAAAATCTCATTTTCGTCGGGACGTTAGAACTAATACCCTTTAGTTTCCTTAAGGATAAACGAACAATTTCCAAATTTGGGATTGAGTTTAACCGAAACAAATTTCGAAATATACCCACATCCTCAAATCTGTACAAATGACAACTTCAGAACCATTCCGATCCATATCTCATATGGCGTCTTTTGTACCGATTAGAAGGTTTATGGTCCATATCTGATATGCAATCATTCGTTAGTGCCGCTGTCTCAAGGGCGTATCCCCAAAACATTTTGGGAGATCCTATTGGCTTATCATTTATTGAACCATGTCCAACATGCGTTCATTTCCTCTTTTCGGACACATCTCAATGTTCCAAATGAAGACAATCATGAAACGATTCCACAATCATAAATGATCATCAATATTCATAACTCAAATATCGCCTCTTCGATCCTATCGAAAGGTTTAGCTCAAATACTCGCCTTCTCGATCCTATTGAAAAGCTTTGATTTTCTTGCTTAGTTGATTTCGTATTTCGTTTTTGAAACTCTTTGAACCTTTCAAAAGTCTCCATTTCGGCACGCATTAAATAGATATTTTCATATCTACTTTAACCGTCCATAAACGTAACAAAATACCGATAGCCTCCTCTTGCCTCGGAACTTTTCGGATCATCTACATGTGAATGTAAGTTCCAATAATTCGTTGGATCTTTCTCCAACCTTCGGAGAATGATGCCCTTTGTCGTCTTGCCTAATAAATAAGTATCGCATTAATCAATCGAATCTAATTCGAATGATTCTAGCAATCCATCATATGGAATCTAGATACGCGAATCTCGTTTATATGGCCATGACGGCAATGCCAAAAGAAGCAATCAACTACTAGGTTTAATCCTCCTCGGATTTCACCATTCTTTGAGTCATTAGTTTGGACAACTCCTTGTCCGAACTTTCTGTTTGGAAAACATTTTTCCAAAATACCCTTAGACATACATTTCTTTCAATCCCGCTTTTGAATTACAAGGACATCCATGCATCTCTATGCTTTGGATTCCCCGGACACTCCAAGCATCTCCTATTCAAATTTACATCGCATCAAATGCAATTTCGGGATCGACTTATCTATCGAATGCATATGATATTCGGTCACGATGATCAAATCTCGTACCATCAACACACGAGTGTTAATCCAAGACCCATAAGGCGTCTCAAAATTAACCTACTCTTTGAGCCGCATCGAACCATTCAACGCGCTCTAGCTCTTGAAACTATTTCATGAGCGTTGTGTTTTACTTTCATATACACCCGAATTCTCAAAACAATTTTGAGAATATGCGTCTATACATGCCACCACAAGGCACGTAATATCGTTCGATTCCTTCTTAAAGTTTATCGAACCCGGCTTTCTCTAAAGCCATAGCATTGGGCCCCGAATCTACCATTTCCGTGTCCAACACGTTCCTTTAAGTCTAAGAACTATTCTTTGACTATCAAGGTTAATAACGGTAATTCCGGCCCAAAAGCCATCTATCATATCGATCTAATCGATATATTTGGTGTTGCTTGAAAACATAATTCTAAACGGATGATGAAGATTAACTCCTAACCGTGCGTACTTAATCTATATGCTTATATGATGAATATATGAATATGTTATTTTTATCGAATCGATAACCCTCATACCGAAACGGGACTCCAAGTCCATAACACTCAAGACCCATATTTCCGTTCCTCCCACAAGTGACTTTAGCCTATCGGGTGGGATCCCGTTATTTAGGTAGGATTATATCCAATCGTATCCAATACGACTCTTGAACCTTTATAGGATTTCGGTGATGGATTGTATCCTATACAATCCCAGTTCCGTGTGTGCATCCTATCTATGCCCCGAACTCCAATCTGATTGGCCTGGACGGTTAAGTCACAACCATATCCAACGTATCGTTCAAATAAGCTACTAGTGAGTCGACTTTAGCCTGTGCCTCACAAGTCCTGATTTAACGCTTGCCACCCTTTCGATTGTTTCAATATCACGTGCCCGACTTTAGCCTGAACCCACGTGAAACGTAACACCGAACTCGGTAGTTGTGGATATGGAAGGCATTTCCATGACTTAAATATTATGAGGGATCATGCCATTGCATGTTTCTAATTCGTGACATAATCATATTATATCACTATCACAAGATTTTCTTAATGCATATGATTTATTTAGGGAGACTAATTATTCTAAATAATTAATTATCTAATATGCTAGAATGTTTGATGCCGATCAAATCGATATAAAGAACTCAAAATTCCGAGCTTCGTAGCCAAAGTTATCGCGAAAACAAAAACAGCATCCAGAGAAGGGTCCGTTATAACGGACTGCCCCATCCGTTGTAACGCAAGGGCCGTGGGGCGCGAGAAAACCTCGCCCGGGACGCGTCCGGGGCGCCAAAAACTGCCCCCGGGGCGGCAGAAAAATTATTTTTCTGCACCCTTTCGTTATTTCATTAGAACGACACTAATACTTCGCTCAAATAAAATATATTACAACATGAAAGTTCTAGATAATCTAATTATCTAACTAAAACAATTTGAACCATTCAAATCGGAATTTTCTACTGAAAGTTATACCAGTTTTAGTAAAATACGAACAAACGAAAAGGTAAGTATATCCAATATACACATTTTCAACCAGAAAACTACAGACACCTTTTCAGTATTCTGTTGAAACAAAAATATTAAATTGTTCCAACCGACTTTGAACGTGAACGAAAGTTCTAGATAATCTTATTATCTAATTAACCCAATTGGATTGGACTCAATTGGAGTTTCGATGCGACATATACGGACGTTTTAGTCTCTGTATGTCAAACAGTCGCACCCTTTCAGTATTCCATAAAAACGACACTGATAATTCGTTCAAATGGAAAAACTTTATGTATCAAAGTCATAGATAATCTCATTATCTAACTACGCCAATTTGATCCAATCAATTTGGAGTTTTCCACTGAACATTATCTTAGTTTTACTCACTGTTTCGTATTCTAACTTTCTGCAGATTTTGCCGTTTCGTCCGTTTTCGCTCGTTTCCAAAACGATAAATCATGAAACTTTTTCACGATCATTCCTAGATACTCTCAATCAACTTTTGATCGATCTCTAGCGAATTCCACTTGTGATTTTAACGGAATTTGACTTTCTCTATATGTAACATCATACAAACGGGTACGAACTTTGATAACCCGTGCGTATATCTAATATACGACTATGATTCGACCCTCGAATCGATGGCGATCGCTCTGATACCACTGTTGGGGAATATCCTCGACCCCGGGCCCGCGCAGCGGAATGAAGGCCCGGTCCGATTCCCCGATTCCCGAGATCACGCCACGACTTCGAGGGTACGATGCAATTAGAAGGATAGATCTATACCAGTGCCAAATTGATGGCACACGAAGGGTTGATCGCCGCCTTCTATTTCCTGTCACGTTGGTGACAATCCGTGCGTCCCATACCACGCGTCCTTCACCAATCGCTTGCTACGCCGGTTCACTCGACTTCGTTCTCGTGTATCCAAGTGTTTCTATCGTCTTTCTTACTTGAGTCGATCACAATCGAAGAGTCACAAACGTCACTCCTCTACTTGTATCCACGGTGATTCGTAAGACGTCGGTCGCGGATGCACCTGCCTAGACGATGCACCGGCGAACTTGCTCGATCTAATCGATTCTCTATCACTCGAGAAACTCCTTTCTCGATTTCTCTCTCTTCGCACCTTTTCACTCACAAAAGATCAAATCTGAATTTGCTCTTTTTCTCTTGTGTCTTTGGCAGAATAATCTGATTAAATTGCTTAGTGAGGAGAGAGAAAATATCCTATTTATACCTAATAGGATCAGGATTAGCCAAAAGGCATGTATATCCAATATACACCCTCTCACACTAAATCTGAGGTATTAAAAGAAAATCCAGTGATTAAAGTTTCAACAATTTATGCAGAGCAAAGAAATTTTTTGGAAGATCTAGATCAACCAATTAAATGGAAGAATTATATAAGGTAATAAAATATTGGAAAAAGGGAAAATCCCCGGGACCTGATGGACTAAATGGGGAATTTTTCCAAAAATACCGGAATTTGTTGAAAAATGAAGTATATGATTTGATTTCAAATTCAGATATGGAAGAGGGGCTTGGAGGATTTGAAACATCATTTATAACATTAATACCTAAAAAAGAGAACTCATGTAATGCCAAAGATTTTAGACCTATTAGCTTAATTTCTGGAATTCAAAAAATAATTTCAAAAACTCTAGCTAATAGACTAAAAAATGTAATAAATGATTTAATATTACCTAATCAAGTGGGTTTTCTTGCAAATAGAGAGATTGGTGAATGCTATATCTATGCAAGGGAATTAATTTTCAAGGCAAAAAATGAAAAAACTCTCATATTACTGTTCAAGGCAGATATTCAAAAGGCTTTTGATACAGTAAATTGGGAGTTTATTTTGGAAATATTAAAAATAAGAGGTTTTGGGGAAAAATGGATTAATTGGATAAAATATTGGAATTTTGGAGGAACAGCAAAAATACTATTCAATGGAGTCCTTGGTAAAAGTATAATCTTAAAGAGAGGAGTGAGACAAGGAGACCCCTTGTCTCCTCATTTGTTTATAATAGCTATTGATACTTTAACAAGATTATTAAATGCTTTAGCAAGAAATAATTTTATAGAAAGGCCTTTTTTAGAAGGGGAAATAGTTCTATTATATGCTGATGATGCAATAATTATATGTAAACCTAATATTATCCAAGCTAGGAGAATCAAATTGGTACTAGACTCTTTTGGAAATAGCTCAGGATTAAGAGTGAATTATGAAAAGTCAGAATTTACCCTAATTTCATCAACTGAGGAAGAAGTAGAAGGAATTAAGGAGGTATTAAGATGCAATTATGTAAATATGCCATTTACATATCTAGGTTATCCTCTAACTGAGAAAAAACCTAGAAAAGAGGATTTCATAATGATAATTGAAAAATTGGGAAAAAAATTGGAAGGATGGAAAGGGGCATTAATGGGATTAAGTGGAAGATTAATTCTTGTAAATTCAGTTTTATCCTCATTACCAGTATATTTTTTTATGGTATTTAAATTTCCCAAATGGGCAATAAAGGAAATGGAACAAATAAAGAGAAAAATTTTATGGAGAGGAAATGAGGAAACAGGTTATTGTTTAGCTTCTTGGGAGTCAGTTTGTAGGCCAAAGAAATATGGGGGTCTAGGAGTAATTGAGTTAGAGGGATTTAACATTGCATTGATGCAAAAATGGATTTGGAAATATTATATGAAAAAAGAAGGACTAAATTGGAAATCTTTAGTAAGTCCTCTAGCAGAAAAATTCATAGAAAAAAAAAAGAAACATAAAGGACTCTTATTTTTGGAATGACATTCAATCATTTTTAGATTTTTTTTTTGGAGGTCGATAAGTTTTGAAATTGGAGATGGTAAAGATACTAGTTTATGGTATAATAATTGGGGGAAAGGCATTTTATATCTAGAAAAACCACATTTATACAGTGAAGCAGTAAAAAAATGTGGCTCCATTTGTTATTTCAAAAAAATTTTAAATCTGAGAAGTGCTTTAAACCTATACTAAGTAAAGAGGCAAATAAAGAATTTTTATGGCTGAAGAGAACCCTTAAAGAAATTGATTTAATCACAGGAAAATCAGATGTAATTTCTTGGAATTGGGATATTTCAAAAAAATTCTCAGTGAAAAATGCATATGAATTTATGATTAAGGGGGTGTTTACAAGCAGTGATCTTGGAAAATTGTGGAATTTAAAATTGCCAGGAAAACTAACAGTATTTTTATGGTTATTATATCAGAAAAAGATCCTTACGGTTGATAATTTAATTAAAAGAGGGATGTATATTGTAAATAGATGTTACCTTTGCTGTGCCCAAGCAAAATCGGTTGATCATCTGTTCAAAGATTGTAGCTTTGTGAAGATCCATTGGGAATTGCTGGAGAATGGATTGGCGATTCCAGGATTGAAGAAGGAATTGAGTGAAATTCTGGAGGATTTGATCTCTATTGAACTGATTGATGGGATTTGCGAGTTGTACGGAGCATTCATTTACTGCATCTGGCGAGAACGATGCAGAAGAGCCTTTTCCAGTGAAAGGAGAGAGGGTTCAAAGCTTCTTGAGGAAGTGGTGAAGGATTGGGAACTGTTAAAGAGAAGAAATCGACGTATAGAGGAGGAAGAAGGAGCGGTGAGTGGGGATTTGAGTTTATAGCCATGGCATGTTAATGGCGATGAAAAGAGAAAGACTGAAGAGGAAGAAGAATCTACTCGTGTACTTGTGCAAGGGAAAGAGGCATGCTTCTGACTCTTGTCCCCTGTGCAAAGAACGTGAACATGGTGTATGGTGAGCCAAGGGGATGGTGGAATAGTTCTTTATTCACATAAGCTACTTTTATACTATTGCGAATTGATTAGAGTAGTATTTTAAATGTTATTGTTCTTTCTTGATATTGTAATGAACCTTATTTATCATTATATTTATTATTTTGAAAGGGGATTTAAGCCCTTTTCAAATTTACTCAAAAAAAGAAAAAAAAAAAAAAAAAATGAGCCTTAATAAAAGTAAATATGTTCTCTTTTAAATAGTTCCTGACATATTAGTAATCCAATTTTGAATGTTTAAGCGAGTGTACCAGTTGAATGGTACTAAACAACAACGACCTGGTGTCTTCGACAACTTGGCCAGTACTGAACAGTGAAGAATGGTACTAAACAGCAAAACATATCGAATAAGGTATATTTCATACTCAAAATCAGAGAGAGAGCTCATTCTGAGAATGTTTAAATAAGACTCGTCCGAGAAATCGGTACCAACATTTTATTGGTACCAACATTGATTGCTCTTCAAGTAGGTAAGATTGTAATGTATGGAGTAACTAGAAAAAATAAAAAAATGTTATGGGTGCTTTTGCGTAATTGTTTTGAATTGGAGATGTTTTCTGAAAAGTAAAAAAAAGTCCGGTACCCATGGTTTTATAAGATATTTGAGAGAGTATTGTTATTTTTTTTGTAATCTTAATTATTTGAATTAATATAATTTTAATTTTCTTTTTTATTAGTACAAGAACTCATGTCCATTTAATTAAACTGAAACATAATTGTGTTAATTTTAGAATTAATTGTGCTAATTGTTTTAATTAATCAAATATAAAAACAATGTTGGGTAATATCCCCGACCCCGGGCCCGCGCAGCGGAATGAAGGCCCGGTCCGATTCCCCGATTCCCGAGATCACGCCATGACTTCGAGGGTACGATGCAATAGAAGGACAGATTCATACCGGTGCAAAATTGATTGCACTCGAAGGGTTGATCGCTGCCTTCTATCTCCTGTCACGTTGGTGACAATCCGCGCGTCCCACACCACGCGTCTTTCACCGTTTGTTGACTTCGCCGATTCGCTTGATTTCGTCTCCGAGACAATATACTCCTCCGAATCGGTCACAGCCGTGAGAGCCTCAGATGTTGCTCCTCTACGTGTATCCACCTTGATTCGTAAGACGCCGGTCGCGAGTACAACTGCCTAGACGATGCACCGGCGAACTTGCTCGATCGAATTGATTCTCTATCTTTCGAGAAACTCTTTTCTCGATTTCTCTCTCTTCGCACATTTTCACTATCGAAAGATTAAATCTGAAATTCTCTCTTTCTTTTGGTGTCTTTGACAGAATGAATTGCTCAATTGCTTAGTCTGGATGAGAGAGAAAGTATCCTATATATATCAAATAGGATTAGGATTAGCCAAGAGGCATGTATATCCAATATACACCCTTTCACACAGAAAAGTGTATGAACCTGTTCAGTATTCTGTTCAGACGAAATTGATAAATTTCTCTGACAGAAAATCAACCAACATGAACGTTGTAGATAATCTTATTATCTACACAACCCAATTTGGCCCAGCCCAATTGGAGTTCGTATGCAAACGTTATGACTGTTTTACTAACTGTATGTCATACTGTTGCACCCTTTCGGTATTTCACATAAACGACACTGATACTTCGTTCATATGAAATATATTTCTACATGAAGGTTATAGATAATCTAATTATCTATCTAACCCAATTTGAACCATTCAAATCGGATTTTTCCACTGACAGTTATGGCCACGAATGTACGACTACATTCGTTTATCCTTGTGTACACTTTTACGGTTGATCCTGAAACTGTATTTCCTTCATCTTCGACAATGAGATCGATTTGACTCGACTGCCCGTGCTCAATTTTTATCAACTTCCATTTTCCACTGAATTCCAGGAGATTTAGCAATTTCTTTCGATCTTTTATTCGATTTCGCCAGTTTCCAGTCAAATTCTGGTTCAATTTTGACGTTTGCCGATCAATTTCAGGTTAAATTTCAACAATTTTTGTCAATTTCAGGTTCAATTTTAGCGTTTTTCGATCAATTTCAGCCATTTCATGTCGTCGTTCGTCACTTGTTCTCAGACCAGTCTGTCACCCACACGGCCACACCATTTGTATTTAATTTCAAATTATAGTATGTCTGTATTAGATTTTGTTTAGTGAATACCCAAAGCCTCTTCAACATTTCATTGATTGCTCATATATGTCAGGTTTGCGGTGGTGATGTTGGATTGAATACGGATGAGAAAATATTTGTGACTTGCAAGGTGTGCTTGAGTTCTAATTTCAATTCTAAATTACTTCACTCATACTCTTACTTAGTCCAAATATCGGTATTATTGTTTTTGTTATTTTTTGAATGATAAGGTATGCTTGAATGAAGGTATTCAAGGAAAAGGACCAGGGCGATGATTTTGAGAGAATGAATTCAAGTATAGGGATCAAAATGATGAAGCATTATCAATTGTATGATGCAGCAACGCTACAAAAAAGATCGGTATTCAAATTTAAGATCACAATATATAATATATATATATAATATTTGCGAAATAGGAGTGGTACTTGTCATTGCTCGTCACGGGCCTCCAAAATTGCAGGACCGGGCCTGGGTAGAAGGTGAAGGAGTTGTCGACTAAATCAACACAAGAACGCTCGCTTCTCCTGACTCCGATCTTCGCTCGATGTGGTAGAAGGTGAAGGAGTTGTCGACTAAATCAACACACGAACGCTCGCTTCTCCTGACTCCGATCTTCGCTCGCTGTGGTAGAAGGTGAAGGAATCAACACACGAACGCTCGCTTCTCCTGACTCCGATCTTTGCTCGTTGTGGTAGAAGGTGAAGGAATCAACACACAAACGCTCGCTTCTCCTGACTCCGATCTTCACTTGCTGTGGTAGAAGGTGAAGGAGTTGTCGACTAAATCAACACACGAACGCTCGCTTCTCCTGACTCCGATCTTCGCTCGCTGTGGTAGAAGGTGAAGGAATCAACACACGAACGCTCGCTTCTCCTGACTCCGATCTTAGCTCGTTGTGGTAGAAGGTGAAGGAGTTGTCGACTAAATCAACACACGAACGCTCGCTTCTCCTGACTCCGATCTTCGCTCGCCGTGGTAGAAGGTGAAGGAGTTGTCGACTAAATCAACACACGAACGCTCGCTTCTCCTGACTCCGATCTTCGCTCGCCGTGGTAGAAGGTGAAGGAGTTGTCGACTAAATCAACACACGAACGCTCGCTTCTCCTGACTCCGATCTTCGCTCGCCGTGGTAGAAGGTGAAGGAGTTGTCGACTAAATCAACCTGACTCCGATCTTCGCTCGCTGTGGTAGAAGGTGAAGGAATCAACACACGAACGCTCGCTTCTCCTGACTCCGATCTTCGCTCGCTGTGGTAGAAGGTGAAGGAATCAACACACAAACGCTCGCTTCTCCTGACTCCGATCTTCGCTCGCTGTGGTAGAAGGTGAAGGAGTTGTCGACTAAATCAACACACGAACGCTCGCTTCTCCTGACTCCGATCTTCGCTCGCTGTGGTAGAAGGTGAAGGAATCAACACACGAACGCTCGCTTCTCCTGACTCCGATCTTAGCTCGTTGTGGTAGAAGGTGAAGGAGTTGTCGACTAAATCAACACACGAACGCTCGCTTCTCCTGACTCCGATCTTCGCTCGCCGTGGTAGAAGGTGAAGGAGTTGTCGACTAAATCAACACACGAACGCTCGCTTCTCCTGACTCCGATCTTCGCTCGCCGTGGTAGAAGGTGAAGGAGTTGTCGACTAAATCAACACACGAACGCTCGCTTCTCCTGACTCCGATCTTCGCTCGCCGTGGAAGAAGTTGAAGGAGTTGTCGACTAAATCAACACACGAACGCTCGCTTCTCCTGACTCCGATCTTAGCTCGTTGTGGTAGAAGGTGAAGGAGTTGTCGACTAAATCAACACACGAACGCTCGCTTCTCCTGACTCCGATCTTCGCTTGCCGTGGTAGAAGGTGAAGGAGTTGTCGACTAAATCAACGCACGAACGATCGCTTCTCCTGACTCCGATCTTCGCTCACGACTCAATCAACACACGAACGCTCGCTTCTCCTGACTCCGATCTTCGCTCGCCGTGGTAGAAGGTGAAGGAGTTGTCGACTAAATCAACACATGAATGCTCGCTTCTCCTGACTTCGATCTTCGCTCGCCGTGGTAGAAGGTGAAGGAGTTGATTTCGTCCCCTAATTCTCTCTGTTTGAAGGTACTAATTTCGATTTGAGTCATTTTTTGATTTTGCCCCTGATTTTCTCCTTTTTTTCAATAGTTGTATAAGTACGGTATGTAAAAATAGAGTGTGAAAATTGCCCCTGATAATAGGTCGAAGAAGTGATAATAGGCTGATTTGTGAGCATGATTCTTCTCATCTTTTTCAGTTTCGTCATTTAGTTCATCTTAATAAAATGGGCCTTTTTTTTGAAAATAAATTAGGCAGGAAGGTTTTGTTAGGCGATCTTGAAGGCGATCTGATAGGTGAAATTATAGGGTTCCGTTCCTTACTAGATGGGGATTCCTCCGGGGACCCCATCACTCCCCACACCTCTTCTCACACCATCACTCTCTTGTTAATGAATTGGAACCTAAAGAAAAGAGGAGCTTTGCGGAAGTAACTAAGATGCCTCAAGTGGAGCAAGGTGAAAGAAAGGAAGATCTACAGTGGAATCAAGATAGAGAAAGAAAAAATAACAGGAATTTTCAGTGTTTCCGATGTCTTGATTTTGGCCATATCAAAAGGATTTGCCGTGAGCCTATTGTCACACCCCAAAATAAAGTGGAAAAAGGGTGCGGCAACCCGCCAGTATACAACTCGTATACCACAGGCTCTTATATGATAAATTCACAAAAACATAAATACCACAACTCGAAAACAACGACACACGCACATATATACATGCATCACCATAACATATACAAACGAACACAAAGAAACCTAGCGGAAGCTTATAAACACAAACACGACTTAAACAAACACAAACTAAATAAGTGGCAGAAACAAAAGGCTCGCTGGCCAGAAACGAAAATAAACAAATATACACAAGATGGAGGTTCCGCGATGAAAACGAAACCGTCCCACTCACACTCTAGACACCCGCTGCCCCGGAAAATCTGTCCACCGTACCTAGACTCAAAACATTCAAATAAAACGGTTAGTCACGGAAGTGACTAAGTGAGTGAGTTTTGAGCCTAGCTTATTAAGATTGACCTTATACATGGCTAGCCAAAAACCTCGCTCGAAAATAATCAAATCATAAATCATATATGTATATAAATATTTCTCAAATACTTGCCCCGGGTTTTTCGAAATCAAAATCACTTACCTTCATATCTAATCATATACATACTACTAATGATTTTAACCGGGGTGAGGGCGCAAATAACACTCGACTGAAGTGCCAACCCCGAGTGGATAGCGAGTCACAAACGGGCTGGAACATAACATAAAGCTCGGGAAGCGCGAATTCCCAACAAAAATGAGCTGACGACGGATATCCATGCGCCACAGCCAGACCCCTCATGGGTTGGGACTTTGCACTACATCAAGTTTGCTACGCAATTCCCTCCATAGAGCGCCACGGGGTCACGCGACACTACACCTAACAAACTAAAACATACCGGAGGAGCCGCGTATGTTCACATAGGACCCTCTTTCAAAACCGTAAACCCGGCTTACGTTTTATCAAACTCAAATTCTACATACATATATATGATCAAATCTACATAATATATATTTTGTTGAGGTAACACGGTTTTTAAAGCAAAATACGATTTTTAAAACGAGAACCCTAGACTATCAAGTAAGGTCTAGAAACGCTCGTAATTGGATTCTTAATAAGAGAGATGTGAAAGTAGCACTCACTTAATGGAAAGAAACTCGACAAATAAGAGAGAAATTGAAACGACGCAGAAAACGGAGCAACTCGAAACGTCGAAGGAATTCCTCTTTTGATCTTCCCAAGTCGTACAACTCAACCTCCTGAAGATTATGGCAGCTTTCGTTTTGCGAAATATCCTCTTTTCCTTGCTTTTTCCTATTTTTCTCTCTTCTTTTCCTTAGGATTTCATGAGTGTTTGATGTGTGCTAATGGCTATGGAAGGGGTGAGGTGTGGGTCGCAGGGGTTAATGAGGTGGATGGCACATTACATACATACCCACAAAACTCTCATAATTGCAAGTCCTTGGATTTACAACTATATGGGGGTTTATTTGCAAACTCTACTTATTTGTATTATTAATGATTGGGTTATTATGCAAATAAGTCCCTATCATATATATATATATATATATTTAAATAACCATAAAAATGAAATTACGGTTATACCCTTTTGACAACTTTGAGGCATAAGAAGTCGGTTTTGATCGTGGGACGAGTCATATTTAACATGGGTCTTATATTCTGGGATTTTAGGACTAATATTCTACAAATATCAAAACCCTATTTTTGATATTTATTACACCTATAAAGTGTAGAAATTGCTTTAAAATTGGACATATCGCTAGATATTGCAAGCAAAATTACAAGCCAAAAGGGGAAGGAAATTATTGGAATAATTACAAAGAAGATTATAATGGAAAGAATAATATCCAAAATAGAAATTTGCAGGAAAATAATGCTTTTGAAAAAGAAACATTATACATTTCTCAAATTGATATTAATTCATCTATGGAGAAGGAGAGCTTGGCCTCATGGGAAATCAGGGAGATTTGCCTTAGAAGAATTCCTGAAATTTATTGCAATGTCTCCGATTTAGCAATTTTACTGATCACAATTGGAAAAATCCATAAATTGATAAGTATTAGAGGATTGACAAGAATGAAAGAGGTAATTGTTGAGGTACTTGTAAAAAAGGGAGAAAGAAAGACTAACAAGATCATTCATGTAGAAAGGGGGATAGATTCTTTCTCCTTTCAAGCCTATAATTCTTTTAAAGTCAAAGTGCCTGAAAAACAATGGATACCTGTGGAAAAAAGCCAATAAGATCCTATAGTAAAAGATCAGAATATAGTAATGGAGAATAAAAATAAAGAATGGAAAGTGATTAGAGACCTAAAAGGAATTGAAAATCATTGTAGAGATTTGGTGATTTACCTGGAAACACAATCTTCTGAGTTAAAATCTAGAGTGGAATTGGGAGAAGATAGTAGAATTAATCAAGAAAGTGAGATTGCAGCCAGGGTGTTTGATCAATTGCCTGATCTAGAAATGGAGTCTCCAGTGCAGGAAAATCAGTCTCTAATATTAAGTCCTGATCAAAAAACAACCATAGAGGAAAATCAATCATTAATATCAATTCCAGAAAAAGTAATTTGTGATCAAGGTTCTTCTAATAAAAATCAAATGATAGAAAAGAAATTACTTAGGAGTGATAGATTAAAAAGTAAACAAGGAGAAGAAATGGAGGTAAAGAAAAAAAATTGGCATTACTTATAAGGAAAAAATGCATGGTTTTACAAAGCAGCATTATAAATCTAGAAAAGATCCTAAGGTTAATCTAAACCCTGAAAAATTATTTTTGGAAGAAGAGGATATATACACTTTACTTGATTATGTGGGAATAGCAGTAAATGAAGACATGAAAGATATTATTAAATCCCTAAGTGTAAGTGGAGGAGATATTAATTTAAATGCAAATAAAGATAATAAGAGTAAAGAACTCTCTGTGATCATGGAGGAAGAAGATCTCAGGGAAGATGTAGAGAGTGAGGAGATAAGTTCTTATGAAGTTTAAAACCCTAAAAATTTTAAGATGGAATGGGAGGGGTTTAAATGCAAAAAGAAAAAGAATTCAAGTTAAAGATTTTATAACAAATTGTTAATCCTGACATTTGTTGCATTTAGGAATCCAAATTAGAGAAATGTGATGCAAGGTTAAATAAAGAGATAATGAGTAAAAAATTGGACAAATTTAATACCTTCGATGCAAGAGGAACATCTGGAGGAATCTTAATATCATGGAGTGGTAATCTTTGTGAGGAAATTTCTGAAACAAAGGGAAAATATTTCATTAGTATTGTGTTAAAAGCCAAATGGGATAATAATTGTATTAATCTGACAGGGGTATATGGACCGCAAACAATGGCTGAAAAAGAAGAGTTTATAAATGAATTAAATAATTTGGGTAAGGAGATTGATATGCCATGGTTAATATTAGGGGATTTTAACATGGTTTCAAGTATAGAAGAGAGGAAACATGGAGAAAATAGACATTATGAGGGAATTAATCTTTTCAATTCTTTCATAAATGGAAATAATTTAGTAAATTTACCCCTTCAAGGAAAAGAATTTACATGGGCTAACACAACTATGGCAAGATTGGACAGATTTTTATTCAACTTAAATTGGTCTCAAAAATATCCAAATTCCAATCAAATTGCATTAACTAGTCTCATGTCAGATCATAGTCCTATTATCTTAGAATGTACTTCATCTTTCCCTATTTTTGAGGGATTTAGATATGAGACTACATGGATTAATAATTTGGAAGCAAATGATATAGTGGAAGAGCATTTAAAATCTAGAGTTTCTGTTTCCTTTAAGGACTTATTTGAAAAAATCAAAAGTTTAGGGACTAAACTGAGAAGATGGAGTAATAATAAAAGAAAAAATTCAAAAATGCAAGTGGAAAATTGTAAAAGTATTCTGGATTGGTGGGCAAAAAAACAAGAAAGAAATGTTCTAAATCAGTTGGAAAATTGGCTTGAAAAAATTATTAAAAAAAGATTAGACGATCTGATTATGGAAAATTATGAATGTTGGAAATTGAGAGCCAAGTATAAATGGCTGGAAGATGGAGATAGCAATACTAAATTTTTTCATAATTTTGCAACAGTCAAAAACAACAAATTAATGATATCAGCATTAATTGATCCTCAAAGTAATGAAATAAAGACAGAACATATTCCTAAAGCAAAGATAATGTTTAATTTTTATAAAGGCCTAATTGGAACTAAATCTGAGGTATTAAAAGAAAATCCAGTGATTAAAGTTTCAACAATTTATGCAGAGCAAAGAAATTTTTTGGAAGATCTAGATCAACCAATTAAATGGAAGAATTATATAAGGTAATAAAATATTGGAAAAAGGGAAAATCCCCGGGACCTGATGGACTAAATGGGGAATTTTTCCAAAAATACCGGAATTTGTTGAAAAATGAAGTATATGATTTGATTTCAAATTCAGATATGGAAGAGGGGCTTGGAGGATTTGAAACATCATTTATAACATTAATACCTAAAAAAGAGAACTCATGTAATGCCAAAGATTTTAGACCTATTAGCTTAATTTCTGGAATTCAAAAAATAATTTCAAAAACTCTAGCTAATAGACTAAAAAATGTAATAAATGATTTAATATTACCTAATCAAGTGGGTTTTCTTGCAAATAGAGAGATTGGTGAATGCTATATCTATGCAAGGGAATTAATTTTCAAGGCAAAAAATGAAAAAACTCTCATATTACTGTTCAAGGCAGATATTCAAAAGGCTTTTGATACAGTAAATTGGGAGTTTATTTTGGAAATATTAAAAATAAGAGGTTTTGGGGAAAAATGGATTAATTGGATAAAATATTGGAATTTTGGAGGAACAGCAAAAATACTATTCAATGGAGTCCTTGGTAAAAGTATAATCTTAAAGAGAGGAGTGAGACAAGGAGACCCCTTGTCTCCTCATTTGTTTATAATAGCTATTGATACTTTAACAAGATTATTAAATGCTTTAGCAAGAAATAATTTTATAGAAAGGCCTTTTTTAGAAGGGGAAATAGTTCTATTATATGTTGATGATGCAATAATTATATGTAAACCTAATATTATCCAAGCTAGGAGAATCAAATTGGTACTAGACTCTTTTGGAAATAGCTCAGGATTAAGAGTGAATTATGAAAAGTCAGAATTTACCCTAATTTCATCAACTGAGGAAGAAGTAGAAGGAATTAAGGAGGTATTAAGATGCAATTATGTAAATATGCCATTTACATATCTAGGTTATGCTCTAACTGAGAAAAAACCTAGAAAAGAGGATTTCATAATGATAATTGAAAAATTGGGAAAAAAAATTGGAAGGATGGAAAGGGGCATTAATGGGATTAAGTGGAAGATTAATTCTTGTAAATTCAGTTTTATCCTCATTACCAGTATATTTTTTTATGGTATTTAAATTTCCCAAATGGGCAATAAAGGAAATGGAACAAATAAGGAGAAAAATTTTATGGAGAGGAAATGAGGAAACAGGTTATTGTTTAGCTTCTTGGGAGTCAGTTTGTAGGCCAAAGAAATATGGGGGTCTAGGAGTAATTGAGTTAGAGGGATTTAACATTGCATTGATGCAAAAATTGATTTGGAAATATTATATGAAAAAAGAAGGACTAAATTGGAAATCTTTAGTAAGTCCTCTAGCAGAAAAATTCATAGAAAAAAAAAAGAAACATAAAGGACTCTTATTTTTGGAATGACATTCAATCATTTTTAGATTTTTTTTTTGGAGGTCGATAAGTTTTGAAATTGGAGATGGTAAAGATACTAGTTTATGGTATAATAATTGGGGGAAAGGCATTTTATATCTAGAAAAACCACATTTATACAGTGAAGCAGTAAAAAAATGTGGCTCCATTTGTTATTTCAAAAAATTTTAAA
Source organism: Luzula sylvatica (assembly GCA_946800325.1). NCBI lineage: Eukaryota > Viridiplantae > Streptophyta > Magnoliopsida > Poales > Juncaceae > Luzula > Luzula sylvatica. The sequence goes on from OX326958.1 coordinate 49,763,361, forward strand.
ATCTGAGAAGTGCTTTAAACCTATACTAAGTAAAGAGGCAAATAAAGAATTTTTATGGCTGAAGAGAACCCTTAAAGAAATTGATTTAATCACAGGAAAATCAGATGTAATTTCTTGGAATTGGGATATTTCAAAAAAATTCTCAGTGAAAAATGCATATGAATTTATGATTAAGGGGGTGTTTACAAGCAGTGATCTTGGAAAATTGTGGAATTTAAAATTGCCAGGAAAACTAACAGTATTTTTATGGTTATTATATCAGAAAAAGATCCTTACGGTTGATAATTTAATTAAAAGAGGGATGTATATTGTAAATAGATGTTACCTTTGCTGTGCCCAAGCAAAATCGGTTGATCATCTGTTCAAAGATTGTAGCTTTGTGAAGATCCATTGGGAATTGCTGGAGAATGGATTGGCGATTCCAGGATTGAAGAAGGAATTGAGTGAAATTCTGGAGGATTTGATCTCTATTGAACTGATTGATGGGATTTGCGAGTTGTACGGAGCATTCATTTACTGCATCTGGCGAGAACGATGCAGAAGAGCCTTTTCCAGTGAAAGGAGAGAGGGTTCAAAGCTTCTTGAGGAAGTGGTGAAGGATTGGGAACTGTTAAAGAGAAGAAATCGACGTATAGAGGAGGAAGAAGGAGCGGTGAGTGGGGATTTGAGTTTATAGCCATGGCATGTTAATGGCGATGAAAAGAGAAAAACTGAAGAGGAAGAAGAATCTACTCGTGTACTTGTGCAAGGGAAAGAGGCATGCTTCTGACTCTTGTCCCCTGTGCAAAGAACGTGAACATGGTGTATGGTGAGCCAAGGGGATGGTGGAATAGTTCTTTATTCACATAAGCTACTTTTATACTATTGCGAATTGATTAGAGTAGTATTTTAAATGTTATTGTTCTTTCTTGATATTGTAATGAACCTTATTTATCATTATATTTATTATTTTGAAAGGGGATTTAAGCCCTTTTCAAATTTACTCAAAAAAAGGAAAAAAAAAAAAAAAAAATGAGCCTTAATAAAAGTAAATATGTTCTCTTTTAAATAGTTCCTGACATATTAGTAATCCAATTTTGAATGTTTAAGCGAGTGTACCAGTTGAATGGTACTAAACAACAACGACCTGGTGTCTTCGACAACTTGGCCAGTACTGAACAGTGAAGAATGGTACTAAACAGCAAAACATATCGAATAAGGTATATTTCATACTCAAAATCAGAGAGAGAGCTCATTCTGAGAATGTTTAAATAAGACTCGTCCGAGAAATCGGTACCAACATTTTATTGGTACCAACATTGATTGCTCTTCAAGTAGGTAAGATTGTAATGTATGGAGTAACTAGAAAAAATAAAAAAATGTTATGGGTGCTTTTGCGTAATTGTTTTGAATTGGAGATGTTTTCTGAAAAGTAAAAAAAAGTCCGGTACCCATGGTTTTATAAGATATTTGAGAGAGTATTGTTATTTTTTTTGTAATCTTAATTATTTGAATTAATATAATTTTAATTTTCTTTTTTATTAGTACAAGAACTCATGTCCATTTAATTAAACTGAAACATAATTGTGTTAATTTTAGAATTAATTGTGCTAATTGTTTTAATTAATCAAATATAAAAACAATGTTGGGTAATATCCCCGACCCCGGGCCCGCGCAGCGGAATGAAGGCCCGGTCCGATTCCCCGATTCCCGAGATCACGCCATGACTTCGAGGGTACGATGCAATAGAAGGACAGATTCATACCGGTGCAAAATTGATTGCACTCGAAGGGTTGATCGCTGCCTTCTATCTCCTGTCACGTTGGTGACAATCCGCGCGTCCCACACCACGCGTCTTTCACCGTTTGTTGACTTCGCCGATTCGCTTGATTTCGTCTCCGAGACAATCTACTCCTCCGAATCGATCACAGCCGTGAGAGCCTCAGATGTTGCTCCTCTACGTGTATCCACCTTGATTCTTAAGACGCCGGTCGCGAGTACAACTGCCTAGACGATGCACCGGCGAACTTGCTCGATCGAATTGATTCTCTATCTTTCGAGAAACTCTTTTCTCGATTTCTCTCTCTTCGCACATTTTCACTATCGAAAGATTAAATCTGAAATTCTCTCTTTCTTTTGGTGTCTTTGACAGAATGAATTGCTCAATTGCTTAGTCTGGATGAGAGAGAAAGTATCCTATATATATCAAATAGGATTAGGATTAGCCAAGAGGCATGTATATCCAATATACACCCTTTCACACAGAAAAGTGTATGAACCTGTTCAGTATTCTGTTCAGACGAAATTGATAAATTTCTCTGACAGAAAATCAACCAACATGAAAGTTGTAGATAATCTTATTATCTACACAACCCAATTTGGCCCAGCCCAATTGGAGTTCGTATGCAAAAGTTATGACTGTTTTACTAACTGTATGTCATACTATTGCACCCTTTCGGTATTTCACATAAACGACACTTATACTTCGTTCATATGAAATATATTTCTACATGAAGGTTATAAATAATCTCATTATCTATCTAACCCAATTTGAACCATTCAAATCGGATTTTCCCACTGAAAGTTATGGCTACAAATGTACGCTTACATTCGTTCATCCTTGTGTACAATTTTACGGTTGATCCGAAACTGTATTTCTTTCAAACAATGGTATTTTAATCATTGCTACGTTTATATAATTCTAATTCACATTTAAATTCCACTTGTTTCGCCGAATTAAGGGGGGACCAAGGGGAGCCTTGGCTCCCCCCATGAATTCTGGAATTTGTTATTGTACTGTGGTACAATTTTTTATTTGGCCCCCTCTATGAATTGTAATTTTTTTGGATATTCTAGGTGTGTGTAATTTCGAGATTGTTGTGCCTATATGCATAGGCCGGCCCAGTTAAAATGGAAGTTCATGGCTGATTTTATTCCTAATTTCAATTATTAAAATTTTAAGAGAAAATAAAAAGGATATAATGTTAAAAAATTGTGTACATGAGTATACAATCACTCATGACCGTATACAATGTTTACATACAATCACTCATCACTATATACAATGTTTTACAGGGGCATACAAATTATTGTAAAACATTGGAGTCAAAATTGAGTTTGAATTTGGGGCTTTCTGAATTATGTTCTTTTATGTTTTATAATGTAAGTTAGAATCCAAGCAATCACGGTTTATTTTTCTAAAATTCAATCGCATATAGTAGGTAACGTAAAAATAAATCATATCGCAGATGCGAGGTTACAAAGATTATTGTTAGGTTAAAGTATACTCATTTTTATTTTACATGATTGTAGTAGGATCATTGTGATTTTATATGTGGTAATAGGTTAATTTGTATATATATAATTTGATATAACATAAGATTTGGCATTTTGTATTTGTTGAAAAGGTGTATTTGTCATAGAAAATTTTGCTTTAGACGATTATCGCTACGTTTAAATTAGATTTTACTTTATATGGTTTATTGTTGTAGACGAATATATATTTTAGGTTTTACTTATAATTTAGTAATATTATGATGAAATAAAAAATCTTTCTCCCGGCCCCCCCTAATTTTCATGGCTGATTCCGCCCCTGTTTACAGTTGTTTGCTTTTAAGGATACAAACCACCAAAATGTGCACACACAAAGATAAATAGATGGTATATTTGAATTAAGGATGAATTAGTTTTACGCACATTATCTTTTAGTTTATTTAGCAGAAAGAATCATCTTAGCAATGTTGGGGAATTGTTGTATATTTAGTATCATTTTGTTTGGAAAAATGCAAAAAAATCATTCAATTTTTTCAATTTGGTATCAGTTTTATATTTGACAAATTTTTGAGGTTCAATGAACATAATATTAATATCTAATTAGTCCTACTAATTTTGTCAAAAGCCTCCAAAAAGACAAGCTGCCCTTATTGTATGAACTATATTGAGTAACGATATCATTTGTGTGGTTGTTTTCGAAAATTGTGTTATCCTTCAAATATAAATATTTGCTTAAATATATGTATTAAAATTTGATTAAAAAATGAGTCATTTTCTGCGAGAATATAATATAATTTTGTAAAGTATATTCTTCAATATCATTAAATTAGTAATATAACATGATGAGATTAATAAAGCATGAAATAATTTCATTTTACAATAACATTATCAGTATCATCATAAATTACCATTCATGATTAATAAAGCATGAAATAATTTCATTTTACTATAGTATTATCATTGTCGTCATAAAATTATCATTCATAATAAAATGAAAAATATAATTACTAACTCGTCGCGTAGCGCGAATATTCTGATGGTTAAAGCTAGTACGTGGTAGAATGCTCAATCTGGACTTAGAACTATTCTTATTTAGGATTTTTTTTTAGGAGAATTAAATGTTCGTTGGCTATTTATGATCTTCGTCTCCGTGGAATCTGCATTCTTTATTAATTATTGGGACAGACTGATACACTTTGTGGATGTGAACTTCATATGCACGCCATCAATAGAAACACGACACGTGACACTCCATGTGCATTCCATATAAACTCCATGAATGTGCACTCTATACGCAATCCATGTGCATTCCGTATACACTCCATAAATGCACACTTAGGGGTGGGCAAATGGTTTGGTTTAATTGGGAACCGAACCGGTGAAATTCGGTTTAAACGGTTCGGTTGTTCGGTTCAAATGATTCGGTTCGGTTTAAAATTCAAGCTTATCCGGTTTTCGGTTTCCGGTTCGGTTCACTTGATTTTATATCCAAATAAACCGAACCGACCGGTTAAATATCATTTTATCGGGTATGAATCTTGAAAGAGTTAAGATGCATTGTAAATAAACTAAGTTTTTTATGTATCAATAGACCTTATTACATGGGACCCAAATGTAAGTCATTTGTACTATTCCTTTAAACCGTGAACCAAGTCTGTACTATTATTATTTGTATACTTTTTCTTTCCTTTCTCTTCATCTTTTTTTTTTTTTAAAAACCCGTAGGCGAAAATATTTGAGAAAAAACAATTTAAGTAAGTTGTGTATTTCTCTTTTGTTATACTTATATTTTCGAATTTTTACCTTGTTTTGTTAATCTGTTTGTATATTTGTTCTTCTATTTTTGATATTTTTGGGGGAAATTTATCCGCTGAAGAAAATGTGAATTACTTATTTTTTTGTCTTTTGCAACTTGGCCATCTCATATTTTTGTTTCTTGCGAATTTGCATCCTAATTTTTTCTAAATAATTTAATTATGGTCTAAATCAGAGTTGGAGAAGTTTTTGAGTGATGATCTTGAGATTGTAGAAGACGGAAAAGAGTTCGATATTCTCGCATGGTGGAAGGTAAACTACACAAGGTTTCCTATTCTTGCCGAAATGGCTCGTTATGTTTTGGCGATTCCAATCTCGACAGTTGCTTCCGAGTCGGTTTTTCGTACCGGTGGTCGAGTTCTTGATGAATTTAGAGGATCGTTGACTCCGAAAATTTCTGAAGCTCTTATTTGCACGCAAGATTGGCTTCGAACGGCGTAACATGTTAATGTTGAGGAAAGCCTAGAAGCACTGGATAAACTCGAAGAAGGTACTTGATTCAAATTTTCTTTTTTTCATACTTTAATTATGTTCAAGTCATTTATACTACAAGAAAAGCACTGAATTATGTTACTGCTATTTACTGGTGCTTTAGTGTCGACTTATTTTTTTATATTTTTTGTTTGTAGAATTTTCAAAAATGGAGAGCGAAATTCCTAGTGAAGGTATGCATTGAATTAGAGTCAGGAAGAAGAAAGAAACAAATTGCATTATTTTGGTTATTGACGTTATTTTGGCTACTGCTGTTATTATGGATATTGATATTGATGTTATTTATGGACTCATGTTGTTGTCTTTTATGTTAGTTATTTTATGTAAGTCAGGATTGTTGATCATTTTGGACTAATTAGCATTATTGTATAAATTAACTACAAATTTACAAGTAGGATTTTTTATTAATTTATTTGCTCAAATTAAATGTATATATATGTAATGTCAAATTGACTGTTATTCGGTTCGGTTTAACCGGATAAACCGATTTAAAATTCGGTTGTTTCGGTTCGGTTTTTGACCGGTTCAAATATTATAGCGGTCGGTTCGGTTTAGATTGAACTCGGTTCGGTTTTATTCGGTTTTATGGCAATCGGTTCGGTTTGAGCCGAACCGACCGTTTGCCCACCCCTATGCACACTCTATATTCACTACATATACACGCCACGTGTCGTTCTCTTATTAATAGCACGTAGAGTGCACAATCTTCTCTTCTAATTAATTATTATCAACTCTTTTTAATACGGGGGATTTTCTTTTTCTTAAGGCTGTTTCAAAGAACTTATTTTTGGATACTTCAAAAAATCTCTCCACATAAAATTTTATTTTCAAATACCGTATATAGGAATTAAAACTAATTATATATAGTATTAAATATTTTTGGACTTAAATATATTTATATTTTCATAATTTAATAATTAAAAAAAAACATGTTTAGTTTTTTTTTTAATTTAAAAATGTACATAAATATTTTCTAGCATATAATAATCGAAAAAAATATTATTATTATTTGTTATATTTATATAATTTTAATATTTCATTTATTATATGTTTTTTCATAAAAAATTAACATCAAATAATAATAAAATAAATAAAAATATTAAAAAATATCTTGAAAAATATATTGTCTAAAATTATATGTTTAACAACTAGTTTTTTATTAATATATAATATACATCAACATAATTACTAACAATAAATTAATATATTACTATTATATTAGTTAATATCTAAATTAAAAGATCATGAAAATATAAAAGAATAAGAAGAGAATGAAAATAAAAAAAAATATTTATTATAAAAATGTTTGTCTATCAATATATTTTCAAGGTGCGAAAATGCTTAATTTAGTAGCACTAATAATACTCATTTGGAGTATTTAAATAATTACTTTATTTTGTATTTATCAAAATAATTAATTTCTTCTCTTCTCAATTTTATTTCGGATTGTTAGACTATACTCTCTTTGTCAGGCAAAAAGTTTGGTTCCCTCGAAAACACGAGGAAAAGGGACGAAAGTCTCCCAAACAAAATTGGTACAAACCGTTAATTCAAATCTCTACCACGTATTATAAAATATTTGTCAAAAATTCCAATCCTCTGCTGCCCGTGGAGGTCCAAATTATACTTCTCAATCTCATCTATAAATTTTATTTAATTCAATGAAAGTTTTTTTTTTAAAAGAATTTGAGTGAAAGTTCTTTTAATAACGTTTCTTAAATGAAAAATTTGCAAGCTCGCACTTAATAACGGGCTCAAATTGAGTCCAACAGGCCGAGACTCCAGCAGCCATTCTATATTCCTTTTGCTGAATTTTCCATAACAATGCCTTTCCTAAGGATGGAGAAACTTTTGGTGAATTGAAGGTGTTTTTTTTTTTTTTTTTTTTTTTTTTTGATAAAGCTGCCCGTAGGCTGTGAATTGAAGGGTTAACAGCAAGAACATCATTTTTTCACAAAAACAACAATTAATTGAAGTACATTTATTTTTCATTACAAGCCTAGGGTACATTAATAGAAGCTCCAACAGAAAAATTAAAATCAAACCAACCGAAATAAAAGCCTACTACAATAAAGCAGAGAACAGAGAATGAAATGGAAGGAAAATAATACAAATTAGCTGCTCATCACATCAATTGCGAGGGTGAAGAGTGTACTGTGTTTGAATACCACCGAGAATTGTCTGAACAACAGCAAGAATTAGCAAAAATCCAGCAGCACATACCGAATACTTTGCCCAAGGATTGCTAAAGTAGTTATGTTTCAAGCTTGCGAGTCTTCGGTTACATTTGCTGCCATAATACTTATTCACGTCTTTGAACAATTCTATAAATGGGTGGCTCCTATAATCGACCGTGCACGTATCTCCGAGCTCGTTGAAAAATACGGCCGCGGCTAAATTAGTGATTAATCCATTCTGGATAATACCACACTCTTGGAGCAATTCCACATCCTTTTCCGTATTGATGAGTGAATCCATGAGCAACATGTAGCTTGAAACTTTTCGCTTGCGAGGATGCTGGACTTTCTCGTGCCCGATAAGATTTTTAAGTATGATTCTCCTACTAGGATCGATCTTCAAACACGGCATCTCCATGACGCCTTTGCGAAACGTTACCTCGAAATATTCTTTTGAATATGGACTCTTCTCGAAGGTCACACCAGCCACTTGATAAAGCTCCGTTGCACTCGGTATGTTTGTCGTCATATTCGATAAGATGGTGAGTTCTGCCCAGCTCGGTTCATAAATTGGTACGGTAGTTTCTGACTGTGGCGGTTGATTGCAAGGCGAAGCGCGGGACTGTTGGGTAACTGTCGGCGAGACCGTGATTTCAGTTTGGTTGGTTTCGTTGGGATTTGACGAAGAAGATAAGCAACGTGCTTGACCATTCGTATCCGGTAAGAAGCATAACCAATAAAGGTCGAGCAAGTGGCGGCCCTTCGTGTCACGAGGGAAGGGTGATCCCCATGATATATCCATGCATATAAATGGTGCAAGAATATCATCGAAGTTTTGGGGTAATTTTATCTCTGTGTATACCGACTGAATGATGTGATACATCTCCTCGACAACAAATAGAGGAATTTGATTTTGCAACAGAAGCAAATCGGACCGTATCACCTTAATGTCCCGCTCGAGAGAAATCAAGCTTTCTTTAATCTCGTGGGAGAGCGATATGAGGAACCAGATGATAAAGAAACTATCAAGAATCAAAATTCTAGTAAAATCAGCACGGGTTATATCGCTGATTTCATCGTAGCATTGCCGTGCCCTGCCCTCCATTTCATGATAAACTTTCGTAAAGAGCATAACCAGTAGATTTGGACAGCTACATTTGTTCTTCAAATCGATCATGGAATCATTCTTTTGTTTTTCCATGCCTTCGAGATGGGGAGCCCCGCGGCATAACGGTCCGATGGCCACTGACCTCGGGAAGAAAGTTTCTTTGTCGGCATTGTGAGATGGAATTCGGAAAATGGTCTGATTTTTATTGATAACGGTCCTTGGAGCCAAGAATGTATCCGTAATTACCAAACGGCTAGGGGCGACTGGTGCTCCATCTTGTTCTCTGATATCTGGTTCCATTTTTGTGCGAAAGATATGTGGGGATGATGGTTGTTTACTCTCCTATATTAGTTTTTGTTTGGTTTCTTTTCTTTGTTGGCTACAAAATGATGGTTTTACTCTCCTATATTAGTCCCAACTTATATAGGGAAGGGAAACTATATGATATGAAGGAATCACGAAGAAACGTCATTATTTATAATTTTTTCCATTGAACCTCACCCCTAGGCTGTAGGACGTGATTTAGCTCGAGGATTCGTCGTTCTAGTGGCACAATTAAGAGAAATGTCATAGTGCTCCCCAGTCCCCCACTCTCACACCAACCTCTTCGTTAATACGTCAATGAAATTATATTTTGTTAAGAGTGATTCGTCGTTCTAGTCGCACTTAATTAAGAGAAATGTCATAGTGCTCCCCAGTCCCCACTAGGGATGTCAATGGGCCGGGTAGAAACCCGAACCCGCGGGTACCCGACCCGAACGGAGCGGGTAATACCCGAAAAAAATACCCGCGGGTCGGATAATATCCGAAAAAAAATACCCGTTCCGTGTTCGGGTTCGGGTTCGGGTACGGAGGAAATTTTTTATCCGCGGGTATACCCGTTATCCGAATCCGAACCCGAAAAATACCCGAAAATTACCCGAAAATATCCCATAATAAGAAAATTTTGGATGTTTTATGGATTAATTATTTGTAATATTTGGATTTTTGATGTATTTGTACAAGTTGTTTGTTTATGTATTTAAAATTATTGATAATTTTACGTATTTGTATAATAATTTTTAATTTTTTAATTTTTTTAGATTTTTTATTAATAATTTTCGGATAACGGGTTCGGGTTCGGATATACCCGTTACTCGCGGGTTCGGATTCGGGTATGGATTTTTATCTGCGGGTATTTGGGGTTCGGGTTCGGGTAATACCCGAAATTTCGGGTTCGGATATGGGGTAATACCCGAACCCGACCCGCCCCGTTGACATCCCTAGTCCCCACTCTCACTCCAACCTCTTCCTTAATAGGTCAATGAAATTATATTTTGTTAAGGGTGAGAGTAGGTAATTAAATGGAAATTTTCAAATAACTCCTTAATTTATTTTAATTTGTAAAGTTTTATTTTATTAGGACCTGATTTTTTGAAATTATAGTTTATAACCAGGACGTGATTGTGTGAAATTGGAAATCTTTATTTTGAATTTTGAATTTATTTATATTTTTCTATTAATTAGGGATTTATGTGAAAAATCAACATTACAAATTTCTTGTGATGTTTAAAATTGTATAAATATTATTTATGCATTATTAAATTGTTTGCTATGTTGCATGGATACGGATACGGGTATCGTATCCGATACGATACGGATACGGTGATACGACAATTTTCAAAAAATCACGGATACGAATTCGGCTATATAAATATTATTTTAATATATTTATATTATATATAATTAATAAATTAATAATATTTTTAAATTAAATATCACGACAATAAATAAAATCAACCAAACAATACAAGTACCATAAATATTTCATAAAGTTATTCTACAAGTATATCTTATAACTAATCTAGAAGTATCCTAGAAGTGTCATATATATTTTATTAAATAATATTATGAGTTCAAATATATAATGAGCCGAAGTATCCTAAAAGAAGTATCCGGTCTTATCATGGAAGTATCCAGATATGCCATGTAGCGTATCTTATATGTATCCGAGTTGTATTGCATTTGTATCCGTATCGGATACGCGTATCCTCGGGATATTTCTGTATTTTTGAAGTATCCGCGTAACATAACATGTTTGTGCATTTTTCATGTTTGGAAAATTGTCTATTTAATAAGAAAATAAAAGGATAAAAAAATATTTGAATAATTAGGTTAAATTGCTTTGAAAATTCTCTATTTTCTGTCATGTTTTGTAAAATAGATTTGGTTGTTTTCTACATGTTTTAAAATCACCAAAATAACATCATGTGTAATATTGATTGTGTCTATTTTTCAGGATCTTATCTCACTCAATTTCATTTATTTTTCTATTTGTTATGATTTTTATAAGTGAGATCAGATGAATTTCAAAAAAAATGATAGATGAAATTCTAAAAAACATAACAAATAAAAAACAGTACATGAGATTGAGTGAAATAAGATCCTGAATGAACTATACACAATCAATATTAAACATGATATTTTTTGTGATTTTAAAAGATATAAGAAACAATCAAATATATTTTACAAAACATGATAGAAAATGGAGCATTTTCATAGCAATTTAACTTAATTATCCACAATTTTTTTATTTTATTATTAAAGAGACAAATTTCAAACACATGAAAAAGATGCACAAAAAGGTAAAGAATGCAGAAATCATTTTTATACAATTTTAAACATCACAAGAAAGTTTGTAATGCTAATTTTTTCACATAAATCCATAATTAACAGAAAAATATAAATAAATTCAAAATTCAAAATAAAGTTTTCCAATTTCACACAATCATTCAATAACCAATCTATCGAAATAAACAAAATTCAACTTGCATATACCAGCAAAAAATAATGATATATTTATATATAGATCCCTAAAATCTCACACAAAAATTCCTAGACAGGTGTTGGTACATGTATTTTCGCCAACTGAGCTGACCAAAATGGAAAAAAAAAATTTGCTAGTTTAAAAAAATATATATAAAAATTAATAAAAAAATATTATTTCCTCTTTCGTCGGAAGGTTTGACGAAAATTAATTAATTAAAGTTTTTCAAGTTAACGTGTACAAATCATGATTAAACATTTTCATGACGAAAAAAAGTTAAATTTGCAATTTTAAAAATTTTATAGCTATCGTTACAAGTTGGGCTTCGTGTCAAAAAAAAATAAAGTCGTAAACAAGTGATGTTTAACCGCGGGGGCGTATGACATCTTTTCTTTAAATATCCTACTGGTAGTGCCTGATCGTAGAATATCGTAATATCCTATTGATAACTTTTTAATATTTTAAGGCAAGGAATATTATTTTTCTAATATCCTGTTGAGCCACATTAAGGTGGCGGGCTATTCTTTTATTGAGTTTTTCTTATAATATTTTGCTACATGGGTGTGAAAGTGCGTGGATATCAATAAAGCCAAGTGGATTGTACTTGGTTGGGCAAAGTTTTCAACACTTTCATATTAATTGATAAATGCTACCAATAAATTAAGGGCTTCTTTGGCTATTGGAATTAAGACTAGAATTGGAAAATAATTTTAAAAAATACGTCATTATTTGTTTGATTACTATTTGGAATTGGAATCAAAGTTTGCAGACATTTTTTTCTTTCATTAAAAGCCAACAAAAAATAACTTCCCAAAAACCTAGAACGACAATTTGCCGCAAAATATTGACGCGTCAAAACTTTCTCACTTTAGCATCTATTTTCATGTATCTTTCTCGTATTCTCTCTCTCTCTCACTCAATTTTCGGAACTCTTACATAATAAATGCACTAACTTTTGAAAATTAGATAAACCTCCTTCGATTCTTTAGTACTCCAAAAATATCTCTTTAAAAGTAATTTAATTTAATTTTTATTTCATAAGGTATAAGGGTTTGTTGGGATGTTTAGGAAAGTCATGGTTTAGTCTAAGAAAGGAAAATATGCCTCACAATTTACTTATACCAATTTGGATGTTTATTTGGGAAGTTATAGTGAAGTTTTCAGAATAAGTAATTCGTAGGAAGTTTATATAGAAAAAGACTCATAAAGAAAACTTAGCTTTTTGTTTAAAAAATTCTAAAGATTATTAGGCCCACTCATATGGAGGTGTAATGATTGCTAATTGTAGTGTGGAGCTATATGAAATGACTTAACATAATTAATTATGTTTAGTTAATTCTTCGGAATTAAATTATTTTTAAAGAATATAATTAAATTAATTTAGATCAATTATTTATAGTTATGAATTAAATACTAAATAACAAATCAATACATTAACAAGCCTATAAATTAATAATACATGATTTTTATAAATATTATATTTGAATCAAACAAACAAATTACATCAAATAATTTGCAAACATATATATTTCGATATGTAACATAATCATTCAACGTGTTGATAACAAAAACAAACTATAAAATGCTATTTCAACGAATTTTTTATAGTGGTTATTTTTAAAAAAGTAGTTATAATACCTGGTTTTCATATTAATTTTTTTTTGTTCATATTTTATTTCCTTATAATTTATTTTCCAAAGAATTTCTTTTCTGTCTAAGTAGTATTTTTTTGAGAGTCATCCAACAAACGATCGATTTTCGTTAGTGATATATATTCTTTTATATGATGCTGATGATCGATAAGACACGAATTCATAATCTCCCCAACATATGATTTTATTGTATCAAACACTTAACTAACAAATATACGAGTCCATCGACTTATTAAAGTAATATTAATGAATAAAATAAAAGTAAATATATGAATTATTGTTTTTTTTTCTCAATTTATCCGAGTTGTATTGCATCTTTATCTGTATCGGATACGCGTATCCTCAGGATATTTCTGCATTTTTGAAGTATCGGCGTAACATAGCATGTTTGTGCATTTTTTTCATGTTTGAAAAATTTTCTATTTCATAAGAAAATAAAAAGATTAAAAATTATTTGAATAATTAGGTTAAATTGCTATGAAAATTCTTCATTTTTTGTCATTTTTGTAAAATATATTTGGTTGTTTTCTAAATGTTTTAAAATAAAATCACCAAAAAAATATCATGTTTAATATTGCTTGTGTCTACTTTGTTCAGGATCTTATCTCACTCAATTTTATTTATTTTTCTATTTGTTATGATTTTTTATAAGTGAGATAAGATGAACTCCTAAAAAAATGATAGATAAAATTCTAAAAATCAAAACAAATAAAAAAATAAATGAAATTGAGCGAGATAAGATTCTGAATGAACTATACACAATCAATATTAAACATGATTTTTTTGTGATTTTAAAAGATATAGGAAACAGTCAAATATATTTTTACAAAACATGACAGAAAAAATAAAGAATTTTCATAACAATTTAACCTAATGATGCACAATTTTTTTATTTTATTATTGAAGAGACAAATTTCAAACACATGAAAAAAGATTCACAAAAAGATAAAGAATGCATAAAACATTTTTATACAATTTCGAACATCACAAGAAAGCTTGTAATGCTAATTTTTTCACATAAATCCATAATTAACAAAAAAATATAAATAAATTCAAAATAAAGTTTTCCAATTTCATACAATCATTTAACACACAATAACCAATCTATCAAAATAAACAAAATTCAATTTGGACATACCAGTAAAAATAATGACATATTTACATATATATTCCTAAAATCTTACAGAAAAATTCCAAGACGTGTTGGTACATGCATTTTCGCCAACTGGGCTGGCCAAAATGAAAAAAAAAAAAAAATTTGCTAGTTTAAAAAATATATATATAAAAATTAATAAAGCAATATTATTTCCTCTTTTGCCGGAAGGTTTGGCGAAAATGAATAAAGTTTTTTCAAGTTAACGTGTTGAAATCATGATTAAACACTTTCGTCAGAAAAATCATTTTATTTCGTCAAGGATTTGACCGAAAAAGCTAAATTTGCAATTTTAAAAATTTTATATCTATTGTTACAAGTTGGGCTTCGTGTCAAAAAAAAAATTAAAGTCATAAACAAGTGATGTTTAACTGCGGGGACGTATGACATCTTTCTTTAAATATCCTACTTGTAGTGCCTGGTCGTAGAATGTCGTAATATCCTATTGATAACTTTTTAATATTTTAAGGCAAGGATTATTATTTTTCTAATAACCTGTTGAGCCACATTAAGGTGGCGGGCTAATCTTTTATTGAGCTTTTCTTATAATATTTTGCTACATTAAGTTTTCAACACTTTAATATTAATTGATAGATGCTACTAATAAATTAAGGGGATGTTTGGCTGATTGCAATTAAGACTAGAATTGGAAAATAGTTTTCAAAAATACGTCATTCTTTGTTTGATTACTATTTGGAATTGTAATCAAAGTTTGCAGGCATCTTTTTTTTTCATTAAAAACCAGCAAAAAATAACTTCCCAAAAATCTAGAGCGACAATTTGATGCAAAATATTGAGGCCCCAAATGATTCTACATTGAATTTCCACATGATAAAATGATTTTCTCAAAAGATACAAGCATGACAAAAAACTTTTTCACACTACCAGATAATGTGAAGGAAGAATATGTATTTTGGGTGCTTGGTGGTTGCAAGTAGTAATATTTTGTGGAATCAATTTTATAATAATATGTTGCTTGATTTATAATATTTTGTTGACAATAAATAATTATTTTTATAATTTGAATTATTTTTTTGGATGAGTTATTTATTTTATAACAAAAATTTAGTATAAATATGTTAATTTTGCAAATATAGAATTTTTAAAAATTTTACATTTGTGATGAATTAGCATGCCATGAAATAAATAAATTTCTAACCAAACATGGTAATCAAGTATTCCAAGGAATAGTATACCTTGGCATTGAATTCCTTGGCATACTTTATGCCAAGGCGTTCTTCAAAGCTCCAACCAAACGCCCCCCTATTTCCACGTATCTTTCTCGTATTCTCTCTCTCTCACTCAATTTTCGAAACTCTTACATAATAAATGCACTAACTTTTGAAAATTAGATAAACCTCCTTCGATTCTTTAGTACTCCAAAGATATCTCTTTAAAAGTAATTTAATTTAATTTTAATTTCATAAAGTATAAGGGTTTGTTGGGATGTTTAGGAAAGTCATGGTTTAGTCTAAGAAAGGAAAATATGCCTCACAATTTACTTTACCAATTTGGATGTTTATTTGGGAAGTTATAGGGAAGTTTTCAGAATAAGTAATTCGTAGGAAGTTTATATAGAAAAAGACTCATAAAGAAAACTTTAGCTTTTTGTCAAAAAATTCTAAAGATTACTAGGCCCACTCATATGGAGGTGTAATGATTGCTAATTATAGTGTGGAGCTATATGAAATGACTTAACATAATTAAATATGTTTAGTTCATTCTTCGGAATTAAATTATTTTTGAAGAATATAATTAAATTATTTGTAAATTAATTTAGATCAATTATTTATAGTTATGAATTAAATACTAAATAACAAATCAATACATTAACAAGACTATAAATTAATAATACATTATTTTTATAAATATTATAGTTGAATCAAATAAACAAATTACATCAAATAATTTGCAAACATATATATTTCGATATGTAACATAATCATTCAACGTGTTGATAACACAAACAAACTATAAAATGCTATTTCAACGAATTTTTTATAGTGGTTATTTTTGAAGAAGTAGTTATAATACCTGGTTTTCATATTAACTTTTTTTGTTCATACTTTATTTT
Source organism: Luzula sylvatica (assembly GCA_946800325.1). Taxonomy (NCBI): domain Eukaryota; kingdom Viridiplantae; phylum Streptophyta; class Magnoliopsida; order Poales; family Juncaceae; genus Luzula; species Luzula sylvatica. The sequence goes on from OX326958.1 coordinate 49,779,890, forward strand.
CTTGTAATTTATTTTCCAAAGAATTTCTTTTTTGTCTAAGTAATATTTTTTTGAATGTCATCCAACAAACGATCGATTGTCGTTAGTGATATATATTTTTTTATATGATGCTGATGATCGATAAGACACGAATTCATAATCACTAACAATCTACGAGACCATTGACTTATTAAAGTAATATTAATGAATAAAACAAAAGTAAATATATGAATTATTGATTTTTTTTTTTCTCAATTTATATAGTATAGGATGAGTTCTTTGTCCCTAGTCTATTTTCGAAAAAACTGGCTCCTTTTGATTTTGAACTCATAACCTCTTCGAAGTTTGGGAGGAAGTCCAACCGCTCGAGCAAACAAAATTTGACATATGAATTACGACATCTTATAAATTATATGACCAGTCCCCATTATTTACTTATTTACATCCAAACATATACTTTTTAAAAAAACTACCGAGTTACAAATCTATAGAATTGAACTAAAAAAAACTTAATAATGGGCTGAAGATTTCGAGTCAAATAGGTCGAGGACTTCAATGATGGGCTTAAATTTCCAATCAACTTGAAAATTATCCCAATCCTTACCCACACATTTTTTATCATGTAAATTTATCTTTTTAATTTATAACCTCATTCACACATAATTTATGTATGGGTTAAATTTTTTTACTTATTTAATCATTGAAGAGATTAATCTGTATCGACAAAATCTCCCTTTGATTATCTGTATATTCTCCATCTTTCTTTCTTTAATCCTTCTTCTTCATTCTTCAAAACAATACAATCCATTCCTTTTTTATCAAATTATTCTGTGCTTCGTTTTTTATTTTTATAAAAAAAATCTTCACTAAATTTTAATCCTTCTCCACGTGGCAGTATGTGATTTTTCCAAGGAAAGCTAGCTAGGTGTGAATCTGGAACTTTTGAATTATTGCATAAAGAGATATCATATCAATGGAATATAAAAAAGATCGGAATTTACTGGAATAAAAAGAAAAAATAAGAACAAGAGATCGAGAAATGGATGCCCACAGTACATCGAGAATATATGCCTATTAATTAATATACGCCAATTATTTCAATACTTTGTCTGAACTTTATCAGCATATCTGTATTGCTATTTTTTCTTCACCCTTATTAACTTTTAACGTTTTCCCATTTCAGGTAAAACAATATTAGATGCATGCATATTTTTGTAATTTTGTACATTGATTATGAAATCCAATTAGGAATGTCAATACGGCAGATCGGGTACGGGTATGTCTCCTACATACTTGTATCTACCGTTTCGGATATTATTCGAACCCGAAATTATCACGGATATTTTATCGTTAATGTTGTCACGTGACATCATGTTTTTGATAATTGGTGATTAATTAGTAACTTAATTAATACCAAATTAATATCAAATTTATATGTAAAAATTAATTAATTATTAGTTAACATGTATCATTATTAGTACGTTGAAATTAACGATTAATTCGTTTTCATGTGTTAATTGAGTTGCTAATTATCTCACTAACCTTTTCTCGAAACACGTATCAACAATGAGAAAGAGGAGTTGTGAAGGCAAAATAAAATTTTCCTTTTTTATTTTCCATATCCGAACCCCTGGACAAATCCCGGCGGATATACCATTATCCATAATTAATATATATTATTTTTAATTCAAATATGAAAAAAAATTCATACAAATAGAAAATTCCAAGTAATTCAAATATTATAAAGATCCTAAAATTACACTAATTTAACCCGAAATATCGAAATATCGAAATTTGAAATTACTCTAGGGGGGGGGGGGGGGGGTAATTTGGTTGGAGCTTTACAATCAAAATGCATTGGCATACTCAATCATGGATTCCATTCCCATGTTTGGTTTGCGCGCTAGGTAATAAAGTAACGGAATACTCCATTCCCTAGGACATAATTGATGGGAATATGATTACCACCAAAATTTATGGCTTTTCTCTATTCCCATGAGAATGAAATTGCATGTCATATCATCTTGTGCTTATAAATACAACATATTCATTAAGTTAATATATTTATATTAAATTGTTCATAAAAAAATACTTGAATAAAATAAAAAATACATCAAAATATATCATTGCAATAATAAAATTAATAATTCGTCAAAATACGAAATAACTAAATTGGTTTAATTAATATTCCTTGAATTCATCCACTGATTAAACATTTGTTCGGCTAGAGTATCTCTCAAATGTGTCAACTCGTCACTTGTTTCGATATGTCTAATTCGATTATTCTCTATCTCATCCGCCGACTGAGATAAATTATTTTTTTGAGATTCTTCTTCCATAGGATCAGCAAGCATCTCTCTTCTAATATGATTATGTAAAAATGCACATGCAGAAATAATTCTACACTGAATTTTCACATGATAAAATGATTTTCTCCTGAGAATTGCCCATCTTCCTTTAAGCAAACCAAAACATCGTTCTATGACGTTGCGGGCCGAGGAATGCTTATAATTGAAAAACTCTTTTGCCGTTAATGGTTGCATTCCATCTCTCCAATCATTCAAGTGCTACCGTTGACATCTATATGGTGCAAGAAATCCTTCTCCATTTGGATAACCGGCATCACAAAGATAATATTGACCTACATAACAAAATATTAAATTAATTTACACAAAATGGTTAGTTATCTACAAATAAAAAAAATATTGGGTTCTTAAAAAATGTGATGATAATATGTTGCTTGATTTATAATATTTTGTTGACAATAAATTATTATTTTTATAATTGGAATTATTTTTTTGGATGAGTTGTTTATTTTATAACAAAAATTTAGTACAAATATATTAGTTTTGTAAATACGGAATGTTTAAATTTTTTATATTTGTGATGAATTAACATGGCATGAAATAAATAAATGTTCTAACCAAACATGATAATCAAGTATTCCAAGGAATAGTATATTTTGGCATTGAATTCATTGGCATACTTTATGTGAAGGCGTTCTTCAAAGCTCCAATCAAACGCCCACTAAGTACTACAACTACCATACTCTAAATTACACTAATTTATTTAAACAAATACTCATAAACTATAATAATTTTGTTAATCTTGATTGCAAAAGAAGAACAAATGAATAGTTTCCGAACACCTTCAAGCACCTTACTTATTCCGTCAACAAAACAAAAGCAACAAAAAAACACACTGAGAAAAGAGAAAAAAATCTAAATTTTCCTCCTAACTATCGGCTGGAGAAGAAGAAAAAGAAAGTGCAGAGAGGAAAAAATGGGAAGAGAGAGAGAAAAGGAAAGAAATATGAGCGGGAGTCCGGGCCGGGATTTCAAATATGGTCGAATCTTTCACTTTTCAGAGCACGCGTTTAGGGATGTAAATGGTGCGGATATCATCCAAACCGAACCAAACCAAATCGTATGCGAAAAAAATATCCAGATACTTTTATTCGGATCAGGTATTCGGTTCTAGTCAATGTTACAGATATCACATATCGCTTACAGATCGGTCGGTGACCGATAAGATATATGATTGATATAACGGATTCATATCGGACCATATCAGTGGTATATCTGGTATGTACTTTTTGATATTAAATATATATATTATATTATATAAATTTTTATAATATTCATTTATACTAAATTTCTAAAATTAATTCAAATTCTACGTTATTAATGGTCAAAATTAAACAATACAAAATAAATTTCAAGTTAAATAAAAAATACATTCAAAACTATAACATAAAATTAATAAATAATCGACAAATTGTAATAATGAGCCGATCAAAAATTAAGTGTTGAAACAAATTGTAATTCAAATTCAAATTAATCGGTTCGAACCGGTATATATCGGTCCATATCGGCTTATTCGGCCTATATAGATTTATATATCGGCTCATATCGGTTCATATATCGGTCGACCGATGTACTCAACCGATATGGAGCATATCGTAGCGGACATGCACTGACAAACGATATGAATCCGACATACGAGTCAATATCAGTGATATTTAGTACACTGATTTCTAGTGTCGAATTCGGATGAGGATCCGGACATTATTCGGATAAGGATATTTTTTGATCCGGTACTCGGATCCGGAGGTATCCGATTCTGGACATTATATATATATATATATATATATATATATATATATATATATATATATATATATATATATATATATATATATATATATAGGGATAGGATCAATGGTCAACACTCTTGTTTGGTCAACGTCGGCCAACACCACTTATTTTACTAAATCTAAATATTATAATCGAATTTTAACCGTACATATATGTTTTATATCATTTAGATATGATGTAGAGCAAATTTTATATAATTTTGATTTTTGTATCTAACAAAATCAATAACATATTTTCACAACCGTCCATTTCGGTAAATTTATAGATTTCCATGAAGAGAAATTCGAAACCTAGTAAAAATTCATCCTTAGCCTATCTATATGATTTAAAATACATCCAAACAAAAAAATCGAATTTTAAAATTTATTTAATGATGATTCATGTTGTAACTATTTTCGACCGTTAATTTTCTTTAAGTATTATGATAAGTATGATAGAAATTTTTATTTTTCATGAAATTGAATATACAACATTCTCAAGTAATATAAATCATATCTATACGGTTAAAATTTGATTCTCATGTTTAGATTTAGTGAAATAAGTGGTGTTGGCCGACGTTGGTCAAACAAGAGTGTTGGCCATTGATCATATCCCATATATATATATATATATATATATATATATATATATATAGGGCTAGGTTCAATGGCCAACACCCTTGTTTGGCCAACTCGGCCAACAACGTTTATTTCTCAAATTATATAAATGAAAATTAAATTTTAACCGTATATATGCAATCTATATCATTTAGATATGTTGTAGAACAAATTTTGTTTCTTTTGCATTTTTCTATCTAACAAAATCGATAAGCTATTTTCACAACCGTCTATTTCGGTATTTTTTTAGATTTCGATGAAAGAAAAGTCGGAACATTGTAAAAATTAATCTAAAGTCTATCTATATAATTTAAATTAAATCCAATGAAAAAAAATCGAATTTTAAAATTGATTTCATGATGAATCATGTCGTAAATATTGTCACCCGTCAATATCTTTACGTATCATGATGGAGATGATAAAAATATTTATTTTTCATGAAATTAAATCTATAACATTCTCAAGTGATGTATATCACATCTATGCGGTTGGATTTTTATTTTCATGTATATATTATGAGAAATAAACGTTGTTGGCCGAGTTGGCCATTGAACCTATTTCACTAAATCTAAATATTAAAATCGAATTTTAACCGTACAGATATGATTTATATCATTTGAGAATGTTGTAGATTTAATTTCATGAAAAATAAAAACTTCTATCATACTTATCATAATACTTTAAAAACTTGAACGGTAGAAAATAGTTACAACATGAATCATCATTAAATAAATTTTGAAATTCGATTTTTTGGTTTGGATGTATTGTAAATCATATAGATAGGCTCAAGATGAATTTTTACTAAGTTTTGAGTTTTTCTTCATGGAAATCTATGAATTTACCGAAATAGACGGTTGTGAACATATATTATCGGTTTTGTTAGATACAAAAATAGAAATTGTATAAAATTTATTCTACATCATATCTAAATGATATAAAACATATATATACGGTTAAGATTCGATTATAATATTTAGATTTAGTGTAATTTGTTGGCCGACGTTGGCCAAACAAGAGTGTTGGCCATTGATCATATATATATATATATATATATATATATATATATATATATATATATATATATATATATATATATATATGTGTGTGTGTGTGTGTGTGTGTGTGTGTGTGTGTGTGTGTTAAAAATTATGATATAATTGTATCCGTTTTAATATCCGGAAAGATTTGTATCTGAAAAATATATGGATATGAATATGGTACGACTACTATCCGAACCGTTTACACCCCCTACATGCGTCGCTTCACTGCAAACTAACGAGATCTCAAAAAAAAAAAATACATAAAAACAAGAAACTCCAAGTATTTTAAATATTATAAATAAACAATGGGTTTATAACCTAGTTGGTTAAGTATGAGAAACAGAAAATCATATGTTGTGAGAGATAGTAGATTTAATCCTCATTGACATTAAGGAACGAAGGATATATGAATTTTTTCCATTTAGTATCAAAAAATTTAAATATCATAAATAACTCTAATAAAACACAAAACACCTAACATGTTCAAACTATTCATAAAACATTAGGTAATTCAAATATCAGAAATGGATGATGATGGTCATAGTGTAGCCATTTTGAAAGTATTTTAATTTTAATACTTTCAAAGAAGTAACTAGTCAATTAAAGTCACTTCCAAATTTCCCAATTAATTTTCTCAAAAAAATCTTTTATCTTTGCCGATGGAAGAGTTTCTCATTCCTATCTTCGAAACCCTCTTTCTCTTTTTTTAGTATTCTCAGATTCCTTTGCTCCTTCAATCCACCCCCCCAATCCAAAGCGATCGAGAGCGAGAGAGAACTTACACGGTCCTCCACACCACAAGAATGAAAGAAAATGCCTCACACTAAATATTTACCAACATACACCAATGGGTGGCATGGCCGAATGGCAAGCACGATTGATTGATTGCTTTAGGAAATTTATACTCGGTTCTCTTACTTTCGTTTTGAAGATATCCAGTAATAAATTGTCACGTCAGCATGTTATTTCGTTGGTGTAGATTTGTGATGGTGTAGATTAGTACCTCAATTATTGTAGGGCCTTGGATTTAGTACTATAAAATGCCACAACCATTTTCCTAAACAAATATAGACACCACAACATCACATAAGAAAACTTATTTTGGTTTAGTGTCAATAACCCAGCTAGTAAGATCCCCTTACTCATCAACTTTTGGTAATGCATCTCTCTCTTTCGCTCACTCACATTGCGAAATCAACACTATTTCATACATTAATTTCTTTTTTAAAATAGCATAGCCCGGATAATTGAATTAAGGAAACTGTACCCTCATCTCTCCCTCAAGAACCTCATGACGTGAATATAGTTTAATACCTTAAAAATTAACAGATTAATTCATGATTTAACATTTTAATTGGATGTTCAATCATAAATTAAGATAATCAAACAATAAATTAAGATGTTAAATCAAGTATTTTTGTATTAAATTTTAAGGTGTTAATCATATTCAGGTCATCAAAAATTTTGGAGAAGAATACTCATCACTACTTTTGAATTGCTTTATTTAATATAATCTCAATTTCCTTTTATGGGTCCATATATGATAATAAGTTTTTGAATAATCATATATGATCATCCATGTATATATATCTTCTAAATTATCAAAAAAATAAATCACTTAACCAATGTCTTCCTATTTTCCTAAACAAACCCTAGATAGCGAATGAACAAGAAGCCGGGTGATTGGAATTGCCGTTCGTGCCAATACCTCAACTTCAGCCGCCGAGATATGTGCCAGCGTTGTAACGATCCCCGTCCACCCACTGCATACGCTCCTGGCACGGGATCTGGCCGTTCAGCGGTCGTCCTACGTGGCGACTGGTACTGCACGTGTGGGTATCACAACTTTGCTAGCCGCTCAAACTGTCTGAAGTGCACTGCCTCGAAGGACCCCACAGATGGACGTGTTGGCGAGACTGACGTGCCTCGAGGTCCTCGTGCTTTTCTCCCTGGAGATTGGTCTTGCACTAGGTTTGTTTTGTTTGCGTATTGTATATTTGCTTTGCGGCTCGAGTGAAATTATAATAAGTAATTCTAATGACCACATAATTCAATAATGGAAGTGGTTGAGTAAAAATCATAATAAATTCAATTTTTGTTGGCATTGAATACTGGTAGCCCTTATGCAGGCCTGGATGCGACGAGCACAACTTCGCGAGCAGGACGGAATGTCGTAGGTGCGGCATTCCTCGTCTATCAGGTACGATAAAAATCAATTCCTTAAATATTATTGCTCAACTTTTTCACTTTTTCTCTCCCTTGTACGTGGTCTAATTAATCAAATTATATGATGATATATAGGTAAAGAAGTTTAAAAAAAGAAGCAAAACAAGGTTTTACAGATGATCAAGTATGCGGATATGATCCAAAAATAATATCTAAAGTTATGTGTGATAGGGTTTCGGTCAGGCCTTTTGAAGCTTTGTACCCTTAAAATCCTAATTAATAAAATATGAGTTTGATCTAAGTTGTTTTGTGTCTCGTCTTCACTCTTTTCATTGATCTGTCATAATTTTATATTTATGCATGCTTAATATAATCATTAAAACCTTTTAGATTATAATACGTGGAAAAATGTGAACTATTGATTAAACATTGATATTTTATATTTTATGACTATGATATTTTGTAAACATTTATGTGTTCATTATTGTACACTTAGTTTTGAGCAATTTTAAAATATCACATCATCTTACATTAATGATATGTCATATTATTATTTGTTATGTTCATGTTAGTGCGATTGTATTTATTTGTGTATCGATTAACATGATATTACATGAACATATGTGAATAGTTAAAATATTTAATACTATTAAACATATATCAAATATTATTAGTATTTTTAAATATAATTTTTAAAAATTATGAGATATATTCACTCAAATTTTCCTTTTATTTTGAGTATCACATTATCATATTTCTAACATTGTTTTTCTAGCTTAAGGTTATGAAGACAATTATGTAAGAAAATATAATAAGTATAATTATGCTAGAGATTTGTAAGTGTGACTATTAGTATTTTTAATTTTTAAAACTACAATTTCAAAAACTCTACATAATGCTAAGCAAGTTATAGTTGTATTTATACTAAAAACACTTGCATGTTAACTTTTTTTTTAAAAATAAAAAGAATAAAAATATTCATTTACCAAACACAAATAACTTCTTAAAATTATAAATGTTTTTTCAATCATATTAATGAAAGATAAAAATTTCAATAACACAAATAACTTTCTTTTAACTTTTAAAACTTATCTATAATATTAGTCTTATATTTAGATACGTAAATTTATATATATCATATGACATAAAATAATGTAACTCTTATTTTAAAGACTTAGTTTCTTTTGTTTTGGGTAGATTCATATATGGATTAATTTATGGTCCCCATATTTTTGGTACCCTAGTCGGAGTTTGTATCCGTTCTTCATAGGGAAGCGTTATTTCTAGAGCTGATATTTCTGAGTCTAGAGCAATTATCAATATTTTATCGAAATTCTCAAAATATCCTTTTTTATTGTTGAATGTATTTATAATTTTCTTATTTATTAATTTGTTCATTATATTCATCTTAATTAATAACTTAGAAACTAACACCAATGTAAATAATTAAAATTAAAGATTTGGATTGATCCATCCATATTTTATCTATTTGACTTAATACATATATTCAGTTTCAAAAACATAACAAATTTAGAATCAACGATTATTTTCTAAATTTAAGAATGAAATAACAAATCGAAAAAATATATTTTATTATCTACTTTAGCTTTAACCATATCAACTAATTTTAAAAATAACCATATGACACACATATAATTATCTTCATCTATAAAAATAAAATTCAAATTTCAAAACAATAATAATATTAAACCAACAAAATAACAACTTTCTCAAATCTAAATCTAATAATACTATCTAAACTAACTCGATATAAAAAATACAACAATCTTGTTTTAAGTAAATAATCATACTTAAGTGTTACGTCTTTGATATTGTCCAATAATAAGAATATTCTAAATACCTTCCTTGATTAAAAAGGGTATTTTGGAAATTTTGATAAAAAAAAATTAGATAATTGCTCTAGATTCAGAAATATCAGCTCTGGAAATAGCGCTTTCCTTCTTCATAGTGTAAAAAATTGGCCTTCATAAAAATAAAAGAAGATATATCAACAAAATAATTTAATATACTTCTATATTTAACAACACATTTCAAAAATTGTTTTCATTCATCATATGAGTAATAATTTTTCTTGAAAACTATCAAACACGTCATGAACAATAATTCTTTTATGAAAAATAAAAAAAATATCGCTTAATAATAAATATATAATAGCATTTATATATTTTTATAAGGAAATATTTAATATTTCAAGGTTTTACAAAATATTTTATAATTATATTTTCATCATTATTAAGTAAGATTTTAGAATACAAATAAACTATACAAAAAATCATAAATTATAAAGGAAATAAAAAAAGTAATTAGTCAAGACTTATATAGTCACAATTAAAACCTCAACTAACTATAAATTTATAATTCATCCTATTTATTTAGAATATAAGTGAAAAAAGCATAATACAAATACTAAATAAATCCATAATGTCCTCGGTCCAAAAAAGGGGTCCGTAGGCTTGCCGGCCCTTTTCGTATTATAAACAAAGTGTAATGTATTGCACACTACCACTACCTATGTTACGCAGATATTTCAAAATTAAAAAATACAGAAGTATCATGAGAATACGAATACCCGATACAGATACGGGTGCGATACGGTTCGGAGACGTATCGAATTTGTCACGTGGCGTATTCGATTATTTTGATATTTATTTTTTTCGGATACGACAGAGATACGGCACGATACGGAAGGGATACATTCAGGATACTGATACATTCCGGATGCGACTGAGATATTTCATTTAGGATATTTCGATCCATTATATATTTTGGCCCATAATATTTTTAAATAAATTATATATGATACTTCTAAGATACTTCCAAATTAATTCTAGAATACTCTAGAATAAATTTAGAATATTTTTATGATATTTGTATTGTTAGGCCGATTTGATTTATTGTCATAATATTTAATTTAAAAATATTATTAATTTCTTACTTAATTTATTAATTATATACAATACAAATATATTAAAATAATAACTATATAGTCGTATCCGGATCCATAATTTTTTAAAAATTATCGTTATATCGTATCGGATACGATATCCATATTCGTATTTGTGCAACACAACATACTACTACTGTCTACTGTATAGTGACAGTGTATATCCTAGGGATTATCCATATTCCATGATACTTAACCATTACGTTTCTTCTCTCGCCAAACCCACACACTTCCTCGTCTCCATTACCAGAGTGACCAGACCTCTACTAACCATGTCCATGGCATCAACTCAAGCCTTTGCCGGAAACCCTCTTCAAGCAATCGCTAACCCAGAAACTCTCACCCCTTTTCTCCTCTCACCGGATGGAAAAGACACTTCTTGTTCGGACCAATTTCTTGTTCTTCCCTTTAGAAAAGGTCGACCTTTGGCTTTCGCCACTGATTCTGACCCGCCGAGATGGAATCTTTCTTGGGTTGATTCGGTAAAATTGAAAGAACATGATGTGAAAGATGACCAATTTGTGTATCTTGGTTCGAGTTGTTCGGATGAGAAATCTCATTACTGGGCAATTGACGTGTCTTCATCAGAAGGTAAAATTGAGTGGGGAGATGGAAGGGCGTTTGTTGAATTGAGAACTTTAATGGTTGCCACTAATTGGGCAGATGCGGATTCAATGAGCCAATTGGCCATTGCAGGACATGTAATTTCTTCAAATTGCTTCTATTTTCTCAATTCGTACACCTTGATCCTTGTTTGTGTAAGTATTCTAATATATTGAAAGCGCTAAATTGTGTAAACAGGCTAGAGCAATTCTAGAATGGCACGCCTTATCCCAATTTTGCGGGAGTTGTGGATCGAAAACTCTACCAATCAATTCTGGAAGGCGAAAGCAATGTACGGATGATTCGTGTAAAAAACGCTTTTATCCTAGAATCGATCCGGTACAATTACTTTCCCACTATCCATTCCCTACAGGGCCTATACTATTTGCATTAACTCATTTATGAATTATTTTGCTTTTTATAATGTTAGATTTCTCTGTAATTAGGGTTTCATAATCTAATTTCTCAGGTTGTGATCATGTTGGTAATCGATAAAGAAAATGATCGCGCATTATTAAGCCGCCAATCAAGATTCGTTCCTCGTATGTGGAGTTGTCTTGCAGGTTTTATCGAGGTAAGATCGGTTAAAAATATAAAATAAATTTCATGATATTAACATAAAAACCTAGGTTTGATTTGAATTTGTATTTCTGTTAGCCTGGTGAGAGTTTAGAAGAGGCGGTGAGAAGAGAAACTCTCGAAGAAACAGGTATTCAAGTTGGTGAAGTTATTTATCATAGCTCGCAACCTTGGCCAGGTAAATTAAATTATGGCATGCCAAAAATTAAGCTTTTTATTATCTTATTACTTTTAATTTATTTATTTTAGTGGGGCCGAATAGTATGCCATGCCAATTAATGGTAGGTTTCTTCGCGTACGCCAAATCCTTCGAAATAAACGTCGACAAAAAAGAACTCGAAGGTAAACAAAAATTACACAAATAAAAATATAAAATCTTCATATACTTATTTCGTCGTATCTTTTAGATGCACAATGGCATAAAAGAGATGAAGTGAAAAAAGCGTTGAGCTACACGGAGTACGAAAAGGCGAGAAAATCCGCGGCGTTTAAAGTGGACCAGATATGTAAGGGCGTAGAGAGGGGCCCGCATGGTTACTCGTTTAACGACTATAGTTTGGAGAGTGGCGAGCTGGCGTCTATGTTCGTTCCGGGTCCGTATGCAATTGCGCACCACCTTATTTCCACTTGGGTCCACCAAGGCGTTCCTGAGCCGGGTGCAAATAATCCCGCAAAGATTAACTCTTTCTCCAGTTTGTAGTTATGATGATATTACATGTATGTGTTGGTTAGGCTTATGAGTGTTCGATAATGAACAATCAATAATGAGATTGTTGAATGAAGAAGAAAGAAAGTCACAAACTTTTTATTTGTTTTGAGATTTTTTTTCTTTTGTCGTTTGTATTATGTTGTTCAAAACAAATAAAATAGATTTGTAATATTAATTCTCAATAAATACAAGAGATCTGTAATGCTCGTCATTTTTAGTGGATGAATGAATGGATGTCTTTTTTGCTCTTCGAAAAGTGGGCTATTTTGGGGTACTCTTGGCTTATCCAATTTGTAATTTTCGATTGTAATTTTTTTATTTATTTTGGTGTAAAACTGATTAATTTTTGGGTAATTGAATTATAATAATGGATTATTTGGTGGTGGATTTCGTAGTTTTGGTTATCGAGTCGTAACTTCGATATCTAATTGTGGATAATTGAATTGTTTGAATGCATAAAAGACCGGCTCAAAGCGTTTAATTTTACCCAACCTCTTCCTTGTTTTAAAAGACTGCTTCTATGTACGAGGATTTCAAGGATATTTTGAATGAAATTAAGGTCCTTCAGAATTAGAAGAGATATTATGGTCATTTAAATTTATAAAATATTGGAAAATTTCTGTTTTTGGTTCCTAACAAATACCAAAATGTTCAACTTGCCTCCTGACTATTTTTTTGGTTCATTTTACCCCCTAAACTTGTTATTTTTGTGCTAATTGCCCCATCCGTCAAATAAGTCTTGCCCCTCCAGTTATTTAACCGTTAAATCATATTATTTTATACTTTTTTCTACCCGATCCAAAAATAGTTTAACCCGACCCATCATGATTTAACCCGACCCGTTAAAATACTTCTCTCTCACACACTCTCTCTCGCTCGCTCCGCTCACAGAACCTAAAAACTCTCTGGCTGCGCTCGCTCACATCTCTCTCGCAAATTTCTCTCCTCTCGCAAATTTCTCTCGCTGCACTCTCTCGCAAATTCAGAAACCGCGTCATTGAGAAGGTCAAGGTAATTGGGCTAAGCAAGGTCGTGTTAAAGAATACGAAAACTCAGTGGAGAATTGAAGCAACTTCTCTTCAAATTTCAAAAATTCAAGGCTTGGAAATTTAATTTGATTGATTGATTGTGAATTTTGGATTGTTGGTTGTGAAGATGAGTTTCATATTTGGAAAGAAAAAAGTCCCGCAGGTATACTAATTTCTATGTTTTTTTCTTCAATTTCGTCAATTAAGTTGAAATTTAATCAATTTTGGAAAATGAAATTTGCTTAAGTGATCTTCTTTACTAACGAATTACGGTAAAATTGGTAGAGTTATTGCGGGAGAACAAGAGAATGCTCGACAGATCAATAAGAGACATTGATAGAGAAAGACAAGCACTTCAGACACAAGAGAAGAAGCTCATCATAGAAATCAAGAAACTCGCTAAGCAAGGCCAGATGGTAACTTCAATTTTCGTGATTCATCAACAAATCGAGCCAATTTTTGTGCGATTTCGATTTCTGTGTTCTTATATTTTTCGTTTTGATTCTTACAGGGAGCAGTGAAAGTAATGGCGAAAGATTTAATTCGCACGAGGCATCAAATCTAGTTGGCGAAAGACTTAATTCGCACGAGGCATCAAATCTAGTTTACAGGGAGCAGTTGAAGAAGCTGAATTTCCTTCACCGAGTTGAATTTCACAATTGAGATAATTCCTTCACCGAGTTGAATTTCCAATACCAATTAGCTTGATTTAATATGCATTTTGTAATGAATTTTGATTGATTGATGTAATATAAATTTTGCAATTAATTTTGATATATTAATGTAATATGAAATTTGTAATGAACTTGATTCATTGATGTAATACGAGTTTTATAAATTAACTTCAATTCATTGATGTAATACGAGTTTTGTAATTCACTTCGATTCATTGTAATACGAGTTTTGTACGAACTCATAATAACTTGAGTTCCGGTACCAGTTCAATTAAACTTCACAACTAAAATTTGCATCAATGTCCGAGTCGATTTCGATGGCATCAATTTGCATCAATTCAGTTAAACTTCACAACTAAAATTTGCATCAAAGGCCATTTTCCGAGTCGGTTTCGATGGTCATGTCCGATTCCAATCTGATTTTGAGAACCATCAATTTGCATCAATTTGCATGATGAAACAATTATGTATAGAGGAGAAACAATGCAAATTCAATATAATACATTACAAATAACAATTTGGTCCCCAGTATTTTTGCATCAGTATTCAACTCGTATGTATTCAACTCGTGACCAAGATCGTCATGTAAGAACAAATAAACATTCACACGATATTCACAAAAAAGGGGTTCCAATTCGATGCTTAAATTACAAAATGCACGAAGAAAACGTGTTCTTCCTCTTCTTCACAGAAATTACAAAATGCATCGAACAATACGTACCGCCGCACCTGCACTGAAACCCGGTCAAGCCAACCTTCTTCTTACACAGACCACACCGATTAGCTGGCACTTTGCCTTTCGAGAGCTTTTGAATTTTAGCATGCATGGTTGGCTCGTACTTCTTATAACTTCGCCATTCGAAGATAGAAACTCTGCTCTCACCTAAAATTCAAGATTTAAAGTATGATTAATATGAGATGATCAGAAAGAAATTATTTTTTAGGAGAACGAAATGAAATGGATAATTTTTTTTGTACCTGGAAAACACCGAGTCCTCTGTTATAATCAGATTCGGGTAAATTCAATGAAATTGTTAAGCTCAACTTGTGATTCGCTGGTACCAATCTCGTACCGGTTTCACCTCCGCCCTTCAAGTCAAAATTCGAAGCACCAGCACATGAAGTGACTGGTACGAGAGCAACGGGGCTTTGTTTTGTACAGTCAAAGTTCAATTCTTCCATAATTTCTAAGGGTTTCTCGGAAAATTTCGACACGGCAAGTCCGCCTCCTAAGAATGCACCAAGAAACATCCCAATAAGAACTATACAGACGTAAATGAAACGGGTCGAGATGGAGATGGTCGAGATGGCTGTGGGAGATGGATGCGAGAGAGTGAGCGAGAGAAAGGAGAGAGCACAGCCAAAAGAGATGGGTTTGTGAGCGGAGCGAGAGAAAGGGGGAGAGAGAAAACGTGTGAGAGAGAAGTAATTAAACGGGTCGGGTTAAATCACGATGGGTCGGGTTAAACCATGATGGGTCGGGTAGAAAAATAATATAAAATAACATGGTTTAACGGTTCTTTAACTTGGGGGGTAGGACTTATTTGACGGATGGGGCAATTAGCACAAAAATAACAAGTTTAGAGGGTAAAATGAACCAAAAAAATAGTCAGAGGGCAAGTTGAACATTTCGGTATTTATTAGAAACCAAAAACAGACTTTTTCCTAAAATATTAATAGAACTTGAATTTTGAAATTCAATTGACAAGAAGTCACACGTTTGGATAAATTTGATATCATATATTTCAAATGGATATATTGGATATGCTTTTAGTTTTAGTTTTGATAGGATAAATTTAAGGAAAAATTCACTGTTTACACACGAAAAAAAAAAATATTACGAAAATACACACGTTTCTAAAATAATTCCAAAAATACACAATGGCGGAGTTACAAACTCCGCCAAATTAAAAAATGGCGGAGTTTGTAACTCCGCCATTTTTTACTTCCTTAATTTGCACTTAAGCCTGATAACCATGTTATATTATTTGGCGGAATTTGTAATTCCGCCAAATTTTATTTTTCAATTAAAAATTGATATTTGCTCCCAAATTTTACCATAACATGATTTATGTTCTAAATTAGTATATTTAATTAAAATAATAACTAGTACATGTTGGCTGTTAACTTAATACGTAATTAATAATTATTCGAATTCATAAATTTGAATAAATTTTACTGAATATTTAATTATATTTCTTAATTATCAACATAATTGAACGTAATAACTATATAATGGATAATTCGGCGGGTGCATTTTGGAGTAGAATAAATTTTTTTTTAATATCCGACACACACGTGACAACGTTTGAAAAAAATATATAAAAAATTTATTCTACTCCAAAATGTACCCGTCGAATTATCAATTATTTAGTTATCACGTTCAATTATGTTGATAATTAAGATATATAATTAAATATTCAGTAAAATTTATTCAAATTTAAGTATTCTTATAATTATTAATTACGTATTAAGTTAACAACTAACATATATTGGTTATTATTTTAATTAAATATACTAATTTTGAACATAGATCATGTTATGATAAAATTTGGTATTTGTTTTTGAATTTTACCACAACATTATCTATGTTCAAAATTAGTATATTTAATTAAAGTAATAACCAATATATGTTAGTTGTTAACTTAATACGTAATTAATAATTATTCGAATACTTAAATTTGAATAAATTTTACTGAATATTTAATTATATATCTTAATTATCAACATAATTGAACGTGATAACTAAATAATGGATAATTCGGCGGATACATTTTGGAGTAGAATAAATTTTTTATATATTTTTTTCAAACTTTGTCACGTGGTGTGTCTGATATTAAAAAAAAAATTATTCAACTCCAAAATGTACCCGCCGAATTATCCATTATATAGTTATTACGTTCAATTATGTTGATAATTAAGAAATATAATTAAATATTCAGTAAAATTTATTCCAATTTATGAATTCGAATAATTATTAATTACGTATTAAGTTAACAGCGAACATGTACTAGTTATTATTTTAATTAAATATATTAATTTAGAACATAAATCATGTTATGGTAAAATTTGGGAGCAAATATCAATTTTTAATGGAAAAACAAAATTTGGCGGAATTACAAATTCCGCCAAATAATCTAAACAAAATTACCTGGACTAAGTGCAAATTAAGGAAGTAAAAAATGGCGGAGTTACAAACTCCGCCATTTATTAATTTGGCGGAGTTACAAACTCCGCCATTGTGTATTTTTGAAATTATTTTGGAAACGTGTGTATTTTCGTAAATTTTTTTTTTTTCGTGTGTAAACAGTGAATTTTTCCTAAATTTAATAAGTTTCTTTGCATATATGAATTAGAATAAATATGATATTTTCAGGTTTAGGAGGGACACAGCCGAAATTAGCCCTTCAAGCGTAAATACGACAAACGTGAAGCCAAGGAGAGAGAGAGAAGAGAGAGAGAGAAACGAGAGAAGACACCCCACGATACTGAAGAGCTCGCATCAATGGAGTTTCGCCTCTCCTCCAGTGACGTACTCTCTCTCTCTCTCTCTCTCTCTTCTCTCTCTCTCTCTCTCTCTCTCTCTCTCTCTCTCTCTCTCTATGAATTTTTCTCATTCTCAGATTCGATTTTCTTTTGGACGCCATATCCTCTGACTTTCTCCCTTAATTGCAAAAATATACAATTGACGAATCGTATGATTTTGCATTTGGGGGTGAATCGAGGAGGATGGGCTTTTACAGAGCGATAGCTATTTATCAACCGGGGAGAAGCTGTGTATGTTTTTTCTGCCATGCATAGCCATTGTGGAAGCTATGATTTATACCTTCACTGATTGTTTTGCCCACAATCCGCCAGCTTTCGTCAGTAATCCGCAACGCCGAAGGTCGTATCGCGATTTTGTTCGCCTCTCTGCCGAGTCTAAATGCTGTATGATCTTTCTTCTTTCGTCACTTAATTTATTATTTCCCCCTGATTTGAATCACTGCAATTAGAATTCACATGGTGATCATAGATTCATAAACACTCTTTTTTGGGTGAAATTGAAAAGTTTCGGTGAATGAAGTGGAGGCACTGTACGAGCTATACAAGAATCTTAGCTGCTCCATAATTGACGATGGCCTCATCCACAAGGTAAATCAGTACTCAAATTACACATACACTTCTTGCTTTCATCTAATCTGGAAACCAAATGTCATAAAAAAAATAATTTATAAAGTGCTATAATACGAATCCCTCGATTATTTTATTTTTCCGGCTAAAAATCCCTCAATTATTAGTCCATGTTTGGTTGGTTCTTGGAAAGCAATTATTGTCATAGTTTATTCGCCTTATTTAGATAGGGATTTCATGTGATCGTCTTTTTTTATACAATAATATATACAAAATCCCTCGATTATTTTATTTTTCCGGCTAAAAATCCCTCAATTATTAGTCCATGTTTGGTTGGTTCTTGGAAAGCAATTATTGTCATAGTTTATTCGCCTTATTTAGATAGGGATTTCATGTGATCGTCTTTTTTTATACAATAATATATACAAATATAAATAATTGTGAATAAACAAGAAGAGTTATTTTCTTGCAAGTTACTTCCATTAACTAAGACCTGTACCAATTGAGCCTAACTATGATTAATTATCGTAGTTCTTAGAGTCGGAGTCGGAATCGGAATCGGCCGATGGCCGAAGAGTAATAGTCGGGTGAGTCGGATCGGAATCGCCCGAGTCGGATCGGAGAGTCAGATTTTGTGAAAATGTTGTCTTATTAATTAATTTTTTTTTTAAAAAATAACACAAATGCAACTTACATTATATTAAAATATTGTGGACCAAAATATATAATGGACCGATGTATCCTAAAATGATTATCCCAGCCGTATCCTGAACGCATCCCAGTCGTATCCAGTCGTATCCCCGCCGTATTCGAAAAAAATAAATACTAAAATAATTGGATACGCTACGTAACGTATCCGAGTCGTATCATATCCGTATTCGTATCGGATACCCGTATTCTTAGGATACTTCTGTATTTTCGAATTATCCGCGTAACATAACGTATAGGGAAATTTTTAAAAAACCCCCTAACTTTTTTCAATATTCTAAAAAACCCCCTCACTTTTGAGAAACTCCAAAAAACCCCCTAAAAGCAAAAAAAAATTTCAAAAAACCCCCTTGATGTGTTAATTTTTTTTTTGGGACCAAAATACCCCTCTAGTTTTATAAAATGCATTTTTGCTAATAATCTTTAGTATTTTTTTAATTTCAAAATTCATAAAAATTTCATAATTTCATAATTATATATTAAGTCCTATAATTATATATCAGTTTATATATTTGCAAAATCATACATCGTTTGACTTATAATTTATTTAACGACTAACAAATAATAAAAGTATAAATAATAACAAATGAATTTACTTTTATATGAATGATACTTTAGATCATCTATTTAGAATAAGATTTTTTTGCCGATACATGCACTTGTTATGGGATGAAATTAAATCGTATTTAATCACTTTCGCCAATCTGTCTGACGAAAGTAAAAAAAATTGACAGACTATTTAGCGAAAGTGCTAGCTCTGAAATTCAAACATAATAGTGTTAATTTTAAAATAAAAAATACTAAACATTATTAAGAAAAATTGTATTTTATAAAATTAGAGGGGTATTTTGGTCCAAATAAAATTTTTCCCTCAAAAGAGTTAACTTTAACACCTATAGGGGGTTTTTTGAAAGAAAAGTTTGTTTTTACAGGGTTTTTGGAGTTTCTCAAAAGTGAGGGGTTTTTCGAATATTGAAAAAAGTTTGGGGTTTTTTTGAAAATTTTCCAAAAATAAATTGCTTGGAAGATAATTTGATAATTAAGAAAATATAACACTTAGTATTTAATTAGTTTAAAGAAAAAAGATGCAAGGGTAAAATGGGAATTAGCAAAATTTAAAATCTCAAAGTTAATGGTAGGGGGGGGTCTTTACAAAGAGAAGTTTGGAATAGGGATTTTTTTGGAGATTCAAAGAAGTTAGGGGATTTTTTAAAATATCAAGAAAAGATAGGGGGTTTTTTAAAAATTTCCCTAACGTATATAACGTATATGATATGATTGTACATAAATTATTAAATTTATCTTACAAATATAAACTATTGCCTGAACAAAATTAGGTCCAATTAGTGAAGGACACGTAAAGGAATCTTACATGTTTGTCGAAAATTGTAAAATTTATGGTAGAAAGAAATAAAAAAAAAGTCATGTTGTGAATTTAGATATTTTGTGGTTATTTTAATGTGCAAATAATATTAGTGGCCAAAGTACTCCTAAAGATGGAGAAACATTAAATATTTTTTTTTGATAATAAATGGAGAAACATTAAATATTACAATATTAATGTCACAAACAATTATTTTCTTCTTTCCCAAACAATTTCCTCATGGTTGAACAGACCATTTCGTCTTCTTCACGATATATCCATGGAAAGTTAATTTGAAAAGATCAAAACCTCACTTCTTCTCTAATGATCCCTTTCTCTGCTTCATCCTTCTCCAAGTCACCATATCTGGTGTAGTTTCGTTCTTTTTACTAATGAGTGGTCATTACAAGGCAAAATCGAGCCGGATCGGGTTATTCCGACCGGAATCGAGCCGGCCACTGCCGACTCCGGCTCGAGTCGGCCGACTCTAACTTGGAGTCGCCGATCCTGCGAACCATGAATAATTATATTACGAACTTTGGACATGATAAATATTAAATATGAATCAAATATTCATACGATACGAGGTATCAACTCAGACACTTAGGGTTAAAATAACATGAATTTTTTATTGAAATATTATTAACTATATTACTTTCGACTAATCTGGTAGGAAGAACTCCAGTTGGCTCTGTTGAAGGCCCCAACAGGAGAGAACCTTTTTCTTGATAGAGTGTTCGATTTATTCGACGAGAAGAAAAATGGCGTGATTGGATTTGAAGAATTTATTCATGCTCTTAGCGTTTTTCATCCCTACGCCCCTCTCGAAGATAAAATCACTTGTAATTCTTCGTTACTTCATATTTGTTTGTATAAATAATAATATGTAATTCGTATATTTGATTTTTCTTCTCTTTTTTTCAGTTGCGTTTAGGTTGTATGATTTGAGAAAAACTGGATTCATAGAACGTGATGAGGTAGAAAATAGAAATCATTATTATTAAGTATTTTTCAATTAATAGTAATCCTTTTTGGTACTTTATTTATATTATTATTATTAGGTGAAGGAAATGGTGGTTGCGATTTTAATGGAATCAAATATGAGGCTCACCGATGACCTTCTAGAAGCCATTATAGACAAGGCATATACTCTTTCTTCAAACATTAATTGGTATCATGTTATTTGAATTTTGAAAATGGGTACAGACATTTGCTGATGTGGATTTGGATAAAGACGGTAAAATAAATCACGAAGAATGGAAGGATTTCGTCGTGCTACACCCTACTCTTTTAAAATACATGAGTTTACCATATCTCAGGTACATTAATTTTTTTTAATTTGAAAATAAGAATGCATTTTATGTTGACATCATGATGCGTTAACGTGACAGGGATATAACGACATCGTATCCTAGTTTTATTTTCAATACTGTTGTTGAAGACTGAGAAATATACGAGGGAATTAAAGAAAGAAAAAGTAAATAAATTGAAGTTTGAAACTGCGGCAATTAGCGTTGTTTTGCTTTTTTTTTAAGTGTTTTTACTTTTTAATGTTGATATTTGCTTTTATGAAGAATGACATTAGATTTTGTATATTGTGTAGATAGATAGTTTGTACATTGTGTTGGCCTGAATTTTGTATTCATTTATTCTTCGTCAAATTTGTATTTTATTCACTCATAGTTGAGACTAGTTTTGTTACCATAATTAACCACACGAAAATTTAACTAATTATTTTATACGATAATAAGATCAAATTGAAAATTGAATGAATTTATCTCCTCTCTCGCTTACTCCTAGTCTTTTCTATGAGAGTATCACGATCCAAAATCGAACGTGATCGCCATACATCCTCAAATCAAATTAAGGATATATAAATCGATTTTGATCCATTGTTTAGTGATCGAAAATGATATCTTAACTTCCAGTCTGCACCTCTGATAAACCTATGTCAAGAAGTTAAAAAAACGAGTGAGTTTCAGAACTCAATATCCGAACTCACTACATAAATTGAGTTTATTGAAAATAGTAATAATTGAATCAATAAATATTATATTAACAAATGAAACATAAATAAACTCAGTAAAATCTCACAAAATCCAGTTTTTTTTTTTTTTTTTTTTTTGATAATAAAATTCTAGGTCGTTCGTTAAGATTTTCGTGAATCACGTATAGGGTGTCCTATCACTATATGCATGGTCTCTCTAAAATCGCTGCATATAATGGCCAAACATATTAACTGCTTCGTAAAATCCGCTCATCAATTAAAATACAATTTATGTCACCATTTTTATTCTGCTCTTCCGCAATTCTTTTATGGATGAATGAATGGATATGTTTTTTTCTCTTGAAATATTCCTGCATTTTCAACATGAACTAAAAAAACATAAAAAAATTATGGGGTAATCCGAGAATTGAACTCGGGACCTCTCGCACCCTAAGCGAGAATCATACCACTAGACCAATTACCCTTTTCTGTTGCTAACTTTATTAATTTGTAATTTTATCAATAGTACTTATATATTTGCAGACTAGAAACCACGGAAGCTCAGTCAGATTTTACAACACGGCCATGTCTTCTCTCGCTCTGCAGCTCCGGCTCGCACCTTCAATTACCAATACCAGTACAAAATTTACACTTTCGCCCTCCAAGTTCTCGAATTTGCGTAACTTCAGAGTACGGGCATCGTGGGAGGAGGTGGCTGGAGTGGTAATTTTCTCAGCTATTCCTTTTACTGCAGTAAAAGCCATTGCTAATAGCTCTTTGGGCGAGAAATTGCGGTTTCGATTGGAACAAACAAAGAAAGCAGCCATGAAGGAGGCTTCTCGATTGAAATCACTTTCTAAACAAGCGAGACAATCAAGGTAAATTAAAAATTAAGTTGAGAAAATAAATTTGATGAATTTGAAGAGTTTTAGTAGAATTGTTCTTTTATTTGTTTAGTTTCAGCTGTTGGTAATTGTAATTCACTGTTTAATTTCAGTCCTTGGTATGGAAGTGAGAGACCACGGTGGCTTGGTCCTATACCATATGATTATCCTTCTCATTTAAATGGAGAATTTCCAGGTGATTATGGATTCGATCTCGCCGGTCTCGGAAAAGAACCTACCAATTTCCAAAAATACTTCAAGTATTCTGAATTCTCCCATTTTCATAATTCAAAACTCCAACTTTCTTTCAAATCTCTCTAATTTGATGATATGTTGTAGTTTCGAAATATTGCATGCAAGATGGGCCATGCTCGCAGCCTTAGGGGTTGTAATTCCTGAATTATTGGATATATTTGGTTTAATAAACTTTGCGGAACCAGTCTGGTGGAAAGTTGGTTATGCCAAACTTCAGGTGAAATATTTTTTATTATAACGCGATTATATAATAATTTATCTTCTTGAAATCATAATTTACATGCGTGTAGTTTCATCAATTTTTTTGTGCATGTATTTTTGTTATAGGGAGATACACTTGATTATCTAGGAATTCCAGGATTACGAATAGCTGGTAGTCAAGGAGTAATTGTTATAGCCATTTGTCAGGTCCTTTTAATGGTAATAATATTTTCTTTTTTAATTATTAATTTATTATTACAGTTTGAGTGCTGTACTAATCGGATTTTTTTATTTTTATATAGGTGGGGCCAGAATACGCAAGATATTGTGGAATAGAAGCGTTAGAGCCGTTAGGAATATACTTACCGGGTGATATTAATTACCCAGGCGGGTTATTGTTTGACCCGCTTGGGCTGTCGAAAGATCCGATTTCGTTTGAGGACCTCAAAGTGAAGGAGATAAAAAATGGGCGTCTCGCAATGGTTGCTTGGTTGGGGTTCTATCTTCAAGCGGGCTTAACGGGCAAAGGACCCGTTCAAAATCTTGTCGAGCATGTATCCGACCCGTTTCATAATAATATAGTAACCAATTTTGTCAAACTATGGCAGTGATTTCTTTTTTTTTCTATGTTCTTATTTATATTTGTAAATTTGTTATCCATTTCTCATCCACAATCTAGAATGATGCATTCAAAGATTTGATAATCTTGATTCTTGGTATATAACATAACAACAAGAAAGTGCATTTTTTGTAATTAAGCAACAACATTGTATATTTGTTTATTAAACAACAAGAAAATACTTTTTTTTTTTTTAAATTAAACAAGAAGAAAATACATTTTTTAATTAAACGACGAGACGGTACATTAATAATAGAAGCCCCCCCCCCAATCAACATAAATCAAACCAAACCAAACCGAAATACAAAAGCATAGAAAAAATGGAAGTAAATGACACAAATTAACAGCTCATTAATTATGAGGGGGGTGATAGAATGTTTGCACGCCAGAAAAAATGGTTTGAATGATAGTAAGAAATAGGAACACTCCACCAACAAATACCGAGATGCCTGCCCATGGACTGCTGAAGTAGTTATGCCGCATGCTTGCAAATCTTCGAATCCATTTCGAGTTATAATACTTGCGCACATCATAGAACAAGCCTTTAAAGTTGTGCACTTGGTAATCCACCGTGCACATATCACCAATCTCATTGATAAATGCGGCCGCACATGAATTGCTGCTTAATCCATTTACGAGAACGCCGAATTCTTGGAGCAATGCCACATCTTCTTCTGTATTAACGAGAGAATCCATGAACAACATGTAACTTGATAATTTTCGCATGTGAGGATGAAAGGTTCTCTCATATCCAACCAGATTTGTCAATATAATCTTCCTACTTTCACTCATTTTGAAAGATGGCATCTCCATGGTGCCATTGAGAAACTTGACGTCCGAATCCGATCTCTTCTTGAAGACCACACCCGCTACTCGGTGGAGCTCAGTTGCACTCGGAATATAGGTTAGGGATGGCATCTCGCAGGTGCCTTTGAGAAATATGTTGAAGATCACATCCGCTCGGTAGACCCCAGTTGCACTCGGAACTGGGTCCGTTAAGTGTCTGTATGCAAATGGGAGAGATAATGGTACGCGTAAAAATTCTTTATTCTTATTGTGCAAGAAACGTAACCAGTAAATGTCGAGCATAGCATAAAAATGAGTTCGGAACATGGGACAGAGTTATCACGAAGTCCCACCGGTATATCCCAATGTATAAATGGTTCAAGAATAGCATAAAAATGAGTTCGGAACATGATTTTGTACACCCCTTGAAGAACAAAAAATGGAACCTGGTTTTCCATCAAAAGTAGATCGGACCGTATCTCTTTAATGCTCCGGTCCAGAGAAAACGAGAATGTCCTAGGGACTTCGGGGCAGGTATAGATTAGGAAATGGATAATGAAGCAACTATCAAGGAGCAACATTCGAACAAAATCATCACTGCCAAGCTCAATGGTTTCACTATAGCATTCACGAGCTCTTGTCTCGAGTTCCCTAATTTTCTCGAGGAGATCAGGTAGTGCGTCATCTCCAACCCTGCTTATCAAGTCAGACATGTATTTGGGTTTCTGTTTTTCCATGGCTTGAAGAGCGATATCTCCATGGAAGAATGGTCCGATGGACACCACCCTTGGCTTTATATCGGCTTCTCTTCCCCGCCGAATGTGCAATGGGAAGCGGAAAATGGTCGGGGACTTCTCGACGGTCTTTGCTCTTAATTCCTCAAGCTCTAGCATAAGAGAGGTTTGTAACGGGTCAGGGATTTTGTCGGAAATGTTGACGACACTATGTGCGCTCGAGGTATCTGAGGTTTCTTCTATCTCAGGTGCTGGTTCCATTTCGAGCAAAAGATATTTTGGTAGTTTTTGTGTTTATTTTAGGCTTTTTTGCTAGATCTTTTGGTTGCCGTTTTATCTCCAAGCGGGCTTAACGCGCAAAGGAAGTGTCTGGCGGCTAGAGGAGAGAAGAGAGAGGGGACAAGAGATTATAGGGTTAAGGTTGTATACAGTTTAAGAGGAGGTTTCCTGGTTTTTTTCAAAACCAGTAATTAAAAACCTGGATTAATATTCCAAGCTATCATACAAATCCATACTCATAATCCAGATTAGGTTATTAATCAGGAATTTTATTACTAGTTTTCTTGTATAGGATCTAGTATGTTTTGTAATAGTTTGTTCATATAGACAATTAAGAGGTGTTTAGGATTAGTTTTAAAATTAGGGCAAACACCTCAATTTGTATGAACTTAATTATTAATAAAATCAATAGAAGTATGGCGCAAGAACCTACTCTATTTTCATCAAAAAAAAATATTTGTGTATATTTTTTTGTACTCCTTGATCAAAGGTATGCCAATTGATTCGGTGTTTTAAAATCTTACATATATGGGATATATGTTTATAGAGTTTTTCGTTCTAACTATGATTCCTCTTTTATGAAACTAGGATAAAATTATGTCGTCGAGATGTATTATAGATGGTAATGGTGTCCATCTAATTTACAACCAAAATGCTTGCAAGGTATTATTAATTAAGGAGAGTTCTATCGTACATCATTTTTGCTTATGATACACTCATTTTCAAGGACAATTTGAGTAATTATAAATTAATTATTATTTAAGGTAATTTTTTAAATGTATTTATCAATAAATGGTATGCTAAATAAAAAATTTGAATTGTTCATGAAAAAACAAATATCCATAAAAAATAAAATTTATGATACACCCTTTTGAATACCTAAAATACTCTTTTAAAATGACGTATGATAGAACTCCCCATTAATGAAATATTATAATAGTATGAACTTCTAATTCCTCAATTGTAGAATATGAATAGAAGAGCAAGCATATTTGATCACAGCCTCTGAAATACAGCTCAAAGAGACAACAGGTGCACATTTAACTTTACATCAAGGACAATTTTGGTGGTTAACAAGTTAACAACAACAAAACATATTTTTCATTAGAAAAAAAACAAGAAAGTACATTTTAGGGTTCAATGTTTAGGGTGGATAGCGTAGTACATTTGAAATCCACCAAAAAAGGTTTGGAGAAAAGTAAGAAATAGCAAAAATCCACCGGCAATTACCGAAATGACTGCCCATGTAATTGCGAAACAAGCTTGCCAAACTTTGGTTCCAATGCGAATAATAATTGCGAAACAAGCTTACCAAAGTGGTGTTTCTCATAATCGATCGTCTAAATATTCCCGATCTCATTGAAAAATATAGCCGCACTTGAATTGGTATCTAGCGCGTTAACAATAATGCCGTGTTCTTGGAGCAAGTCCACATCTCTTTCTGTATTAATGAGAGAATCAATGAGCAACATATAGCTCGATACATTTCGTTTGTGCAGAGGCAAGGATTTCTCATATCCAAGGAGATTTGGCAATATGATCTTCCTACTTTCATCAATCTTCAAAGATGCGATCTCAAAAATTCCATTATGAAACCTCGTGACACATCTTAAATTATTCTTGAATTTCACACCAGCCACTCGATGAAGCTCGGTCGCACTTGGTATATGCCGGTTTGGATCAAATGGCCATTAAAAGGTATATTAGTGGCCTCAATCCGATGGTTGGCTTGTCGACATGAAAATATCCATCGGATAGCCACCATGACAATAGACAAAAGGTAAAATACAATTGACAAAAGGCACGAATATACCATTGAGACCATGGTTTCTGCCTGCTGGTTGATTTGATGGGCTGAAGGTACATTCGTTGACTCGTCAATTAAGACAGTGGTTCTTGCTTGCTGGTTGGTTTGTGCGGTTGAAGGTATATTCATGACTTCATCGATTGAGACCGTGGTTTCTGTGTTTTGGTGGATTTGTGGGGTTGAAGATACATTCATGGCTTCATCAAATGACATCGTAGTTTTTGCTTGTTGGCGTGAAGGCAGAAATTGCTTTTTTAATTGACGAAGCGGTGAATATACCTTCTTCAAGAATTTACCATCAGGCAAAGACCAAGATCTCCGCGGCAAAATATCCATAAATGGCTTCATCAACTGGGGCCATTTCTTCACCAGCACTTGAGTTGAGACTATGGCTTGATCAACTGAGACTATAGTTTCTGCTTGATTGTTGGTTTGTTCGGTTGGCGGTCCATTCATGACTTCATCAATTGGAACTGTTGTACATGTCTCTTGGTTTGATTGTTGGTTTGAAGGCAGAAACTGTTGTTTCATTTGACGAAACCGCAAACGCCTCTTCATAAAGAGCCGGCCAGCAGACATAAGCAACCGTCTCCGTAGCGAATGTACATTCATGGCTTCATCGACAATTAAGTCCATGGATTCATCAACTGGGGTTTCTTCCTGCCGGTGGACATGTTGGGGTTGGCGTGATGTAATTTCATCCGGGTTGGGCAAGAAACATAACCAATAAAGGTCGAGCAAGTGATATGCTATATTGCACGAGACGTCAAGACTAACTCCCCATGATATATCCACACTTATAAACTCTTTAGCAACATAATTGAAGTCTGTTGGTAAGTGTTTCTGTCCGGACGATTTCTGAATGATATCGTACACCTCGCGGACAACAAAGAGGGGTACATGGTTTGCCATCAAAAGTTAATCGGACCGTATCTCTTTAATGTTCCAGTCAAGAGAAACCAAGCTCTCTTTTATCTCTTCGGACATAGAGATGAGGAAACCGATGATGAAGCAACTATCGACGAGCAACATCCGAACAAACTTATCATCGTCAAGCCCGAAGTCTCCACTATAACACTCTTTTGCTTGCTTCAGCAAATCTCGAATACTCTGAATGAGACCAGGCAATATGTCACTTTCATTCATTCTTGACAATAAGTAAAACATTAACTCGACCTTCTTTCCTTCCATGTCTTTAAGATCGTCATCCCCGTGGAAGAATGGTCCAATAGACACCGCCCTTCGCTTGATTTCAGGTGTGCCTATTGTCCTATGAATGCGCAACGGATAATGGGAAATGGTTGGAGGTTTCTTAGCTTTCTTTTCCTTAAACTCTTGCCTAAGAAACGCTAAAACACAATCAAGGCTGGAGGAAGGAGAGTTGTTGTCAACTACACGTACCACCTCGATTTCTTGTGCCATTAGGAGGGGAAGATGAGGATAATGGTTATAATTTGCTTTTTTCTAGATTTTGATTACTTCATACTCATTTGGTCTTTGTTGTTTTCTGGAGGCAGGGGCGGCTCAACTATTTTCGAGGCTCTCGGCGAAGAATATAGAAAATTAAAATTTTATTCCAATTAAACTCAAATTTTTTTATTTCACTTAGTCAACTGAAATCTCAAAAGACTTCAATAATATATAAAAAAACACAAAAAACTAAAAAGAAAAATATATATTCACTGTTCCAAACACAACAAAACATTCTTCTACTAAACAATTAATGTATACTATTTTATATTTTAATTAGCAAAATAACCATGTTATATTAATCAATCAAATGAAAAAAAAATAACGTAAATCCTTGAGCTGAAATAACTAAAGAGTGAAGAAGAATGACTCAAAAAACTTCTAGAGAATCCTCTCGAAGTTGAGATTATTCATAAATCAGATTACAAAAGATCAAATGAAGAGATACAAGTAACTGTATTTCTCATATTCTTTTCATAGCTTGAGGAATACAATTAAAAGATAAATATAATGTCTCAACAACTGATCAATAAGAATAAGATTCAATAAAAGATATGCGCCTACCAATCTTAAATCTTTGAAGTTATTACATATTTAACAAAACTTAGAAAATAAAGAGAAAAGACAATGCTCATAACACAGAAGGAATGATAAATGACAATAATATCTAAAAAAAACATGCTCAGCATATAGAAGGGCAAATAGCAATAGTGTTTAAATAAGAAAGAAAATACTAGTTAAAGGTAAAGAATTTGCAATGCATACTAAATTTAGGGAAGAATTCAATTATGACACTCTTTCTTAATTAGACAAAATCACTTAGTTAAGAAATCTTAATATAGAATTGAGCCACAATTCTGGCAATCTAAATATTTGCAGAATTTGAATATTTGTGAAAATTATGGAATTAGAGAATAATACTGAATTAGATCATTTGGAGTTGATTGATTGGTAAGATTTTCTTCTAATTTCAGATTTTTGCTTGTTTTTTTAAAAAAAGAATTCAGACCTAGGTTATACACTAAATATGGGGGCTTTCGAAAATTTTAGGCTCTCGGCCCAAGCCTAGTTCGCCTAGGTATTTGGGCCAGCCCTGTCTGGAGGGCTGCGAAAGGTGTTTATATAGCCAAAAAATTAGGGGTACAACATTGTGGAAATTGAGAGATTTGTTAATAAAATCATATCCAAGTGGAAAGCTAATTAGTTAGTTGTGTATGTTTAGTAGTTAGCAAAGTGGAGAGTTAATGGAACTAAAATTTTTTTTTTTTTTCATTTTTTTTAGAGTATGTTTACTTAGTACAAACGTGGAGTGTTGACGGAACCCAATATGTTATGTTTAATGCATGTCAAAGATGGTTGATTAAAAGAATATTTTAAATTTTGGGACTTTTAGAAAGGTATTATAAATTTCTATTTTTGGTGTTAAATTTCCTTTTTAACATGTATTTGTTTTAGTCTTCATTTTACGAAGTTTTTTGACAAAAACATGAAAACTACAAATTTTATTCGTTTTAGACATCAGTTTTTGTTTTTTAGGAAAATATGATGCTCGGTTTTTTTCCGGGTGTTAGACTTCACTTTTAAGAAAAAAAATATTAAAATTGAGTAGTCTGCTCGATTTAGACATCAATTCTAGCACTTTTAGAAAATATTAAAAAATATTTTTGAAAAGTGACTTCATTTTTTGTATTTCTTTTGAAAATTTTTATAAGCATCAAAATTTACTTGTGTTAGCCTTCAATTACAGAGTTTTTTTTTGAGGAAAACATGAAAATTGAGTATTTTGTACTTTTTAGACATTAATTAACGATTTTTTATGAAAAATATTATAAGTTTATTTTGTCTAAGGTGTTCGATTTTACTTTTTCTATTTTTTGAAATTTTTGAAAAAGATAGGAATTTGCTTA
Source organism: Luzula sylvatica (assembly GCA_946800325.1). Classification (NCBI taxonomy): domain Eukaryota; kingdom Viridiplantae; phylum Streptophyta; class Magnoliopsida; order Poales; family Juncaceae; genus Luzula; species Luzula sylvatica. The sequence goes on from OX326958.1 coordinate 49,811,499, forward strand.
TGGTAGTCTTCAATTACATAATTCTTTTAGCAAAACTTGAAAATTGGGTATTTTATTTGTGTTAGACATCAATTTTGAAAATTTTAAGAAGAATATTATAAATTTATTTTTTTGAATGTGTTAGACTTCATTTTTTATATTTTTCGAATTTATTAAATAAAATAGAAATTTGCTTGTGTTGGTCTTCAATTATGAAGTTTTTTGAGTAAAAACATGAAAAATACAAATTTTGTTTGTTTTAGACATCAGTTTTTGCGTTTGTTTAGAAAAATATGATAACTGACATTTTTGTTGTCGTTGGATGATAATTGATATTTTTGCTGGCGTCAGACTTATTTTATGCATTTTTGCAATTTTTTTGAAAAAAATAGAAATTTGCATGTATTTTTCTTCCATTATTGTGTTTTTTAGGAAAACATGAAAATTAGTATTTTACTCATTTAACATCAATTTAGACATTTTTAGAAAATATTGAAATTTTCTGTATAGGTGTTAGACTTCACTATTTGCATTTTATTGAAATTTTTGAAAATATTAGATATTTACTTGTGTTAGTCTTCAATTAGAGAGTTTTTGAAGAAAAACATGAAAATGATAAAAAAAATTACACGTGTTAGACTTCACTTTGTTTCATTTTTGTAATTTTTTGGAAAAAGTAAAAATTTGTATGTATTAGTCTTAAATTACGCAAATTTTTTTAGGAAAACATGAAAACCAAGTATTTTATTCATTTTAAACATTATTTTTTACATTTTTTAGAAAAATATTATAATTTTTTTTCGAAAGACTACATTTTTTGTATTTTTTTCGATTTTTTGAAAAAACTAGAATTTGATTTTTTTAGTCTTCCGTTACAGAATTTTTTTAGGAAAACATGAGAGAGTATTTTGCTCGTTTTATATATATCAATTTTGACATTTTTTAAAAAATAATTATAATCTTTTTTTAAGGTGAGTCTTCACTTTTAACATTTTTAAAAAATTTCAAACAAAATATAAAATCGTTTTTGTTAGTTTTCAATTTCCGAGTTCATTGAGAAATACGCGAGATTTTGTAGAACAAAAGTGTTAGAGCTGTTAGAAATATACTTACCAGGGGATTTTAATTACCCACGCAGGTCATTGTTTGACCCGCTTAGGATGTCGAAAGATCCGATTTCGCTTGGGATGTCGAAAAATATTAATTACCCAGGAGATACCAATTTCTTAACATTACAAACCAGTTGAAGAAGCTGATATTTTTTCTAATATATATTTCTTCTCTGAAGTATTACTCAAAATGCATAAATATTAAATATCCATCTTATCCATAGTCTCGATATAATATTCATTTCAGTGGATATCTTTACAAATAATCACAGACTTGGAGAGACATAATTTATTATTATTTGTAACTCATTTTGTCCCCCTTTGTAGGCATATATAAAAAATTTGGGAGCTTTGCATTAAATTCGAACTAGTACGGTTGGTGTTTCCTTTTGCCTTATTCATAATCAAATAAGATAAATAAATTGCTTTTTGAAATAAATTGCATTTTTCATATGATATGTGTAGTACTACTATCAATAATGCATATAATACGGTACATGTAATATCACTATGAATAAAACATACATCTTCATTTAAATTGTTGTCAAGAAAAAAGTTTCATCCATATTTTTAATAACAAAAGAAAAAGAATGAAACCACAAAATTTTCGATAATTATAAAATAATGAAAATCAAATCAAAAAATTATCTCGAAAAGATCTATCTTCTCTCTTCCTTTATATAAGGAAAATCTTCATCAAAATCTCAAGATTCAAGGAAATAGAGCTTCCTGTTAATAACATGTTGTGAAATTAACAATATTAAAGAGAAAATTAGAAATAACACTCAAGAGAAAAATTAGAAGAAATAATGGTGACTACTCAATTTTAATATTTTTTTTCTTAAAAGTGAAGTCTAACACCCGGAAAAAAACCGAGTATCATATTTTCCTAAAAAACAAAAACTGATGTCTAAAACGAATAAAATTTGTAGTTTTCATGTTTTTGTCAAAAAACTTCGTAAAATGAAGACTAAAACAAATACATGTTAAAAAGGAAATTTAACACCAAAAATAGAAATTTATAATACCTTTCTAAAAATTCCAAAATTTAAAATATTCTTTTAATCAACCATCTTTGACATGCATTAAACATAACATATTGGGTTCCGTCAACACTCCACGTTTGTACTAAGTAAACATACTCTAAAAAAAATGAAAAAAAAAAAAAGATTTTAGTTCCATTAACTCTCCACTTTGCTAACTACTAAACATACACAACTAACTAATTAGCTTTCCACTTGGATATGATTTTATTAACAAATCTCTCAATTTCCACAATGTTGTACCCCTAATTTTTTGGCTATATAAACACCTTTCGCAGCCCTCCAGTCTCTCAAGAACTATTATTATTCATATTATAAAAAACAACAAAATGTACATTAATTTTAGCAATGCAACAAAAGTCCATGTATAATATAAACTCCAATTCAACAGAAATTAATACAGATAATATAGATAATTAAAAAGGAGAACCAAAACAATCAAAGCTAAAACATAGAAGAAAAGTATTACTAAAAAATAACGGCCAAAGCAATGCAAGAAAATAATACCAAGAATAATCAACGATGATGGTGATAATATGGATAAACAGTATAGAAGGTCTGAAGGCTAGCAAGAATTAGCAGCAATCCGCCGGCAAATACCGAAATGCCTGCCCACGGACTGTTGAAGTAGCTCCGATGCAAGCTCGCCAATCTTCGGTTCCATCTTAATTTATAAAACTCGTATACATCAATGAATAATTTTGCAAAGAGGTGTTTTTGAAAATCGACCGTGCACATATCCCCAATCTCATTGAAAAATTTGGCTGCACTCGAATTGTTGCTTGACCCGTTAATGATAATGCCGCATTCTTGCAGTAATTGCACGTCTTCTTCTGTATTAATGAGAGAGTCCATGAGCAGCATGTAGCTCGATACTTTTCGCTCGAGAGGGTGACGGGATTTCTCAAATCCAACGAGATTTGTCAATATAATCTTCCTACTTTCATCGATCTTCAAAGGTTGCATCTCTACGATGCCATTTCGAAAACTCGCGACAAATCCTTCCTTATGCGAGCTTAATATCTTATGGAAGATCACACCAGCTACTCGATGAAGTTCCGTTGCACTAGGTATGTTGCGGGGGACATCAAAAAAGTTGACAGTGAAGTTTTCTGCCCAGTTTGCTTTGTTGGAGTTTGACACGACAAATAAACCTCGGCGCGAAGATATGTTCGTTTGTTCCTCAAATGAGACCATTTGTTCTGGCTGGTTGGCTTGATTGATATCTGTTGTACGCGAAGGTACATTCGTGTCTTCGTCGTGCGAGATCATGGTTTCTACTTGGTTGGTTTGATTAACATCAGATGGATGAGATAGCATTTGGGATGATTGGATGAATGTTCCTCATTCCTATTGGGCAAGAAATTTAACCAATAATAATAGAGCAAGTGGTTTGCTTCGTCAAGTTGGACTTCATGAGATTGCCATGGTATATCCATATATATAAACGGTAAAAGAATAGAGTATTTCTTCAATACACCACATCTTTTACTTCTCCTTAGAATGGATTAAATCCTAGCCTTACATTCAAACAAGGGTATTTTTGGAAGGATCAAATACAAGTTATTCAACCGGTTGTTTGATGAAGTAAAGAGTTTAGCAAAGTTTGAACTTTTTTTCTCGGGAAATGACGAGTTAATAATAATGCATTGAATATGTCATTACACAGTAACTAATAACTATTGACATAGACCATGCTGCATTGAGTATGTAAAGAGGTGGTATAAATTCAAGTTTTTTAATGTGTATTGAAAAAAAAAAATGGTACATTCAAAATGAAAATGTTACATACAAATACGAAAAATAATTTATTGTCATTAATATGATTTAGAATGATAATGACAACAGTGTGTGTTAGTGTTCAAAATAATTTAATATGACCGAAAAATAATATATTAAAATTAACATAGTATATGTTAAAAAATATTTACTAACAAAGAAAACAATATGTAAACATTAAAAATGGTATATTGATTTAACAGATAACATAAATTATCACTAACAATGATATGTTGACGCTTGACACTCAAATACAATATAATTGTACTATGCTACAAATAATGATTCACCTTAAAAGTTGTATGTTAATGTTTGAAATGATATATTGACACTTAAAAGGATATATGAGCTTTTAAAATATTTTTTTGACAATACAATGATTTAATGACAATAAAAATAATATATTGACACAAAAATAATATATTAACACTTCAAATAGTTAGTTGACATTATTTGTGGTACCAACATATTATTTGTTAGGGATAATTTCTTGTATATCCCTTCAAAAACACAAAATATCAAATTTGTCCTTCTAAAAGTATAAATATCAAATTTATCCTCCTAAATTTTAAAGATTTACAAATATATCCCTCCAAAGCTAAAAATATATCAAAAATAATCATTTAAACCGATATAATATCAAATTTGTCCAAATTAACATTTTGTCATCCAATTAATCCTAATTTACAGTTATTAACTTCAGTTAAATCATCATTTATATATTTATATGACCAAAATACCCTTTCTCAACTACAAACAAAATCATTTGCCCGTACACACTCCATCACATAACTGCCATTGTCGTCTTCCCAACTCACCCAAGAAATAAGAAGCATGGCCTACTAGTGTACTACTGATCTCCGCAAGCTAAAGCCTCTGCCTTGATCGCCTACCAGCAGCACCTAAAGCCTCGCTTCTCTTGGTCATTGTGCCTCCCCTGTCTCTTCTTCACAGCGCCTAAACCCACTTCCAATCGAAAATGACACTAATACAGTCATAATTCGGCATAATTTACTTCAATGAACCTAGTTAATCCAATTGATCTTAATTCAACCTCAATCAACCCAAAAATCAGCAATATGAATACGTAATTGACTATAATTCAGTCGAAATCATAGTTCGACAGAGATTGCCTTAGTATAGCCTCAATCCAATTGCTCAAATTAACCAATACTAATCCAATTTTCCTTAGTATAGCCTCGAAAAACCCTAATTTCAGCAAAACGAATCTGTAATTGATCTTAAAATATCCCTAATTAACCACAAAATAACAAAACATATTACTTTCAGAAAGAAATGAGATACTTCACTATTCCATCAAATGTTTCAGTACATTCCATCACTTGAAACGTGTGTGGTAAGTGTTAGGAGATGCGCAAAAGTTTGCTGAGACTCAACTTCAGATGTTTCTTACGCTAGGTGAGAGAGAGAGAGAGAGAGGAGAGAGGGAGACAGACTTTTCTCGGCGAGAATTAGATTAAGTTCTCCTGTGACATAGAAGGGTAAATTTGTCTTTTCACAAGTCTACCGTCAAATTTAACAGAAACAGTGAATTTGGTTTAATTTGATAATAATGAAAGTTTAAGAGGATAAATATGATATTTATTATTTTGGAGGGACAAATTTGATATTTTGAGTTTTTGTAGGGACATACCTGAAATTGCCCCTATTTGTTATTACCGTAAAAACAAAAATATTAAAATTGACAGTTGACGATGAAAATAATATATTATTTGTGTCTTATAATATTTTGAATATAAATACGAATCCAAATGTACCCGGATATATTCGATTATGATATCCAAACAAATATTATATTGTAATTAATATTATTGACAAAATTAATTATGAAATGTGAAAAATATATGTCTCAATTCAAATATTGAATTTTATCATGAAATATATTTTTTATATAAATATAATATTGTTAGTTTATAAAATATTATCAACTAGAATACCAATTACAGTAACATATTTTTTTTACATATTCAAGTATAATAATAATAATAATAATAATAATAATAATAATAATAATAATAATAATAATAATAATAAATATAAGTAAAAATAATCAAAGATTAATGACAAAATATAGTGATGTATACTACGTGTACATCATTTTACATATTCAAGTATAATAATAATAATAATAATAATAATAATAATAATAATAATAATAATAATAATAATTTAAATCATAAAAACAAAGATTAATAACAAAATATGGTGATTTATATTTATGCATGAATGTATCAACATCCGAATATGTATTTTGTATTTGGGTAGTTTTTGAATTACAATATATTGTACAAACTGATATATCAACACCCAAAAATAATTATATTAGTGCTAAACACAATATAATATCACTGAAAATGGTACATTGAAATTGGAAAAATGTTTTTTGCAAAAAAAAAAAAAAAAAAAAAAAAAAAGTTGGAAAAATGTGTCCCGTCACTGAAAAATATGTATTGGCTTAATACATTATACATATGTTAAAAATGGTATCTTGACAACAAAAACGATATATTGACTTAACATAATAACAATATATTAACTAAATAATTGTTAATGACGCGGAAACTAGAATGTTGGTACACCAAAGAACGTATTATCATTTTATATCCAAAATAATATATTGATATTTGAAATATTATATTAGTATAAAAAAAAATAAAGATTCCAACGACAGTCTAGAACTAAAACACTATATTAAAATTGACAACATTGTATAAACAATGAAAATAAATATATCGGGACATAATTTTTCAAAAGTTAACATATTAATATTTAAAATGATATATGGATTGTTCCATGCCAATTATTAATATTTAAAATGATATATGGATTGTTCCATGCCAATATACTAATATTTTTTTTGTCTCAATACATTAATTTTAGTGTGAATATATAATATTTACTCCAAATATGTGTTTTAGGTGTTAATATTCAAGTTTATATATAAAAAAAAAAAATTATTAACTGAGACGGATTCAAGGCCCCGTACCCAGATTATATTAATAAATTAATATAATACATGATGAGACTTATTTACAAATTTACATCCTTTCTTGAACTTCTACCATCTTAACTCCCTATCTTAAATTACTAGACCTCAATCCCTAGTCTTGTATTTGATTATCCTTCTTTTTCACCATATGTTTATATCGCACTAATTCTTTTTTAATCTTACTAACTAATTGTTTATGAGTTAAAAAATTTCCTGGAATATTCGGTTGCACCTTTCCTTCCAGATTTCAAAGCATGCTTGGACCATTACCGTCTTATTTTCCTTGTTTATTTTTGGATTAAGTATGGCTTCTATGATGCTTGTTTGATCCAAAATATTTATGTCAAACATTTTATCAAGTGATGTCCAGACTGCCACCGTGTATGTGCACCTTCCCATTATATGTCGCAAATTTTCTTCATCTCTTTTGCAAAGTATGCATCAATTTGGTAGTTGCCACCCTCGCCGTATTAAATTATCCAATGTTAATATTCGATTCAAGGAGCATAACCATATGAAATGTAGGGTTATACATATGATTATTTATGTGTGCAGCGGAATTATTTACACATGTATAACCTAATTCTACCTGGATCATGTTCGAAAAACCATGAAAAAGGAAGAGTTGTTTAGAATTTTACCTCGTACAAGTTAGTACGTGTCGACTTCTTCTCCAAATTCGTGAACCTTCTCCAAGGATTGCTCGTGCAGTCTCTCTACTCGTGTCCACCTTGATGTTCGTCTGATCGGAACCGCCAACGCCGTTCTAGTCGACGTCACGATTATTTCTCTCAAGAACTTGCTCAGATTTATCAACTCAAAACTCTCCAAATCTCAATTTTATTCTGTATGAAAGAGAGAAAAATTCGACGGCCGAATTAGGGTTTCAGAAAAAATGGAGAGCAAGAGAGAGAAAAATGAAAATCAGAATATATATATATATATATATATATATCTATATATATATATATAGGCAGGATTAGGTTAAACCAAAATTAGGTTAAACCCTAACAGGTCGAAATTAGGTTAAAAGCCTAATTATCAGAATAGGCCCGAAAAGTTTAAACCATAATTATTAGGTTAAAACCCTAAGTTCTAAACGGGCCCAGATTTATGAACTGGCCCAATTCTGACTACAGATTTGCCTATATAAATTCTTCCAAGTTAATTCTTAAGCCATATTTTCTTTCAAACTCCTTCTTGGATTAAGACTTAATCAACTTGGTCATATGTCCAACATATGTCGTGAAATACTTAGTACGGGCCGTCCCAAAACACCCTACCGTCCCAAAATACTTAGTACGGGCCGTCCCAAAACTGCATACCGTCCCAAATTTTTGGTACAGGTCGTCTCTAAATTCTCTCACCGTCACAAATAATTAGGAACTGCCCGTCCCAAAACAGGGACATGCCGTCCCAAAACACCTGTCAGCGTACTTGTCATGCGCGTTGTTTGTCCTGCGCGTTGTCACATAATCCAGCCATAGGGACTGCCCGTCCCAAAAAAAGAACCGTCCCAACAAGCTTTTTATGACGGCCCGTCCCAGTTTGGTACGTCCATGTTTGGTACGCCTTGTTTGGGAGACGCACCGTCCTAAAATATTTATTGGGACGGTTTAGAGGCTTATTGGGACGGTTTTTTCCTGTCCCAATAAGACTGAAATGTTGTAGTAGTTCCAACTGACTTCAATGTTAGTTCCAACTAACCTCATGCTGGAAATGTATATTGGATATACA